>CM045897.1:34348714-34466214 GCA_025169545.1 Anguilla japonica
GAACATGGCTGTGTGTACTGTATAGGTTTTTATATGTTTTGAGGGTGCTCTTGTATCTCCCTTGAACTTCAGAGTATATGGTATCACTAAGCCCTCAGGCAATCCCAGAATCCCTTGCTTTTGTCTAGAGTAGGGTTCATAGGACTGAGAGAGGAAGAGAAAGAGGATCTGAAAAGAATAGTGGAAAATAAAAAAAGGAATGCTTAAGGAAGTGAGCGGGATGATGGAAGAAAGGAGAGGACAGAAAAGGAAGAGAAAATAAGGAGGAGAAGAGGAAAGACAGGGAAGAGGGGGGAGGGGGTGTCTGCAGCTGAAACCACACTGGAGATGGAGGTGGAGGGGGGGTATGGGGGGGGGGGGGTTGTTGGTTGACCGCTGTGTCGTTCTAAACCAGCATATGGATCACAGAATCTTGGGATCAAAGGCTAGTGAAAATTGTGTAGGGTTTATGCCTGAGGTGGGTAGGGATTGCAAAGCATAGAGATTATAGGGCTCAAGGCTCACAGAAGGTATAGATCACAGCATGTAGGGTGTAGGGTTTAGGGTTCATAGAGTGTAGGGTTTATGGTTTGCAAAGTTTACGACTCGCAGAGTTTAGGGTTTAGGACTCACAAACTGCAGGGTTTAAGTTTCTCAAAATTTAGAGTTTAGGGTTCACAGAGTTTAGTGCTTACGGCTGGCAAAGAGTCAGGTTTATGACACACAGAGTGTAGGGTTAAGGGCTCATAGTGTAGGGTTTAGGGTTCATAGAGTGTAGGGTTTATGGTTTGCCAAGTTTACGACTCGCAGAGTTTAGGGTTTGGGACTCACTAACTGCAGGGTTTAAGTTTCACAAAATTTAGAGTTTAGGGTTCACAGAGTTTAGGAGGGCTTAGGGCTGGCAAAGAGTCAGGTTTCGGACACACAGAGTGTAGGAGGTTCCAGAGATTCCAGAGATGCCACAGTCATCAGTTGGCTCTGTGGCTGCCTGCAGAGACAGTGAGCAGGTGCCGTCTGATTAATACTCAGGATCAATGGGATGCTGGTTGCCACTTTAGCCTGTGCACTGACACCTCCCATCGATTACTCAGCAAAATGATTTGCACCGAGGCTCACTGTTTATGAAGTTTGAAAATCTATTCAGCATGGTTAATTACAGCCATTAATCATCATCAGATTAATGAAGCCCTCGAGACACTGTGCGAATGTGTAATGGCGTATTTATTCACACAATTTGTGAGACCAAATCTAATATGTTTCCTAACTAGTTTTTGTGCTGAAGAGAAAAAAAAAAAATCATAAACATTTTCCATATTGTTCACAAGTGTGAAATTTGTTGTTAAACAGTTCAATCAAAAAATTTAATTTCAATGAAGGGGAAAAAAAATAATGAATTGTGCCAATCTTAATAGGTGTACAGCAAAAGTTGAAAACATGTCTGTTGTTTTTATTGGCTGGATGTCAGATGACAGAGTGATTGACTGGTTGTGTTTTAAGCCCACTCAAAGTCCACGGCCCTTGTGAAGCTGAATTGATGGATACATTCAATTTAGCTTTATTGTCCCACACAACCATCCAGTTAGGCTTTTGTAACAGACTTGTGTGACTAGACTACTGATGGAAACATTAGCAACATTATTACCACAACATACTGTATTTTGAAGTGGCACATGAAGTCCCTTACAGTATGCCATATTGTGGAGCCACTGTATCATTGTTCATTACTGTATGTGCCCTGTGTGTCATCTTTATAAACAAAGCTTTCTGCAAACAGGCTTTTATGATGGATGCAACAGGATGTTCTTGGGCCATTTCTTTTCACCTCTCCCTTCTACAAAGGAGGGTGGTGGAGGGACCTTCCACATGCTATAACCAATCAACTGATGAATTACCCAGCAGCCACTGGGGGGCTGCCGGCATGCCAAGCTCTCCGAGAAAAACTACCCAGCTGTCTTGTCGTCTGTGTGCCTCCCCTTCCAGTCCGCCTGATTCTTCTCGACTGTCTATCTGCTGTAAGGACCTAAGAGTAGGCGAAATAATGTTGCCAAGTTTGCATTAATGAGTCTTGGTAAATGGTAAATGGACTGCATTTATATAGCGCTTTTATCCAAAGCGCTTTACAATTGATGCCTCTCATTCGCCAGAGCAGTTAGAGGTTAGGGGTTAGGTGTCTTGCTCAAGGACACTTCGACACGCCCAGGGCGGGGTTTGAACCGGCAACCCTCCGACTGCCAGACAATCGGTCTTACCTCCTGAGCTATGTCTTAAAGGTAGAGCGGTGGGGACTTGGACATTGGCGTGGTGCATAAAAAAAGTAAAGGAAGATTCCTAGTGTTCATAATTTTCATCCTCATTCATAAGCGAGCACAAGAACACTGAACAAAATCTACTGCCCTTATGGGTCATCTATAGTGCTCTAATAGACCTGGCCCGAATCCTCCTGTGTGATTCCACAGGAGTTTGTGTGTGAAGAAGTGAAGGGAAAAGAGGAGGTTGGGGGGAATTAAGAGAAATCTGCATTCACAAAACACAAGGCCTGCTCTCCCAGTAATGACGCATCCCAATGTGTGGTTTATTAATGATGAACTCAGTGAGTTGCACAAAGAGATTTGTCCCTTGTGTTACGCCCAGCGTTCCTTGATTCACAATTTCAGACCGAAAGAGTTCGCGTTGGTCTGGTCCGATAGAGGTAAAACTTTCTGGTGGATGCAGAGGATGTGGCATTTTTGTCTATAAAAATTATGTTACATCACATTTATTTTGCAGATATCTAGTTCACACAGATAAGTCAGTAAAGTTATGGCAAGTCAAACTAGAAAGGAGGCACGATTACAAGAGATATCATAAAGAGCTACGAAATCAAGATGATAGTACAAGCGCAACACAAAAGTGCCAGATGAAAATACAAGGATGCAATATAATGACATACGACGGTGATCCGAGGTTAGGAGTACGAGATGCGTCTTCAGGCCACGGTGGACAATGGGCAGAGACCGAGTGGCTCGTAGAGGAGACACGGCCGCTGCTGTTGTCAGCATATGATCAAAGGCGGAATATTCGCGAGCATTGTGAAGGGGTTCGTGTGAGCAGCAGTACCCTGATGCACCGGTTACTGCTCTCGGAGATTTTAATCAATGCCATTTTGAAAATAGAAAAAACAAGTGCTCAAATGTAAAACAAGAAAGAGTAACGCTCCTCATTCTGTGCCATCGGAACCCTCCACCTTATTCAAAATGCGGAAGCTCCTTTTATCTACCATCAGCACTGAAAATAAACATATTTGGCACCTTCTCACAATGGCGTTTCTGTGGCAATATCGATTCAATGCATTCACAAATTGCTCCTCTATATGCTGTTTTCCACAGAGCAGACGCTCTTATCCAGAGCGACAGTTGGACATATACTGAGCAGTGCAGGTTAAGTACCTTGCTCAAGGGTACAACGGCAGTGTCCTCCCCGGGAATCAAACCTGCAACCTTTAGGATACAAGACCCGCTCCTTGCCCATTTCCCACAGGAAATTCACGCTGATTGCGAAAGAGCAACAGCCTTTAATATTATATTAAAATTAAGGGTAGCCACTTTAAGACTAGGGTCCAGTCAGGCAACAGGTGTTTTAGATGTCCAGTGACTCACTTGTGATTCCAAAAGCACGGAAAGCTTAACACATCATCTCTACACTCAAGAAGGTACGATCGAAAGAGTATAATGGCTACCGACCATTGGATCTAACTTCAGTTCTGATAAAGGCATTAAAAGGAATTACTGTACAACATGCTTTAATCCATGAGGCTATTGATTCAGATCCTAATCAGGAAATGGACAGAGCTCAGAGGATTCTGTTGTCACTGATCTCATATCGAAGCCTTTCGAGCAGCCAAAAGCACATGGAGGAGCACTGTTGATAGATCCCTCATCTCATCCTACCTCAATAAAATTCAAAGCAGCACAGATGTGAATTACGGCACCAAGATAATCCTGATAAGATAAGACCGTGGCAAATAGTAGTTAATTTTTTGTTTATGAAAATGCTATGCAGCAGGTTGACTTACACAGATGCTGAGTATGCACATGGATTGCACCTTGAATAGTCATTTCCATGCCGATAATATATACACAGAGTATGGATTTCCCTCAGAGAATAAGGTCCTTTGGTGGAAACTGTCAAATTCTGTACCTGTTTACCAACTACTATGCTTACCAAATTCAATGTAATGTGATATTTAAAAATGTTTCAGTGCGGGTTTGATGTATGCATCTGATTATTTCATTAAATTATAATTACTCTTGATAGAGACAGTATTCTATATTAAACTATATTGATGCCAGTTGTGGTGTACAGACAGTCCATCCCATGAAATGTTTAAAACCACGTCACCCTGCTGAAGTGCACTGTCAGCCAAAAACCATGCTGCGCATAAAGCAGAGTTTCCCCTTGATTCCTTTTTGGGGCCCCCATAAACCGTATATATGTACTGCATGTGCTTGTGATTCGCACACGGTAAATGGTAAATGGACTGCATTTATATAGCGCTTTTATCCAAAGCACTTTACAATTGATGCCTCGCATTCACCAGAGTAATTAGGGGTTAGGTGTCTCGCTCAGGGACACTTCGACATACCCAGGGTGGGGGATCGAACCGGCAACCCTCCGACTGCCTGACGACCGCTCTTACCACATGAGCTATGTCGCACATAAAAACCAGCTTACAGATGACAAAAAAACACATTACAAATGCACATTGTATCTGCTTACGGAAACTTCAGATGCCCCAGATTCATAAACAGCAGCTGTGAGAGGGACCACTGCGAAGGCAAACTTCCCGTAAGCATCTGTCAGGGGGTAGCCTGACAGCTGTGCCAGATTCACTGGGGGATTGATTATTGGGGTCTGGGTGCACATGTAGATCGGGGCGTAAGCCGATTCGCCGGTCGCGGGAGTTGGGGGCGTGGCGCAGCTGTTTCGTGTTTGTCTTAACCAGCTTGCAGGAATAAAGAGGCAGGTGAGAGGGAGAACACGAGAGACGCCGGGGTGGATGGTTGGTTCCTCAGATGAGGATTTTTCTTTTCTTTTTTTTTTCTTTGCTTAAGTTAGTTTAGTTTTTGTTGAGGGTTTTTGTTGCGTTGTTATTGTTATTTCTGTTCTCTTTGGTTGTTTGAGCTGTCTCCCGTCCTGGTGGTGGGCTGGCGGTCCCGGACGCTGCACTGGTGCCACGAGGAGCGAGCTGCGCCCAGACCAAGTGGAAAACGTGGTGGGATCTGGGGAGGAGCGGCGCTGTGCAGAGCCGGACTGGCCCTGTGGCAAGGACCAACGCCGCGAGGGGAGACTCTAGACAAGCCCTGACGAGGGCGGAGGAACAGCGAGTCTCCCACTCTGAGACTAAAGCGTGGACCAGGACCGGAGCCGGCGCCGACTTGCTCTCCAGCTGCAGGGCGCAGCAGGGACTCTGGGTGGTAACCAGTGGAATTTCAAGAACGTGCAGCGGACGGCAGAGTGGTCCGGGGCGCCGCCCAGCAGCCCAGAGACTGACGTGGACAGTGGGAGACAGACTTTTTGGGGGTTTGATTTTTTTCTTTGTTTTTTTTTTTTTGGATGTAGAGTGGCCCAGCATTGAGGCGTGGGCCAACTACATCCTTTCTTTGATTTTGATTATTGTTTGTGGTGTGTGTGTGGGAGTGGGAGGTGTGAGTGTGTGTGAGACCCCGCCTGTGTTAGTGGCTCCCCCTGTGAGACGGCAGGGTGAGGTCTTCCCCCCTCCGGAAGCGGGGCTGAGGCGCAGGGGGGCCAGAGTGGGTACACTGTTTTTTTTGCTGAGTGTGGGCACATGTGAGGGGAACCCCAGCGGCTTAGAAATGTGTGGTGTGTGAGGGGTGTCGCTCCTACCTGCGTCGGGGCTCCGTGGAAGGGAAGGGGAGGGCCAGAGTGGGAGAGAGTTAGAGGAAGCCGGGGGGAAGAAGGAAGGGCGGGGTTGGTGCGAGATTGTGGCGTGCTCTGTTTCTTTTAATGAATTAATTGTTAATAAAGGTTTCCCTTTTACCTGCCTTGTCCTGATCTCCTGGTGGTGGGTGGGTTCCTAAAAAAAAAAAAGAAAAAACATTGTTAGGTGGCGGGAGGCAGCACGGGGCTGCTCCTGACTCCCGACAAATTTTGGCGTAGTCGGCAGGACCCACCCAGGTATACCACCAGGCTATGGACGCACAGGAGGCAGCTGCTGCGGTGCCCCCGCTGGGCGGCTACGGTGGGGTCGCTATGCCCTGGTTTGTGTGTGCCCCATGGGTCCCCAGGTTCTCCGGTGATGAAGGCACAGCCAAGTATGGGGAGTGGCGGGCTCAGGTACAGGCTATGCTCCGGGCGCAGGGCCTCACGGAAATCCAACAGGCTGATTTCATTGTGGGGGCTCTGGATGGGCGCGCCCGGAGGGAGGTGCTGCTGGTGCCGGCTGAGCGGCGGAACACGGCGGCCCTGGTGTGGGCCCTGTTGGAGGAGATCTTTGGTCGCCCTGTCCCCCTGGCCGTGGCCCGCTCCCGCTTTTTCCAGTGCCACCAGGGCTCGGAGGAGTCCCTGGAGGTGTACCTCCTGCGGCTGCGGGAGGTTCATGCGAGGGTGGCGGGCCCGGGAGCCTGGGGACGAAGGGGCGAATGATGTCATCATCCGAGATCAGTTCCTCCTGGGCCTACAGAGGGGCCCCGTGCAACAGGAGCTCCAGCGACAGGTGCGGCGCCGCCCGGCTTCCACCTTTTCCGAGGTGAGCCGGGAGGCCCGGGAACTGGAGTTGGAGCAGCGGGGGGACGAGGGGGCAGCGTGTTTTGTTTCTCGCTCTAATCCATCTAGGGCACCGGAGGTTCCAGCGCCGGTCGTGGACGTGGAGCGGTGGAAGGAGGAGGTGCGGGCAGAGCTGCGGCAGGAGCTCCAGGAGCAGATGGCAACCCTGGGGAAGACCCTCCTTTCAGAGATCCAGCAGCAGCTATCGCGGGCCCCATCCCCCCAGACGGTGGGCGAGGCGGCGCAGCAGGGGCGGGGTCCTGTGGGGGCCCGGCTTGGGCGGAGGTCGGGCCGGTTCCAATGGGACGCTGCGGGTCAACCGGTCTGCGTGGAGTGTGGGCAGGCCGGCCATATGCAGCGTGACTGCCCCCAGCGGGCGCCGTTAAACTCCCGACCCCGTCCGCAGTAGGGCGTGCGGGCGGGGTGCAACAGCAGGGAGATGGTAATTGCCCACCGTCTACGGCAATGCTGGGGGTTTGCCCTGAGGTGGTGGTGGAAGCAGGGGGGGTGAAAGTGCCGTGCACCCTGGATACGGGCTCGCAGGTCACCCTGTTTAGCGAGGGGTTTTTCCGGCGATGGTTTGGCGATCTGCCGGTGCGGGACACCACCAACCTAGAGTGGCTAACCCTCCGGGCGGCCAACGGGTTGGATATCCCATTCGTGGGCTATGCCCTCATGGATTTCGTGGTCGGGGGCGTGAAGGTTCCGGGGAAGGGGGTGATCGTCGTTCGTGATCAATGCCTGGGGTCAAACAACGCAATCCTAGGCATGAACGTGATCGCCCACTGCTGGGAGGAGGTGGTTAGGGGTGTGCAGCCCGGCTCTCTGACCTTTTCTGCCTCTCACCAGGGTCGGGCACGCCGGGCGTGGGATCGAGCCTTCGCCGCCTGTCGCCGGGTACGGTCCCGGGCGATGGCCCCACTGGAGGGTGTGGTACGTTTGACCCGGGGGGGGCGGATACGGAGGTCCCAGCGTGCTCCGAGGTGGTGCAGTGGCTACCGGTGGAGGGGTGGGAAAAGGTGGATGGGGAGATTTGTTTATTGGAGGGGGTGGTGGATGGAGGTGAGTGGCAAGTGGGCCGGGCTGTGGTCCGCGTACGGGGGGGGAAGATCCCCCTCCGCGTGATTAACGTACACCCCTACCCTCTCTCCCTACCCAGGCGGCGCCCCCTGGCCACAGTGTCCCGCATTGCCCCCTCGCAGATACAGGGTGAGCGTGACCTGGTGCTGCGGACCCCCCGACCGGGGGAGGTAGAGGTGGATGTGCGGACCGCGCAGGCGCCCCTAGGGGTAGGGAGCCCTCTGCCTTCTCCAGAGTTGGAGGGCCTCACCCCAGAGCAGCAACATCGGGCTCGGGGCCTGTTGGAACGGTGGGCGGGGGTGTTCGCAGCACATG
This sequence comes from Anguilla japonica, assembly GCA_025169545.1. Taxonomy (NCBI): domain Eukaryota; kingdom Metazoa; phylum Chordata; class Actinopteri; order Anguilliformes; family Anguillidae; genus Anguilla; species Anguilla japonica. The sequence goes on from CM045897.1 coordinate 34,356,851, forward strand.
AGGAGGACTTTGGCCGGACCGAGGTGGTGTACCACCAGATACCGACCGGGAATGCTCCCCCTTGTCGGGAGCGGTATCGCCCTCTTCCCCCAGGTCTGTACCCGGAGCTGCGGTCCTTGGTGCAGGGGATGCTGGAGAGCGGGGTGATCACGGAGAGTTCCAGTCCTTGGGCTGCGCCGGTGGTCCTGGTCCGGAAGAAGGACGGTGCCTGGCGGTTCTGTGTGGACTACCGTCGCCTGAATGCGACCACCCATAAGGACGCCTACCCGCTCCCCAGAATCGAGGAATCGCTCACGGGGATGAAACGGGCGGAGTGGTTCTCGACCCTGGATTTGGCAAGCGGGTATTGGCAGGTGGCGGTGGACCCGCGGGACCGCGAGAAAACCGCTTTTGCCACGCCCCTCGGGCTCTTCCAGTTCGAGCGGATGCCGTTCGGCCTGTGCAATGCTCCTGCCACATTCCAGAGGTTGATGCAGAGGTGTCTGGGGGACCTGGTACATGATTCCCTTTTAATATATCTGGATGATATTGTGGTCTTTTCCCCAGACTTTGAAGATCATCTGCATCACCTGGAGGCAGTGTTCGAGCGGCTGGGCCGGTACGGGCTGAAGCTCCAGCCCCAGAAGTGTCGCTTCTTCCGGAGGGAGGTGCGGTACCTGGGGCATGTGGTGAGCTCGAGAGGGGTGGCTACAGACCCGGACAAAACCGCTGCGGTCCGGGACTGGCCGGCCCCCGAGACGGTGCGGCAAGTGAGGTCATTCCTCGGGTTTGCCGGTTACTATCGGCGATTCATCCCCGCTTTCTCTAAGATCGCAGCCCCCCTGCACCGATTGTTGGAGGGGACCGCGGCCCGGGGTAAGAGCACGCGGCGAGTGGAGTGGGGGGTGGAGTGTCAGCGCGCCTTCGAGGCGTTGAAGGCAGCCCTGCTCTCCGCGCCCATTCTCGCTTATGCGGACTTTACCCTTCCCTTTCGTGTTTATACGGATGCGAGTGGGGAGGGGCTGGGGGCCATCTTGTCCCAGGTACAGGATGGAAGCGAGAGGGTGATCGCGTATGCCAGCCGGAGCCTGCACCCCGCGGAGAGGAACGACCAGAACTATAGTGCCTTCAAGCTGGAGCTGCTGGCACTGAAGTGGGCTGTGACCGAAAAGTTTAAAGACTACCTTTGGGGCGTAAAGGTCACAGCCTACACCGACCACAACCCCCTGGTACATCTGGCCACGGCGCGCGGCTGGGGGCGACGGAGCAGCGGTGGGCGGGTCAGCTGGCCAACTTTGATCTGGTAATCAAGTATCGGCCGGGGGCCCGCAACGCCAATGCCGACGCGCTGTCCCGGCTGCCCGGGGGCCCAGGGGTGGGGGAGGTGGGTCAGGTGTCCGGCAGCCCAACGGTGGAGGACACATGGGACTGGTTGACTCTGCAGCAGGAAGATGACCATCTGCGGGCTCTGGCTGAGCGTGTGCGATTGGGGGAGCCCCCTCGGCAGGAGGAGCGGAGGGTGGCCTCACCGGAAGAGCGTAGGTGGTGGAGAGATTGGGAGCGGGCTGCGGGTAGAAGGGGGGGTTCTGTGCCGCCGGGTGGAAGACCCCGTGGAGGATGGGCCGCTGTGGCAGGTGCTGGTGCCCCGAAGGGTGGCACGCAGCGTTTGGCAGCGGTACCATCAGGCCTTTGGCCACGTGGGCGCCAATAAGGCGGAAGCTGTCCTGCGACGGCGGTTCTACTGGCCGGGGTTGGGGAGCGACGTCCGGCAGTGGACCGCTGAGTGCAGGCAGTGTGTGGTGGCCAAGGCCGGGCCGGAGGCACGGGCCCCCTGGTCCCCCTCTCCACCTCCTACCCGCTGGAGGTGGTGGCTATGGACCATCTTGCGCTGGGGCGTCCCGGGGATGAGTACCCGTACCTGCTGGTCCTCACCGATTTGTTTTCCAGGTACGGCTGGGCAGTACCGGTGCGGGACCAGTCAGCCGGAACAGTGGTGAGGGCTTTGTGGGGGTCGGTGGTGCAACACTGGGGGTGCCCCGAGCGGCTCCTCTCTGACCGAGGGGCGGCCTTTGAGTCCTCCCTGGTGGCGTCGTTCTGCGAGCTCTACGGGTGCACGAAAATCCGCACTACCCCCTACCACCCACAGGGCAATGGGGCCTGCGAGCGTTTCAACCAGACGCTGCTGTCTCTCCTGGGGTCTCTCCAGGAGGAGGAACAGGGCCGGTGGCCGGAGCACCTGCCCGCTCTGCTCCAGGGGTACAACAACACCGTACACAGCAGCACCGGCTTCGCCCCGCACTACGTCCTGACCGGGCGCCATGCTCGGCTCCCGGTGGACCTGGCAATGAATGTGCCCCCTGCCCCGAGGAAATGGGACATGGAGGGGTGGGTGCGGGCACACCATCGTACCTTGTCCTGGACGTACCGCAAGGTACTGGAGTCAGTGCGGCGCCAGCAACAGCAGGACAAGGCAAGGTACGATCGGCGGCTGAAGACCTTGCCGTTATTGCCGGGGGACCGGGTGCTGGTGCGGAACTTCCGGCGCCGGGAGCGAGGTAAGCTGGCCCCAAGGTGGTCTCCCCGTCCTTTTGTTGTTGTCCGCCAGCTGCAGCCAGGAGGACCGGTGTATGTGGTCCGGCCTGAAGGAGGTCAGGACGAGCGGACCCTACACCGGAACAACTTGCGTGCCTGTCCGGTGGGCGACGCCTGGAGGGAGCCCCCAGGTGAGGAGGAGGCCGGCCGGGAGCCAGAACCAGGGCCACGAATGTGGGCCTGGGGCTGGAACCCGGTGTGGGTCCCGGCCCGGGGTCCTGTGGTTGAGGCTGCTGCTCCTCCAGAGGAACCGCAGCAGGTGGTGGTGGCAGAACCCCCTGAGCAGCCGGAGGAGGTGCCCCCCCGTCGTTCCACCCGTGAGACGAGGGGACAGCCTCCATGCCGGTATGGTGAATTTGTGCCATAGATGTAGTCGGGACGACTACATTTCTAGTGGGGGGGAATGTCAGGGGGTAGCCTGACAGCTGTGCCAGATTCACTGGGGGATTGATTATTGGGGTCTGGGTGCACATGTAGATCGGGGCGTAAGCCGATTCGCCGGTCGCGGGAGTTGGGGGCGTGGCGCAGCTGTTTCGTGTTTGTCTTAACCAGCTTGCAGGAATAAAGAGGCAGGTGAGAGGGAGAACACGAGAGACGCCGGGGTGGATGGTTGGTTCCTCAGATGAGGATTTTTCTTTTCTTTTTTTTTCTTTGCTTAAGTTAGTTTAGTTTAGTTTAGTTTTTGTTGAGGGTTTTTGTTGCGTTGTTATTGTTATTTCTGTTCTCTTTGGTTGTTTGAGCTGTCTCCCGTCCTGGTGGTGGGCTGGCGGTCCCGGACGCTGCACTGGTGCCACGAGGAGCGAGCTGCGCCCAGACCAAGTGGAAAACGTGGTGGGATCTGGGGAGGAGCGGCGCTGTGCAGAGCCGGACTGGTCCTGTGGCAAGGACCAACGCCGCGAGGGGAGACTCTAGACAAGCCCTGACGAGGGCGGAGGAACAGCGAGTCTCCCACTCTGAGACTAAAGCGTGGACCAGGACCGGAGCCGGCGCCGACTTGCTCTCCAGCTGCAGGGCGCAGCAGGGACTCTGGGTGGTAACCAGTGGAATTTCAAGAACGTGCAGCGGACGGCAGAGTGGTCCGGGGCGCCGCCCAGCAGCCCAGAGAGACTGACGTGGACAGTGGGAGACAGACTTTTTGGGGGTTTGATTTTTTTTCTTTGTTTTTTTTTTTTTGGATGTAGAGTGGCCCAGCATTGAGGCGTGGGCCAACTACATCCTTTCTTTGATTTTGATTATTGTTTGTGGTGTGTGTGTGTGGGAGTGGGAGGTGTGAGTGTGTGTGAGACCCCGCCTGTGTTAGTGGCTCCCCCTGTGAGACGGCAGGGTGAGGTCTTCCCCCCTCCGGAAGCGGGGCTGAGGCGCAGGGGGGCCAGAGTGGGTACACTGTTTTTTTTGCTGAGTGTGGGCACATGTGAGGGGAACCCCAGCGGCTTAGAAATGTGTGGTGTGTGAGGGGTGTCGCTCCTACCTGCGTCGGGGCTCCGTGGAAGGGAAGGGGAGGGCCAGAGTGGGAGAGAGTTAGAGGAAGCCGGGGGGAAGAAGGAAGGGCGGGGTTGGTGCGAGATTGTGGCGTGCTCTGTTTTTTTAATGAATAATTGTTAATAAAGGTTTCCCTTTTACCTGCCTTGTCCTGATCTCCTGGTGGTGGGTGGGTTCCTAAAAAAAAAAAAGAAAAAACATTGTTAGGTGGCGGGAGGCAGCACGGGGCTGCTCCTGACTCCCGACACATCCGTAAGCAGAGAACACTGCATGCAAGTGTAACAGGCGTGATCTTGCGTTGTGTAAAAGCACCACAAACCAGGATTCCCATTTGAGCTGGTTCATTCTGATGATAGACAAACAGTGTGATCACTGGACTGTTCTCAACATGTATCTTCAGCAATGGTGATCTAAAAATGTAGAAACACCCATGTTACCACATACACACACGGCCTGGTAAGTGGCTAACTTAGCTAGCAACATAGCCTACATGCCGTTCGTCGCAGTTCGTAGAATAGATATAGTGGATATACACATCAACAAATGCACAAAAGCCTTTGTCCATATCTAAACTCCTCTAGGTAAATATGCATTGATATAACGATATAATTGTGAACAAATATGAACAATCTCTTAAAATTGGCACAATGTTATAACGTGACCCACCGCTTGCATGGGCAAGTTAAACTGGGAAGAACGTAACGTGCGTCATTCCCTTAAAGGCAACTACACAAGTATTTTAAAGTGACAGAACACTAGACCCAAAATACACACATACACCTCTGGTACAATGGCAAGTGTAATCATTATTAACCATGTTACACAAGCCTTTATCACTTAAAAGAGGGTCTGCGTTCTGACGGAGAAAATACACGGAGGAGGTCACAGATCCACAAAGTTATTTTGCAAACTGAGACGCGGTTAACCCAACGAGGCGTGAAGCACAGTGTTCACATCGAGTGTGCTCAGGCGGGCGGGAAGCGGTTACGTCTCTTACGGTGCGGACATAAACGATCGGCACTGTTACCGCGATCAATGGCCGTACAAAAACGTTCCGCTGGAGGGCTGTGGGCGGGGTTAAAATGCAGGCCAGTCAGTCCGGCGAAGTGTGTGACACACTCATTCCTCACAGGCCGACGGGGGTTTAGTATTTATGATATTTATGGTATTTTAGTGCAGGGGCTCTCATACTTAGTCCTAGGGTGACCCCCCCCCCCCCCCCATTATTATTTATTGATTGTGAGAGAGAGTGAGAGAGAGAGAGAGGGAGAGAGGGTGAGGGAGAGAGAGGGAGGGAGGAAGATAGAGAGAGAGAGATAGAGGAGAGGGAGAGAAGGGTGAGGGAGAGACAGTACAGGAAGAGAGAGAGAGAGAGGGAGGAGAGGGAGGGGAGAGACAGAGAGAGGTGAGAGAGAGAGAGAGGGAGAGGGAGGAGAGAGAGGGAGGGGAGAGAGGAGAGAGAGAGGAAGAGAGAAGAGGAGGGAGAGAGAGGAGAGAGAGGGAGAGGATGAGACAGAGAGAGAGAGGGGAGAGGGAGGGAGAGAGAGAGGAGAGAGGGAGGAGGAGAGGGATTGAGCGAGGAGAGGAGAGATCTACGAGAGGGAGAGAGGGGAGGAGAGAGGGAGAGGAGAGGGAGAGAGAGAGAGGTAGAGGATGAGGACGGACGAGAGGAAGAGGCGGGGAGAGGGAGGAGAGAGAGGGAGGAGAGAGGAGAGGATGAGAGAGATGAGAGGAGAGTAGAGAGATAGAGGAAAGAGAAAAGAGAGAGAGAGAGAGGAGAGGAGGGGAGAGAGAGAGAGAGAATAGAGATGGAGAGGGAGAGGAGTGAGAGAGAGAGGAATAGAGAGAGAGAGAGAGAGAGAGAGAGAGAGAGAGAGAGAGACCGCGCGATCTCTGAGTGACAAGTGAGAGTCTGAACCTGACTCTGCCGTGTGGGCTGCCTGACTGGCATTGAAACGGCTTTATTTGCAGACCTGTCATTCGCAGCAGTCCGGCGCCGAGCACACTGGGAAATTTGACTGGGGTATTTTCTGCCTGATCTCTCTGGCCCTGACTCCTGGATGAAAAGCTTTGACGTTTTTGAGGCAGCGCCTCAAGGAAAAGAAAAGACAAGCTATCAAAATCTTGTTTACCGACAGAGGTGGAATATTAAGCGGATGTAGGCTGAGCTTTTATTCATCAAGGTGGCTTAAACTGAGTGTTTGCGCTCTGTAAATATATGCTAAACTTTTTTCTTGCAAGGAGCTTTCAGCTAAATTAATCGTGTTAAATGTCCGTCTTATTTATAGTGCATTACAATAGTATATATTAATTTAAGTTACGTAGGAATACATTTGAGGAATATTTATTAATTCATACAATAATAACACTATCATTTTGTGTGAACACAAAACAACAAAGTAGAACCAACATGTTTTGACCGTTATAGGACAGTATATAGACCTCCATCGATCAAAATGAATTTCCTCTACCCTACCATTTTGCATGTTTATAAGCATCAATTTATTAATTTTTTTAATCCACCACCTGATTTCAATAATGAACTTACTTCCTGGACCAAGAAAGTAAAATAATTAGTGAAATCTGGTGGTGTAGTGCATGGTTTGAGCAAACACCTACAGACACCACTGCCCGCAGAACCCTGAGTTGAGTAATGCCACTTATTGTACAGCCTTTCTGTGTAGTGTGAGAACCTACAGTGTAATCTCATCCAGTCAGGAGAGTCAAAAAATACACAGCACTGTAGAGTTCAGGTCTGTACAATGAATGCTAGTTTTCTTCTCTTGTGTACTGGGGAACCTACAGTATAATCTCAGCCAGTCAGAAGTGTCGTAAATATGCAGCGCAGTGCGTTCATGTCTGTATAATGCATGTTAGTTTTCTTCTCCTGTGCTGAAAGGGTTGGGTAGTAGACGTGCAATACAACCATCATACTATTACCCAGAGGAATCTGTGAGTCAGATCAGCCACATTGTGTGAGCCCATTACCAAGCCCATTTTCCACAGCCTGATGGACAATTTATATATTTTCCAGCTGCAAAATTGTTTCGACCAAACAGAAAAAATTACACAAATATGCAGCAGTGGAGGTTTCAGCAACAGCAGGGGATTCCCCACTGCAAGAGTATTGGCAAGAAATGTAATTTCAATGCAAATTAAACCGAATGGCAATATTTCCTATTGCAAAAATGACCACGCACGTAAACAAGGAAAATGCAACAGAGGAGGGGGGGGGGGGGGGGGGCGGGGATATAAAAACAAACATATTGGTAGTTCTCCTGCGCTGATGCGCAGTTTTATTTTTCCTTAATGCTTTCGCAATGCCCCGTGGGCCCTTCTCCTCAGCACCACGTTCCAAATGAGCAAGACGTTCTCGGGATTTATCGCCGTTATCTACAAAGCTTGCGCTTCTTCTTCTTCTTCTTCTTCTTCTTCCGTTAGCTCACAGTTTAACTGCAGCGGCCTTCTCTCTCTCTCTCTCTCTCTCTCTCCCTCAGCAGAACACGTACGCTTTGAGAACGACGCCTCGCTTACGGTTTCAAACTGAAACAGATTTCGATGTACGCCCGGCGAGGGCGATGCGGTAAATCAAAGAGCGGTGCGCGATGAATCATAGGAGGGAAACACCGGGGGGGAAAATGACCTTGGTGTATTATAGCGAGCGCTCGGCAGCAGGGCTCCCTCTGATTGGACGAAACAAAAAAAAAAGGAGGGAAACTACCAATACAGGAGACCTTCCAATACAGCCGGACTCAATAACCAGGCTCGGCGAGAGGCCCCCCGACTCCAGCTCACACGGACAGTAAAATTGATCATTATGATAGCGTAGCCGCGAGAGTGCTTGCACCGCCTCTCGCTGCCGGCCTGTTAATCAATAACATTTAACATTTGTGTAGCGGCCTCTCACCACATCGCAAGGAGCCGCCGCCACAGGCTTTTATGACCAATTCCTTTGGAACAGAACTGAGCCACGAAGCACTCGCTTTTTGGGCGAGGAAGTCCTTTTGCACACGTTCCTTCGCTTTCTGTGGCGTGTAAAGCTGGTGAAAATGGACCTGGACGGACAAGACTGTCAATCAAGTCGTGTCGTCAGGTGACAGGCAAATTTTGGGTCATTGATCCAAATAATCTGACAATCATCAGAAGCCAAAATAAGAATACTTGATTGTGATAACAGGCGATTTAGTCCATCAGCATTCCTCATTTAGCCATTTTTTCAGTCCATTTGAATAAATTGTACCCAGCCTGGTCTTGAATGCCTCAAAGGGTTCTAATTTCATTACATGACCTGGCAGGCCGTTCCACGCATTGACTCAGTAATTCAACACTTTCTGATGTCAGTGCAAATTTACCTGCTAACTTTAACTGATGTCTGCAGTATAACCCTGAAATATGTAGTCCAATGTTATTATCGCCTTTTAAAATTGTAAAAGATTCATCCATCAGTTTATACTCAATAGCACTGTGCTCAGTTCTGTCCGATGCACCAAGCTATGTTGCTGTATTTCCAGCTATGTTATACACCCATTAAAGATAACTTATGAATTTATAAAGGCACTTTGGAGTACAACAAATGCCACAATTTGTTTATCGCGGCCCTAATTCCAAGCAGCACCAAACCACCTCTAAAAACATCTTACATGAGATGACCTTCAGATGGTCACTTTGCTTAAAAAATTTAGTTTCGCCTGGTAGCCAGGATGACGGGTGGCTCAGGGTTCTAGTGTGTGAACGCACCCTGACTGGTAGCCAGGACGACTGGCGGCCCAGGGTTCTAGTGTGTGAACGCACCCTGACTGGTAGCCAGGACAACTGGCGGCCCAGGGTTCTAGTGTGTGAACGCACCCTGACTGGTAGCCAGGACGACTGGCGGCCCAGGGTTCTAGTGTGTGAACACACCCTGACTGGTAGCCAGGACGACTGGCGGCCCAGGGTTCTAGTGTGTGAACGCACCCTGACTGGTAGCCAGGACGACTGGCGGCCCAGGGTTCTAGTGTGTGAACGCACCCTGACTGGTAGCTCTCAGAGTGTCATGATTTCTCTAGAGATTTTTTTCTGAGCAGAAATAATTACGTCATAAACCTGCAACCTCCTAGTGCAACTGCACAGTTTAACATTTGTTGCCCTACTGAGCAATAACCATAGTTCTACATCAGCGGTTCTCAGACTCTCTCCTAGGGGACCACTGTATGGCTGGTTTTTGTTCCAACCACAAATACCATCCTGGAATTTTAACAAGCTGTTAATTTTTTTTAATTGGTTGCTTTTCATATTCAGAGTGATTATTTCCCTCTTAAAAGCCACATATCTATGCAGGCCATGAAGAATAAAAGTCCCACATTCTTAATGTGTTTATTGTGCTATATTGCAATAATAATAATTTAAATACATTTTTTAACTCATCAAAATAAAAGCTGAGGTGAAGCAGTGATCCTCCTGGACCAAGTTTGGGAAGCACTGGTCTACATGGCCATTCACGTTTAGGGACTAGGGCCTTGGTTATATGTTCTTGACAGAGAGGAGAGTGACAGGGAACAGTCATCTAGACTCAATGTTTGTCTTGTGAAAACTCAGATTTCACATTGCTCCTTCTTTCAAAACTTTTCTCTGCGAGTGCCAAAATATCTGCATTTTGACACGCTGGCAAGAAATTGAGCTTTTTTTTTTTTTGCTAATCAGACAGCTGAGAACAATGAGTTGAACAGACCGTGCTGTTTTTTTTATTTAAAAATGTACAATAATTGGAATTCACAGTTTTGTAACTTGGGGGGTAACGGCACGGTTTTTCTTCTTTTACGGCAAGGCCCTTTTCACCGCAGTTCCTTAGCCGCCGCAGCCGAGCAGCCCGTGCTGAGCGAGGAGCCGTATACCATCCCTTAAGCACCGCGGCGCTGGAGCGTCACCGGCTGGGCTGCGGTGCCCGTCTGTCCCTTCCAGAGGACCCAGCTGCCTCGGCTCTGCCAGGCTAATGAGCTCTCAGCGGACGCCTGGCGCGGAGTCTTATTCGCGCTGCCTTTGTTCTGCACAATGGCACGCCGCGCACTTTTTGTGTTTTTAACGATACGAGGTCGAGGCAATGAAAGTGAAAGTGTGTGGCTGACTGGCTGACTGGCTGACTGGCTGGCTGACTGACTGACACCCTCCCCCCCCTCCCCCCTCCCCCCTCCCCCCCCATAAATCAAATTACAGAATCCAATCTCCCGAAGGCCTCTAGTACATCTGCAAATGGAGGAGGAGGGGGGGGGGGGGGGGGGGGGGGGGCAGGGGGTTGGGCAAAGTGCGGAGCCATGTAACTGGTGTGAGAGAGAAATCGTGGAAAATTCAATTTCATCCTGAAGCGCCAAACGAATAATTGCGCTGAAATGGCTTTTGTCTAAATGAAGAGGCCTGGCCAAAGAGGGCCGATGTGGAAGGCAGCGATATGGAAGCGGGACAGCTCTGTGGCGGCGGGCTTCTAACGATAATGAAGTGAATTTTCGTAGTGCCTCTCATCCCTTATCAGAGACCTCACAACGTTTTGCAGTATAGTGGGGGTGGAGGTAGAGGGACAGGAGGCTCTCTCATCTCAGTCACTCCCCATGCACTCCCCCTAACTTAGCGATGCACGGCGGCCATTTTGCGCCGCCATTTTGTGACGGAGGATCCATCGCGCCACGGCTGAGGTGCCAGTTAAGCTGAAGATGACTGGATGGCCGGACTGAGGGTCATTAGGTCATCTATGCTAACCTGAATGAACACAGCGATTCAGAACCTCAGGCCTATGTCTCAGCTGTATGCCTGCATGGTTCCACGCAGTTTCAGGGAATCGGTCGATCAGTTGTACAGCGCCAATGTCACAGAATAAATCTCCGCAATCAGTTATACATAATGAGAACTGAGCACTCAGCTCCTATTGTGGGACACAAACATCTGTTTCCCAATCAAATCACCTCATCAACAAAAGAGATGCCTGAACTACCTGCATATCAAAATAAATAAACAATGAGTTACCTCATCAATGATTTATGCTAAAGGACAGACACGGAACATGTTTCGGCCTGCAGAGCCTACAGAGAAAACTCTCTCACATTCTGCGGGACAGTCAAAACCCAGCCAAATTTATGACACTTGTCAAGAAGCAGCGATGTAGCATAAATTCACTTCATAGCCTTGTCTCACCTAAAAAAGCTTTTCCGTTGCACTCTTGGCTGCTGTTCACAGAGCATTTCGTCGGGGCAATAGAATTGTTCCCCGTCTCACAAATCTGGACAAAGTGTAGAACCCCCCCCCCCCTCCCATGAAGGCACAGCCTGCCAGGGGGCAAAGAAAGAAAGAATAATTTAGACAGAAGAAAAGGGGTCTCATAGGGGCAGCTTTTAAGGTGAGAGATAAAACCCTTTCAGTGAGTCCTGGCCTGACTTGTGTAACACCCAGTCTCCGCTCTGTGCCGGTCTCCCTCAGTGACTCACTGAAAGACTGCCTGTATGCGCAGATGGGCCCGAATCGCAGAGCTGAGTCTTCCTGCTTGGCCGGCCCAGAAAAGGGAAGAACAGCTTAAATCTACTCCAGTCAGAGCTAGCAGAGAAGAGAGGTGCTGCCACTGTTGTGTGTCGCTATAGAGACCGAGTCTCCTGTCATTGGGCAAAGTATCTGCACAGTTGTGACATCATCACAACCGTGATGTCTTTCTCTCCCTGACAAGAATGCAGAGCAGCCTTGTAACTAAGGGTTTTATTTTTGGAGACAACAGTCAACTTTGTCCTGTTTAAAGTGACATTTTTCACCTCAGTCTGGTCTGATCTAGTTTTGCGCCCAATAAACCAATTCATGCCAGTATGGATTGGGTGTCACAATAGGCGGTGTGTTGGTAAAAACATTAGACAGAGTGAAAATGTGTCTAATAATGTGCCTGTCCGTTTAACCAGAAAAGGCCCCAGTTCAAATATAATGGCCAATGGCTAACACACACATTATAAATGTTGAACATACAATATGTTTCAGAAAAGTGACCACACAAGCCTGTCTGGTGAATGAGAGAGAGGGGTAGAGACAGAGAGACCAGCTCTGTGCTTCTCAAATTCTCTAAAATATAAAATTGTTTAATAAATATATGTATGAACGGTAGACGTAAAAAAAACAGGCAATTAAGTTTTTTTTAACTGCAATATCTCTTTGTAAAATTTTTCCATTTTAAACAATTGAATCCTGCCGCTGTCATTAATGCTAACCTTACTTCTAAGCAGGCTACTCGTGTAGCCACAGGAGTTTCATTTAAATGAACAAACAGTCAGTCCAGGTGTAATCACAACTGTTAATTTCAATGCTACGCTTTCCAGACATGCTCTTTTTCAGTGATTCCCTTTCTGTGGTTTCCTTTGTGCAAACTGCTTGTTTTTATCCAGGGCTTTCTTTTTTATCAAAAAGCAGAGATTTTATTACTAGCCTTCCATCTTAAAGTACACTACCCAGCAGAATTACAGACTGACGCACTCAAATGTGCACAACAGAAAAATGAACACGAATAAATAAAACACAGATGCACTTTCCTTTTCACAGACGGCCTCTGTATTGCTGGCCTGTTTTTGGCTGAATAAATATCAACACATTAAAAGGAAATTCTAAAATTGTACTTTTATGTAAAAGTAAAATCTGTTATGCATTATTTCTCACATCAGGTTACATTCATCTACGGCCAGGACTTGGTGAGGACTAGATGAGAGTTAGTTATGTCTAAATGTGTGTATAAAACCACAAAATTGAAAGAGGAAGTTTTATTCATTTTCCACATCGCAGTACCCTTTATTAGTTTAATGTTCACCTGTCTGCTGTCAGTAGAGCAGTAACACGGTATCTCTTGTGCTTTAGCTGATCCAGTGATGGACTGCTGGTGACTCTCCTAGGGCTGCCCTCATGACCCCTGTTTGACCTTTGCCTCTTGTTCCATCCCCTGATATAGCTGCTGCATTACATTACAGGCATTTAGCAGACGCTCTTATCCAGAGCGACTTACACAACTTTTTACATAGTTTTTTACATTGTATCCATTTATACAGCTGGATATACACTGAAGCAATTTCGGTTAAGTACCTTGCTCAAGGGTACAACGGCAGTGTCCTTACCCGGGAATCGAACCTGCGACCTTTCGGTTACAAGCCCAGTTCCTTACCCGCTGCGCTACTATTGGCCCAATTCCTCTGTCTCTCCCGCTCGGCGTATTCGGCACGTCTACACACCCGAGCCCCCTAAGGACTGTGCTTCTCTCTCCTCTCTTCCCCCTGCTTCAGGCGCCCGCCCCACAGCTGTAGCCACCAGACCGACTGAGCGCCCCCTCCTGGCACCGTTGTGTACTCCATTGGGGCGTTTTTCCCATTTAACTGGTGCCAGCCAGCAGCAGATGGGCTGCCCCCAGACTCAGGTTCTGCTCAAGGTTTCTTCCTGTTATGAGCCAGGTGAATTCTTTCTTGTCACTGTTGCCTCAGGTACGCTCTCTGGGGGTGGGGGTGGGGGGGGGGGGGGGGGGGGGATCACTTTATACTTTAAAATTAAATTTACTAGAACACCTCAAAGGCAATATCCACCTCCTTCCACAAATTTTCCTAAAGATTTGGGTTTACAATAACACCGTTTTCTGAATTCTGACTCATTAAAGAAATACAAGTACTTTGTTCCATTTTCATCACAAACTTGCTTGGGTTGCTCTCTAGCAATTCAGCTATTCAGCAACTGAATGACCGATGCTTTGATACGAATTACCTTGATCAAGCCATATCAACACTATATATTAAATGAAAATTAACGCATTACAATCATGTGAGGAAAATGATTTACTGTGATGATTGACTTCAGCGTGGGGATAAAAAATTGTGGGTGTTGCAGTTATAGAAATGACAGGTTTATAACTTCGTGGAGGTAACGCCTTCGATATGCTTTCAATTTTTCACTGAAACTGCGACTTTGGCTAAAGACAACTGCATGGAATGCCGTCGATTAGTGTGCGGTCCCTGTTCCCACACACACACACACACACACACACAACCGTAGCTGTGGAATTAATAACATTTTCACATCATCAATCGCAATCAGCTTGAAAATTTTGCATACGGGCATACAAGTCTAGTATCCCATCAACACCCACAATTAACCATAAACGGTTAATGGAACACCCGTGAGAGTATCGATACTTGAAAATTTTGTATACGGGCACGAGTCTAGTATCCCATCAACTCCCACAATTTACCAGAAACGGTTAATGGAACACCCTTGAGAGTATCGATACGCGTTTAAATCAGCCCGTCAGGCCAATGGACTGTCAGGGAAAATGGAGCAGTCAGACCGCAGAACAAAGAAGAGAAAATTCACGAGGTGTGAAATTGAGATGCTACTCACGGAGGAAGAGGCCAGACAGGCCGTAGTTTTTGGTGGAAACAGTTCTGGCGTAACCGATAAAATACAGTTTAGTGGAGTGGCAGCGTGTCACAGTATCCGAAACATTTATTTAAAAATAAATCTTTTTGTTTTTTAAAGAGGATGCAGAGAAGGGCATTGCTGCATACTTGAAAGTTCCTAGTACCGCCTATATAAAAAAAAAAAAAAAAAAAAATGAGGTTAGGCCACCTGCCAGGAAGTGACAACAGTTATTACCATTAACTGAGTGATGACATTTATCAGCCTGCGATGAGGCGTGATCAAAATACGATACAATAATACTTTGTCTGATTACACAGAAATTTATCTTGCATCTTAAAAGTATCACGGGCCTGGTATCCCGCCCCATTAACCCCCACAACTGGTCAGCGGAGCAGCCAGTGTGAATATGGGATGCATATAAATCAGCTTTTCATTCACACGGTGCGAAACTGAGAGGCAGTGGCCACACAGGCTGATTGTATGGCGGCCATAATAACGATAGTAATAGCAATAGTAATAGCTATATTAATAGTAATGTAATAGTAATTACAATAGTAATGCACAAGCAATTGTAATAGTAATAGTAATAGCTATTGTAATAGCAATAGTAATAGCTATTGTAATAGTGGTAGTAGTAGTAATAGCAGTAGCAGCAGCAGCAGTAGTAGTCGTAGTAGTAGTAATAATGGTACTAGTAATAGCTATTGTAATAGCAATAGTAACACCTATTGTAATAGTAGTAATAGTAGTAGCAGCAGTGGTAGTAGTAGTAATAGTAATAGTACAAGCAATTGTAATAGTAATAGTAATAGCTATTGTAATAGCAATAGTAATAGCTATTGTAATAGTGGTAGTAGTAGTAATAGCAGTAGCAGCAGCAGCAGTAGTAGTAGTAATAGTAGTAATGGTACTAGTAATAGCTATTGTAATAGCAATAGTAATAGCTATTGTAATAGTGGTAGTAGTAGTAATAGTAGTAGCAGCAGCAGTAGTGGTAGTAGTAGTCATAGTAGTAATGGTAATAGTAATAGTGAAAACTTCAGGGTTCAGATGGCACTCTGGCTTTCGGGGGGTTCTAAGAGACCACGGGATTGCGAGCACAGACTAGCGGTGCTCAGATCTCTTTTGCGTTTGGCACGCTCAAAGCGGTAGACAGTCATGAGGGGGGGAAGCTCTCCCCCAGCACCACCAAGGCCAACGCGTCATGGTTCTGGCCACGAGCGATGAATTAACATTCGTGGAGCGGTCCCATGTCACAGCGGCTGTGAACGCTGCCAGGCCCCAAAGCCGAACAATTTAGCAAATTAAAAAAGAACCGGTTGGACATTAAAGTGGAGCGAGCTCCATAACGTTTGGGACAAAGACATATTTTTTTAAAATTATTTTTACTATTTGGCTTTGCACCCCACAATTTTAGATTTGTAAAAAAGAAAAAAACAAAAAAACAAAAAACATTCTCAGCTGTTATTGAAGGGTATTTTATACATTATGAAGTATATATATATATATATATATATATACTCTGCGATAGATTGAAGGCCTGTCCAGGGTGTAATCCTGGCTCTCACCCAATGCATGCTGGGATAGGCTTCAGCACCCCCGCAACCCTGCCCAGGATAAGCGGGCATAGATTATGGATGGATGGATGGATGGATTGATACGTATATGCATACATATAAATATACATATGTCCCAGGATATTTCCCTGCATGAGGGCCCTGTAGATTTAGCTGTGGGGATTCAGCACCATGGGGTGCCATCGGGGCACTGACTTTAAAGGCATCTGCTTTAAGCAAACACAGCGTTAACGCTCCAGATGTGGAATAATTACAGTTACTGGAGAGTGAACACTACATTCATCATACAGATGGCCGTGGGAATGAGTCAAATCCCCCTTTTCTCCTCCTCCTCCCCAACTTCCTCACATCTGTCCTCCCCTCCCTTCTTCCCTCCCCTCCTTTCCCCTCTCCCCTCCCCTCTCCTCTCCACACCTCATCTCTCCCATTGGGAGTGACGTTATGCTTTCCCCCACAGTCCCCATTTTAGGGTTTGTTGCTTCTTTTCCAAGAAAACATAACGTTACTTCATAACACCGGTCAAAATGGGTTTGTGGTCAATTGCACTAAAATTCCTAATCACAAAATGTCCAAATTCCAATTTCATTGCTTAAATCTTCCCGGAATTCCAATTAATTAGTTTCTTCCTTCATGAGATTTGAACTGGACATCTCCCATGAATGTCAGTTCAAACTATAATTGACCTCAACCCTCTTAGGAGTGTGGTCCAACTGAGCCCTGAATGAAGATCAACTTCCTGTCCATCCCCACATTGGGCTGAGACTGCATTTGTGTGTGTGTGTGTGTATATGTGTGTGTGTATGAGTGTGAGTGTGTGTGTGTGTGCGTGTGTGTGTGTGTATGAGTGTGAGTGTGTGTGTGTGTGTGTGTGCGTGTGTGCGTTTATGTGTGTGTGTGAGAGAGAGAGTGTGAGTGTGTGTGTATGAGTGTGAGTGTGTGTGTGTGTGTACGAGTGTGAGTGTGTGTGTATGAGTGTGAGTGTGAGTGTGTGTGTGTGTGTGTGTGTGTGAGAGAGAGTGTGAGTGTCTGTGTGTGTTTGTGTGTATAGTCTGGCTGCTCGCATGGTTGTCTTTTCGCACACACAACTGCCTTTTTTTCCCCCCCATGTGCTGCACAATACCAAACTAATTTATGAAGCCTCCTGGCTCTGCTGAGATCCAGCCAATCCTGGAAGAATACCTTGCTACAATCACACGTCCGCTTCGCACAGCTCTGAAGCGAACAAACCGACAGACAAACAAACCGCAGAAATCGTGTTCACCTGCTTTCCAAAAGCTAATGTTCTGTACCCACAAACCATCTGTGAGGAGCCTTTGGCTCCCAGGAGGAAAGCATTAACGCGTCCGTCTGTTGCACGGCAACGCGACTACCGGCTTCAGTCAAGGCCGAGTAATTACGAGCGCTCGGCTCGGCTGGCAGATCGTGACGGGCGAGATGGGCGAGGCCCCCTAGGGGGGAAGGACCGCCACGCCGCGCGGACGTGCGGGGGAAGGACCGCCACGCCCGCCATCTCCCGCGCGCCTCCCTCCGCCGGATGGCGCCCGGGATTCCGAGCGCCGCTTGAACAAGCGACGACGGCAAACGACGGGCGGCGGCGGCGGCGTGCCGCGTCGCCAAACTCGGGGGGACGAACGATCCAATCGCACGCTCGCAGGACCCCTGCTTCGCAGCCGTAAACGCCCACCCCGTGCCTGTGCGCCAAACGCGCGGGCTGACGGCTGTGTTTCCAGCACAGATGTTTCGTTCACAGCACACCACTTGCCCGCGGAAATTCAATCGTGACGAACATGGAAACAACTTCATTTGCTATAACGGACCAGATGTTACAAAATCTTTTTTTTTTCGTTTTTTTTTTGTGACCAGAATCTGAAAGGGTGCGTTTGGTTCCTACATTCAGGGAGAGGGGCCGTGCGAGCGGAGGGGGATGACTAATGCAGCCAGGGGAACAGCTGAGCTGTCGTTTGGGCTTTGTCATATGGTCGTGAGGCTAAGGGGAAGTGGCCCGGAGGAAAGGCAAGAATGACAGGTTTCCAGTCAATTTGAAGGTTGTGCGACTCTTCACTTGTGTGTGTGTGTACCTCTGAGTGTGTGTGTGTGCGTGTGTATGTGTGTGTACCTGTGCAGGTACCTCTGAGTGTGTGTGTGTGTGTGTGTGTGTGTGAGAGAGAGAGAGAGAGAGAGAGAGAGAAAGAGAAATAAAGCACATTTGAATTTGAATTTTGGAGAGGAAAAAGGAAAAGAGAGACAGCATTGTGAAGGAGTCAGTGAAAGGCGCACGTGACTCCCTCCCAGCAGGCTGCAGTGTTCACCACCCGTCTGCCAGAGGGGACTTCCTGCCAGTTCGGCAAGCTCAGGAGAGCCAAGTCTTCAAAAGCCTGCAGGCGCTCGGCAACCAGGGAAACCTGTGCCGCCATCCCGCTGCCATCCCGCCGCCATCCCCCATCCCCCCCAGGGCTCGGTGGAGCAGATCACCGGGACGCTCAACGCTCGAGCTGCTTCTGCCGACGTCCCACCACCAGCCAGCGAGACTGGGACTGACTCGCCCCCCCTCCTGCTGCTGTCCCATGAGTACACTGCGGTCCTGCCCCCTAGTAGACCTCATCTTCCTTCCACTGTGAGAAGACAACTCAATGCTATGGGTCTGGAAGGCTGTGTAGCTGTCAAAAAGCCACAACTGAGAAAAGGAAATAAACAAAAAAGAAGAAAATTTTCTCTAGTACACCAAAACTGGACACCAGCGATGTGGAGTGAGATTTCATGGTCCGATGAGTCTAAATTTATGATTTTCGGAAGTAATGTAAGCAATGAAAGACTCTCAGAACCACGTCTACAACCATCAGCCAACTATCATATTTCATATTTTGAAATATGAGACTGAAATACAACACTGTTACTTGAAGTGTGCAATATATTTTAATTTGTGTTGAGAAATATATTTTATAATATGTAGAAATATATTTTAAAAATACACCACTCGCAGCTTTGGTCTGCATAGGATGTTATCTGAATGTAACAAAGATAGTAATACTAAGTATAAATTACTATATTCTGCCTACATTTACTGAAATGCATTATTTGTTGTATTACAGTATATTTACATTCACTGTATTCACATGTGTTGCACATTCTATGATTTACTCCCCTGATTGTTGATTATGGTGGATGGAATCATACTGCACCTTAAAATCTCCATATTGAAGCCAAGTGCCCGCGATAAAGGAGAGGGGGTTAGGGAACTCGAATCGCTAACCTCAGTTCAAATGTGAGGGGGGGGGGGGGGGGGGGGGGTTGGGGGGGGTGGGGGGGAGGTCCTGTTTGCCTGCAGCGTCATGGTAACCAGGCAGACCAGCTGTGCCGAGACTTTTATCATTCACCATATCTCATTGTATTCCATTTCACTGACCTCCGCAGACCTCTGTCTACAAAAAAATAAAATACAGTACAATAAAATAAAATAAAATAAAATATCTGCTTCAGCCAATCCGCTTAGCATCGCAAGGGGGTTAAATTCACAGCGCTGTGACAAACGAGATTAAAAACGACGCAGCAGACAGGAAGATTAAATTCACACCGTAACAGAAGGAAGCTTAACACTGCAGCCGCTGGAGAATTCAGCTCGCATTCCAAAGCGCAAATTACAAAACGCAGCGCTGAGCCTCGGTAATCTGCGCCATTAAGGATCTGGGCGTGAGATCAAAACAACAGGCCGTCCTAATGAGCAGAACCACGCAGGTAACCATGGAAACCTGCCCTCACACCACTCCATGTCTCCAATCAATCTCGGTGGATTGACACTGGCCAGGTGTCAACTTTTAACGTGCTCACGTGAAGGGTTTAATTCTAGGACCCATTAAATACAGGGGTAGACAGGCATGTCTAACAGATGTGACACGGGGTTCTGTGCGACTGACTAATTTGATCATGGGCAAGCCAGTGTTCTGCTGCATTGCAGCGTGTCCGTGCCGAAATGTGTCCCAACATCCTGTGCTACGATGTGTAGCAGTGGGGGGAGACGCACATAACAGTGAGAAAGCAGTTTGTTCCAGTGGGACAAATGCATGCGCCAACAGGAGAGGTGCTTGTAAATGCATGCAAACGCATGTAACAGCAGAAGGGATGGATGTAACAGCAGAAGGGATGGATGTAACAGCAGAAGGGATAGATGTAACAGCACAAAAGATGGCTGTAACACCTGGAGATGTGAACAGCCTGCACTCTCTCCCATGTTCCCATCCACAGGGCACGAGGGGCACCGAATGGTTTGACGAGTATGATGTGAATCACATGGTTACGGCCGCGGAGGCGCGCGGGAGATGGCGGAAGTGGCCCGCACGCCCGCGCGGCGGTCCTTCCCCCCGGCGGCCTCGCCCATCTCGCCCGTCACGATCTGCCAGCCGAGACGAGCGCTCGTAATTACTCGGCCTTGACTGAAGCCAGTCGCGTTGCCGTGCAACGGATGGACGCATAGTTACGGTTACCCGATCTCAACATAATTGGGAACACCTATGGGAGATTTTGGTCCTTCCGCCGGCGGCCTCGCCTCTCTCTCTCTCTCTCTCTCTCTCTCTCTCTCTCTCTCTCTCTCTCTCTCTCTCTCCTCTCTCTCTCTCTCTCTCTCTCTCTCTCTCTCATCTCTCTCTCTCTCTCTCTCTCTCTCTCTCTCTCTCTCTCTCTCTCTCTCTCTCTCTCTCTCTCTCTCTCTCTCTCTCTCTCTCTCTCTCTCTGACAAACACGCAAGTGCAAACTGTAGTTACCACATCTCCCCCCCCGTCCACCTGTTCCGTCCCTCCCCAGGGGTGTCATGTCCGGCTTGCGATGGGTGGGTCGTGGTCTCCCGCAGCGACCGCCGGGACCCGTTGCCATGGCCCGTTGCCATGGCCCGTTGCCATGGGAGAGGAGGCCGAGGTGCGGAAGGTGAAGACGCCGCTCCCGCACCTCGGTGCGCCGGTGTAATTGCGGCAGTGGTATTGCATGGAAAACGCCGCACAGGAAAATCACAGAGCGCCTGCCCTTTAACATCAAAAGCAGCGACAGGCTGTACGTCTGCTGCTGGTGGACTGTGAACGCAACTCCCCCTCTCTCTCCACTGAAACGCTTCGCTCAATGCCTGTACGGCTCCCGGTGTAAATGGAAACGTGCAGCCGTGTAGATGCGCTGCACGGAAGATTCCACTCGGTAAACAATCCCTGCGTTTCATTTGCCGGACAAATGAAAACTGAAATCTCTGACGAAACATTTTTTTTTTTTTGTTGCTATGGATGCAAATTTAGTTTCATTCTTTAATTTGTTTTTTTTTGTTTTTTTTTCCCTCTTCTGATGTGGACAAAATGAACAGGGTGAACCTCCGTGTGATGTATTTCCACTGCGTGTCAGTTAGAGCCTGCAGACAGTTTGCCTGGTGACAGCCTGAAACATTAAAATGTCTTATTAGCTGGCTCTGGCTAATTCGCTCGATTACTGTCTCCATCAGCTTCACAGGAAATGTAAACAACATGCTTCATTACTATAAACTCTTATTCATCCCCACTAAACAGCAAGCAGACAAAAGAAAAACAGGCTGATTTAAACCGTCATTCAGAATGAATACACACAGGTTTCAGCACTCAGAAGCATGCCAAGGAAGACTGAAGACT
The DNA here is from genome assembly GCA_025169545.1 of Anguilla japonica. NCBI lineage: Eukaryota > Metazoa > Chordata > Actinopteri > Anguilliformes > Anguillidae > Anguilla > Anguilla japonica. The sequence goes on from CM045897.1 coordinate 34,378,497, forward strand.
GCGTGTTGAAATGCTTGTGCAATAAATCTATTCTGCTGTCCCTTTATCTTACGTTAGCTCAACTGCAACGAGCAGGTTATGTAGCTATTTCAAATAATCATGCTAAAACAGTAGTCTATGCATAGTATCAAACAATTAGCCGAAGATCAATTTTAAAGAGAATTATACAACCACAAAATCCACAAACCACATAAAATCAAAAAGTCTGTATTACTTTTTTCAATTATTAAATTTCGTACAGCTACAGCAACCTGGCAGGAGAGAAAACCCGTGAACGAAATCAGTGGCGGATGGAGAAATTGAGGTGAAGGCTCCTGTAAAATCACCCGTTGTCCTTAAAATCAACACCAAAAAACGGTTCCAATGAAAACAAGATGGCAGTTATGCAACGGCCGCCGCGGCCTTGCGAAGGCAGCCACGGACCGTCGCTCCAGTCTGACTGAGAAGAGGGCACTCCGGGAGAGCGCAAGCCCAAGTGTATTAGGGATCTTCAAAGGTTCTGCAGGGAGGAAGGGTTCAGGACACCCTCCACCCGCAGTTCCCAGCCTCATCAAACAGTACAGGGAGAAGCCCGAGGGCCACTATCCGTGCCAGCAGAGGCTGGGCCCGGCACTAATCAAAGGAGGGCCATATTTGGAAATAAACATTGCCTTCGAAATGTATATTTAAAGTACAATATTTTCTAAATGTGGGGAAATTGTAATATCTCAGTAACAGTGTTACTTGTTTTGACATAACATAACATAACATAACATAACATAACAATGAGAACAGACCATTCAGCTCAACAATGCTTGCCATTTTCCTGACCAAATTGTACCTATTTGTTCTGATTGCCTACAGACTGGATTGTATCTAACACCTTATCAATTCTCAGCATGAAAACCCCCCAGAGACTCTGCCTCTACTACATGCCCTGGCAGTCTATTTCACACACTGTCCACTCTCCGCGTGGAAAAAATTCCTCCTAATGTATGGAATTTACCATTTCCTCATTTCTGCTCATGTCCCCTTGTCCTACTGGCAGAACGCAACCTGTTCTCTACAGTTTTTCAGTGAAACTTCATCAAGAATGGCAATAATTTTGCACCTGTCTGTACATGGCAACAGCATGCTCAGACTCCTCAAGATCCTCAGCCAATCAACATCAACGGTAATTTTAAAATTGTATAAACTTTTTAATAAACACATAATTCAATTCTATATCGGGGCTTTCAATATTTTCAAGGAGGGAGGGGAGGGGGTATATATGTGTAGAACAATGCCTAGCTCCAAATACGAAGCTAGGCTGTTACATCAAAGAGTTTCTATACTGTAAATAAATGGATCATTTTTGCCACTACACCAGGTCAGTGCGTTCCAGTGCCTGATGAGTGATTCATTTCGTGGCCCTGCTCAGGATAGCATAGCAGATTCACAGGACAGGCTGACTGTCCACATTTGCTTATTGTTCACAGATGCTTCGGGGTCATTAACCCTGACAGAGGCTCAAAGTGTAAAAGGAAGAGCATCGGGTTTTGCACTGCAATGCAAAAACTGGTCAATCTGGTGTGGAAGCACCTTAGTCAGTGTTAAGGACCTGTACTGGATCTGTACTATTAGCGTTCGGTGTTTCTGAATTTTAATTGATCCGGTATCCTAAAGTTTTCTGGAGTGGGGCTTTATGAGCTACTGCCATTTTTAATGTAAAATGTTTGTGTTTTTCTTTTTTTGTCTCCATGTGCATCTCTATGGCTCTGAATAAATAAAAGGCAAAATGTTTGTGTTGGCAGAGTAAAATGCCAGTAAGTGATAAATTACATTATTTTACAATGTACATTTACAGTAATTAGTGGCAGAGTTGCAGTACAAGTAGCTTCTCTGACTCGCTTCCAGTGATCCGTTTTAGATGCAGATATAAGCTTTTTATGACGATTACATGATTCATTTCAAAGAAAGATCTATTTCATTCACTCTGGTGTTCGTTGAGTCTTTTCATTTCACTATTATGGTAGGAAGGGGTGTCCCCTATAGGCAGACTTCAGTAGAGCAGTCTTCAGTGAAATTAGTTTTCTCCTTTGAGGGGGGAGACACAGGGGGAGGTATAGAGAGAGAGAGAGAGAGAGAGAGAGAGAGAGAGAGAGAGAGAGAGAGACCAACAGAGAGCTCCAACAGGACAAGGTGTTAAGATAACAGGATATGGTATGTTGCACGCACACACGACTGATTTTAAGGAATTAAATTAGCTTCAGAATCTACATACCAAATTTATATCAAATTAAATCGAGAAGGAGACACTTCTCAATGCCTCTTAAAGGTTTTCTGCTGCAGTGTTTCTGTAAATTTTGTATATTATATTTTGCACAAGACAGCAGGGGGGGATGCGTTGATTTCGCTTCAGCAAATTGAGATTGAGATTCAGACTGCCTGCCTCCTAGCATCAAGGACGAGGATCCGCGTGTTAAAAGGGTGCGTTAACTCCAAAAGATTCAAGGGAGCCACACGCTGCGCCAATCACGTGCGGTCCGGCTCAACAGAGGGTGGGGTGGGGGGCGGAAAATAAAACAAATCTCCTGCCTCTGTCTGTGGTACTGAAGCTGTCTCTCTCCGTGCTGCTAAAACACATCAGAACGGGGGCTCACATCACAGAGGAGCTCTGTTCAAATGAACCACGCTTCTGTTATCTGGGCGACTTGCTGTAGTCGGATTGATTCGGGGCTTTTTCACTCTCGACAGCAGTTTACTTTGCGGCAGCGCTGTAGGACAGCGAGGTGCAGTGCTCCACTCCTCTGCCCGTGAACGGATTAGTCTGCGGGCTTAGAGTGCAGTCTACCGAGGGTTTTAACTTTGCTGTGCTGCGCTTTAAAGGAATGATGATTTTCTCGGCAGGTCACTTCCTCTAAAAGGAAGTAGGACTTTTATCATTCATAACGTTTTCGATTTTTATAAATTTCCGGTTGGATATTTTCTTTCTGGACGTTCTGGATCTGGAAGTTCGTTAAAATGGTTACAACGGATCGTGGAGCGAACTGATAACCAGGAATACAAATTGCATGCAGCGCTTGTCCCTGCTTGTTTCTATGATTTCGTGGAGCTGGAGCGCTGACACAGTCATGGTTCTTGCCAAGTTACAGGTTACGGAAACTATCTTTCTCGTATTGCTTACTGGACGTTACTGGTGTGCATGTCGGCCATAAATCCATTAGTCCTATTTTTTTTTGTTCTGAGGTCTGAAACTGGACTGTAACTGAGGGATCTGTTTCCCACCAGACCTACAACAATGTGTAAGCGAATGTTACTACGCGGTGAGTAAAACACAAGCTACCTCGTTGGCTTAAGCGTCCTGCAAGAGTTTTCAATATCACTTAAAAGCAATTGCAAACTCTTGCCGAAAAAACTATGTAGGCCTATATTCGTTGTCAGCGTTATTTTAAAAACGCCAGTTTCAAATCGGATACGATTTTGATTATAAGCACATTGATGCAGTCAATATAATGTAATGTAATCGCGTGAGTTCCCAGTGCATCTGTTTCACGAGACTTAAGAGTTCCAAAATCACGGAGTAAGTAATACTTCCTCTCTTTATTTAAGCTAGAATCTAATTTCAAACATTTGTTCTGTTCTGTGCGGTGCAACCTTTTGGGAGAAAATGATCAAAACGTGACAACGGATATTAATCAAAAAGATACCTCATTTGCTCGCGCCTGGCGGACTGAAAAAAACGGGAAACGGAGAGTTAACCTTACAGCAGTCATGCACCTGTTGAATGGATGGCTTGTATAGTTACGTACACCTCGATTTGGCTGTCAGTTTTTTTGCGTGATAGGGCCTAAATCACGAAGCATTATTTACGTAGAATTTCTGTATTAGTTCAAAGTAGCAGTAGATATAATATCACACTTTTATTGTATTAGTTTTACATTTACATTATTTTTTAAAAATACGATTACTACTACTACTACTACGAATGACACAAATAGAAGACAATTAATAATAAAGATGTGTATGTGACCTTGCATTACCATCTGCTGCAAGACTAATTAATCTACGTCACAGTTCCGAATATATTGAGTCTGAAATTAGGTTAGGGATTTAGCTTGGTTGTTGTGGTTGTATGCATATTAACCAAATCCCCGTGAAATTCAGTTACATCTTCTTAGGTGTTAATACACTACAGTCATAATGTCTGTCGCTCTTCTGTGACAACTGTAAGCTACTACTGAATACATTTCCACATTTAAACAATGTCGTCCCATTTGTTTGGATGAATTACAGTGAAGTGATGTGACATTTTTTTTTGTTCAAATTTGGAGGCTTTCAGCTCACGTCTCAGTCTGGGGGAAATTGGGTGCGAAGACAGCCGAGGCCATCTCCCTAAATGCCCAAAGACAGCGGAAATGATCTCTCCAAATGCGCGAAGACAAGTAATATCATCTCTCTAGATGCGCAAAGACAAGTAATACCATCTCTCTAGATGGTCAAAGACAAGTAATACCGTCTCTCTGGATGAACAAAGACAAGTAATAGCATCTCTCCAAATGTGTAAAGACAAGTAATGCCATCTCTCTAAATGTGCAAAAGGACAACAGACTCCGTTTCCTTGGATACGTGAAGACGACCGAAGGCCTCTGATCTGAATGCGTGAGGCAGGATGGACCCTTCGGTTCCGGCGACCTGCGTGCTGCTCCTCCTGGCCCTGAGCGCCGCCGCCTCCCCGGCCTCCCTCAGCGCCGAGGATTACCCCGCCGCCGCGGACGAGGCCGAGCGGGCGGAGGAGGAGGCGGAGGAGGCGGCGGCCGGCGGCGGCAACGACGTCCTCTTCGACGACTACCGGGGCAAGGGGTGCGTGGACGACAGCGGCTTCGTGTACGCGCTGGGCGCGCGCTTCTTCCCGGGGCACTCCAGCTGCCCCTGCGTCTGCACCGGGGACGGCCCCGTGTGCGACCAGCCCGACTGCCCCAGGATACACCCCAAGTGCACCAAGGTGGAGCACAACGGCTGCTGCCCCGAGTGCAAGGAGCTCAGGCGCCTGTGCGAGTACCGGGGGCAGACTTACAAGGTCCTGGAGGAGTTTAAGGTAGGGCCGGATAGCCTCGCGCCCAGTTAAAATGTACCTTTTAATGCAGTGTGGAGTTACGCTGCATTACAGTGTTACGATCAGCCCCTGGCCAGTCGCAACATAAACGAGATAACGCAAAAATAGTCACAATTCAAAATCTTTAATTAAAGAACAATACAAAATGCACAGTGTAGGAAATGCTCCCAGACTGCAGGTTGTCCTCTGAATGGAGAGAGAGCGAGTATCAGCCAGAGGGTAAGCCCCTTAAATAGGACCCCTTCCAGGTGACACCCATTTCCTATTAGGAAGATAATCAAAGAAAGGTTGCAACACCACATTCAGCCACTAGGGCACAAGGTCAGGGAACCATAACAACAGGCATTCGTTTAGCAGACGCTCTCATCCAGAGCGACTTACGCAACTTTTTACATAGCCTCTACATTGTATCCAGTTATACAGCTGGATATACACACTGAAGCAATGCAGGTTAAGCACCTTGCGCAAGAGTACAACGAAATGGGAATCGAACATTTAGACCAGCTCCTTAACCATTGCACTACACTGCCATGGAGTTGAAGTCGAGTTTTGCCAGACCAGGCCTATGATGCTGTTTGTAGCACATGGGGCCAAGCATTTTAGATTCAAAGTCAGGATGTCTGCAGTTTTCCTCAGTGGTCATGATTGTGAGTGTAAAAAGACGTTAAGTCAGTGAAATTTGTCTTAAAGTTGAAAAGTACATTGTTGTAAAGTCATACACTGGCATGGCAGTTATGCCAGCTGACTAGCTAAGGGCATGCATGGTTCTCTTAATACCTGTGCAACATGAAGAACATGACACCCATTTCATTTTCACAGTAAGAAAAATTGATAAGGCAGGAAATGCTTGATTTGATCAAATATGTTTCTAGTTACCACCGTTTTCTTATTTCATGGTTCCTTTGGCTTTAGCAATCATCATACTTTAGGCTGTATGTATTGGGACTCAGTAAATCTTTTTTTCAGGCAAGGAGTGCCCTGAATAATATGTTGCCAACACTCGCGCATTGAACAATATAACATGCAAATGGGTTCAACTGATTGGATTCAGTGCCGCCGTATTTCCCATAACTAAAGTAACCTTCCCACGTAATTCAAGAGCAGCAGCTGGACAGTCTCGCTGGAAACAGGCAGGATAAATATATCCGATTAATGAAAACTCTCTGCGCATCGTAATTACGTGATTCATTCTATTTCAACAAGCACGCTCCGAGGTGCCGGTCTATATTTAGGGCTATTGCTGCAAATCAGCTGCTCAGTTTTACACCTCGCAGATCATAGTTGTTGCTACAGGAACGACCGCTGCATGTTCCCTGTTTCTTTACATTGTTGTTTTCTCCTGTTGTCATGGTGGGGCGATCCATCACGTTATTAGACAACGACCTAGACATCAACATAGCTGAACCAAAATTTCTGGCTATTTCCTTCTGATTGCGGTACATCCTGGACGACAGCCACATTTGGACATGATCTCCATCCATCCATCCACACATTATCTATATCTGCTTATCCTGGTCAAGGTCGCAAGGGGTCCTGAAGCCTATTCCAGCATGCGTTGGGCGAGAGGCAGGAATACACCCTGGACAGGTCCATGATCTCCAAACCGATAACTATGATGCTTTTAAGGACAATAGTACATTCCATTTGTAGTTGCTGTCCAAAGGTTTCTTGCATCACAAACATGTGTTTGATGTATTTAAATCATGTGCCTGATGGATTTAAACCCAGGTGAAATGTGTGCTGAAGTATTCTGAGGGTGTTCGCACATGCTGTGCACACCAGACCTATTTTTAGAGGCCATGTGTCCACACTTTCACCAATTAGGAGGCTGTTGAACAGAAGTCTGTGAAGTGCTGGAGAATGTCTTCAGCCTTTGTTACCTTGAATCTAGTCATGGGTATAGGTACGTTCATTGTAAAAAGGCAAGTTTAGCACAACTTTTTTAAACCGTGTATTACAAACACTTTAAAGCAAACAATTAAACTAAATATTTGACCTGGTATTTGTCAGTAGAATGTTTATTGAAAACAAAACCATTGTGATTTGTGTGTATTTGTAGAAATCGCACGGATCGGTATGCATAACCCCCCTATGAGCTGTGAAACTAACTCCATCTTTGGAGGACACTAATGTATCTATCCACCGATCCATCCATCTATCTATCTATCCATCCATCCATCTATTCGTCCATCCACCAATCCATTAATCTCAGCTACCACCTCTCATCTCCAGGATAGTCAATCAATCGCCAAGTACATTTCACACTATTGAAGAAATTGTGGGTTTGACTTTAAGGAATGACAGCAGTAGCAGTCAGCAATCAAAATGAAAAGGTCTACAGTGGTGGCAGCCAATTCAATGGGATTTCTGTGACAGTGACAGAATCAAGGAGCTGTTATCAATCCATGGAAGATCTGACACTTTCTAATAATAATATCCTTATGCTACACCCTACAAACACAGTACAGTAGTGAGAAAAATACAAAAAATTAAAAAATCCTATCAGAATATTTAGCATATCTGTATTTCAGACATATTGTAGATTTTCAGAATAAATAAACCTTGACTGGTTTACACACCATTGGGAACAGTGTAATCCTAGTGAGCATTTAATATTTAATTCATCTTAAGTAGAATAAAATTTCCATACAACGGACGAGGAGGAGAAAGCTCTGTACATTGCATTAGGAATGACTGATGCATTTAATCTTGGGCTAGCAGTCCAGAGGTGGGGTTGCACCTTGCCGTAGGACAACGTCAGCAATAGCGGAAGAGGAAATAAATGAGGGGGGAGAAGAAAAAAAAAAAAACACGGAATAAAACGTGAAATGGGGGTGGAGGGATGGCCTAAAACAGCTGACACGAAAGGAGCAGAGGTGGGTGGCATTTTAGGCCCGTGGGAAAACTGATTAAAGGCCTATTGATGGGTGCATGTCTCATCCCATGATATGACATCATAGTGCGCTCAGCAGCTACTGAATCACAGCCTGCAGTGGATTCTGGGTAAAGGTAACAACAGTTAGTGATTATATTCACGAGGAGAGGGTCGTTGTTTTTACTAAAGATGAAGCTTCAGGGAAGGCCTTGTGTGGGTCGGAGTAAGGGGTTTGGGGCATTCCCTCACCCGTACTGTCGGTCCTTCAGCAGACGGAATTCTCACGGCGCCGCGGTAACGTTCTCGGATTCCAGCCTGCTCACACTCCGGTGTCCGGAGGGCTTCTAGGCCGCTTCTCGGGCCTGGAGAGCGGGCTTCCCATCGAGCCGTGCGCGCGGCGAGAGAGTCACGTGACTTCGCTGCAAAGGATACGCGAAGCCGGACTAAGTAAAGATGCAAAAAAAAAAAAGGCAATAAAAATCAACAATGACACGAATGTTTGCTAATATGTGTGTTTAAGTTACAGAACTTTGCCGTGCTTCTAGGCAAGCTTGAGCAGGCTGAAACTCGCTGGTGCTGTGCTAGCAGTGGCTAGCTCAGGTCCTGTTCTACTGCTACTGAGCTAAAGGCAGCTGCCCCGTAACTTTTCTGCTAAGGGGGAGTTTTTGCCATCGGGTATGTCGATCAAGCATTTTGGAAAACTTGTCACTGCCTGACTGGTAGGATGTGCTGGAGAGACAGGGTCGCCTCGGTGTCTAACCTAACGCTAAGTGACTGGTCAGCATTCAGGATAGGTAGCTGTCTTTATTAGCAAAGTAAATTCAGTCATATTTGGCAATGTTAGCTGGACTTTGGCTCTGGACTTTGAAACCTAATACAGCATAAAGTAGCGTCACCTACATAGCCTCACCATTCCGATTTTAATTCATATTTACCTTGTTGGCAAGGTGCAGCAAAATGCCACCCAAATACTGAGTAGCAATTTAAAGCCATTACCATTGGATACATCATACAAGAGCGCATACACTTCCCAAAAGTACTAAGCATGTTGTCACAGTGACGCACTGTGTTACACTCATGACATGATCGTGGATGGACATGGGATATTTGAGCTTTCCGTTGGATTTAACCCTCTGACTAAAGATAAAACCAACCAGACCCTGAAGATTGAAGTGTGTGTTCATTACTGAGAAACAAGACTGAGCACATGCTACACTGCTAGACACACAGAACTTGAATTTGGGCTCTTTTAAAACAGCCCCCCCAGAGAGAACATTCCAGCACTTCTGCTTAAACCCATCTTCGCACTTCCTGTGAGCGACGGTAGCCCTTACTACCTCGATATGTGAGAGGACCCAAAATAAACACCCATTAAAAATGAAGTGCTGTACAAATAGAACATGTTAAAGTCACATACTCCTTTCATTTTCTATATCAGCAGCTTCCAGCATTTCTTTTGGCAAGCGCAATTTGACATGTTTCTGTGGAATCTCCAGATGACCTCAGCACATGTGAATAGGGTAATAATAATAATAGTAATAATAAAGGCCATATAAAGTTGTGTAATTGTGAGCAGCGAAGTACAAAATCATATTAGCAGCGCCACAGGACCCACTGTACAGCGCCCGGGCAGTGCATGCCTGCTGTCCAGAAAAGTGATTCAATTTTGTGAAAAGGCTCCATTATTTCCCCCGTTTGGCTTACACTGGCGAGAAATACACTCAGCTAACACCCCTCATCCATTTTATGGGTTATACAAAACAATTAAATGGCCCTTCATTTAATAATAATACGAGAAGGAGTGTTCCATGGGCCTGTGTTAAAATGGCAGATTGAAGTTTAATGCTGCCCGGGCCTTACTGCCCATTATGTTTCTGCAGAGTCTGGCCTGAGGAATGCAGTAGCCTGACTACGGCTGCATAAACCAAACCAGTGTGTATCGAACGCATCTCACGCGTGGTGTGTGAGGTGCCCCCAGATCTCTAGCATGTTGCTTTAATGCTCTCTCTGAAGCTGAACGGAACAGCTCTGGATATGACAGCGCTCGTGACATTCACACGAAGATCGGCAAATCCCTGCAGCAGCGATGCAGGCTGGGCAGCTGAACTTTCTAGAAAGCGTCCTGCTGTCTGATGAAAATTCACCATCTGTGTGCAAGTCCCTTGTCAGTACAACAACTTGTTTGATTTGTTTGGGGGCGGGGGGGGGGGGGGGGGGGTGGGGGGGGGGGGGGGGGGTATGAACACATTTACCGAATCCTGCCAATGTCTTGTTTTGAGTGTTTGGAGAGTTATGAGGGGAAATTATAATAAATTTCCCTCTAATAGAGGCTCCCACCTTCCACCTCTCCCCTCTCTCTCCGTGTGGGTCATAGTCTTTCAGGATCAGAGCCACTCTGGCTCTCCAGGGACTTCATGGGGTTAACCGATCAGTAGCCTGCTCCATACCATAGCTTACTCACCAGATTTCACACATTTGAAAAATTAATTCCCACAGTGTGACTCCAAAATAAGCTCATTTTATTAATACACTGCCAAAATATAACTTTAACAGTTGATGTGAATCTGTTTACGTCTCTAAGCACGTCTCGTTTTATGTATAAGTTGATTTAAATTAAATTAGAATTGCCTGCACATTTGTTTTTGGAAAAAATAATAAAAATCTGATTATAACATGTGGTGGTGTGTGCCAGACTTGGCACAAAAACATAGAACAACACACTGATGTCCCTCCCCCTATATTACACATATTAATGTGCAGAAGCACACACTCTACAGTTGTTATTAATCAGTGACTTCAAAGGATCTGCTCTTGGAAGGATCCCAAAATTATATTTGCTTAAACTGAGTCAAGTTTTGTAATACCTGAGAGGAAAAATTAATTTGGTTGAAAGATCTGAACTGTTTTGTTTTTAAAATGTCTCAGAATGGTGTTTGCAATGCACAGCATGGGGGTTCTGGTCCTAAAACCAGGAGCAAATCTTTTGCATGGCATCATCACGACTAACCCCTAACAACACCTTCAGAGACACCCCCTGTCAATCTTCACAGTGAGGGTTTGATGTGTCTTCATGACTAATCCCCAACCCTACCTTCAGAGACACCCCCTGTCAGTCTTCACAGTGAGGGTTTGATGTGTCTTCATGACTAATCCCCAACCCTACCTTCAGGGACCCCCTGTCAGACTTCACAAAGAGGGTTTGATGTGCCTTCATGACTAATCCCCAACCCTACCTTCAGAGACAACCCCTGTCAGTCTTCACAGTGAGGGTTTGATGTGTCTTCATGACTAATCCCCAACCCTACCTTCAGAGACACCCCCTGTCAGTCTTCACAGTGAGGGTTTGATGCGTCTTCATGACTAATCCCCAACCCTACCTTCAGGAAGTGTGTAGTGTGAAACTCTGCTTCCTCCCAGACACAAACAGTAGCAACTGCCTCTCCACTTCTGCCACTCTACCTCGTCCCTTTCACTGCACTTGGAAAACCCGTGCGACTTTTGCCGTCCAATGGCATGAGGCAGACTGCGAGCAACAACGCGACGAAATACACTGGGGCTGCGGCGCGATGTATTAAAAATGAATGAAGTTACATTTTTTTATGGGCTGAGCAATTGCACCGGGGGCCTGTGGGTTGCGGGAGTGTGCCCGGGTCCAGCAGGAATACCAGACTGGAGAGCAGACTGAACCATGCGCTCTGACTGATGCAGAGCCATCATTGGACGCATGATGTCTTTCCCCACTTATCCCAGAAGCACAGCATCAAAGTGCAACTGCACGAAGACGTTGCATGAAAACATTTTGTGCAGTGAAAGGGTGTAATTTTACTTTACTGGCATTTTAAACCAGACGCTGTGATCCAGAGAGACATATAGTGCAAACAGAAAGTACAAAGATCAGGGACTGAAGTGCAGTGATGCCCTAGAGGGGGTGTGGGGGGTGGGGGGTGGGGGTGGGGGGGGGGGGCGCGGGGCAATGTGGTCACAAGAGAGAGGTAGCAAGTGGATGATGAGTCATTCCTGGGCAGTGCTACCTTATGTCTAAGTAAGCAACAATAGTACTACCTACAGTAGGGGGGTTAAGATAAGTGTGGACTACGACTGCTACAACTATTATTTCCACTACTACTACTAACAATAACAACAACAACAACAACAACCACGGTAAATAACGTCTTGATTGCACCTGCCAGGAAAAGTAGCATTTTATAAAAAATTCTGTGATTGGGGGGAGGAGGGGTTCAGGCAGCAGATGGAGGGTCATTTTACAGGACTCTTTCTCTTATATACTCAAGATCATTGACTCAATCTTTTCCGTTTAATTTTATGCACATGCTCAATTATGTGCTTGTTTTCACGAGGTTCATGTCAGACTCTGAGGCCATGTTTAACGTAAGATTCTGCGTCTTTTACACAGACAAGAAGAGCCAAAATGGAGGGGGAGGATACACTGTGTTCTGTAAAAACTAATATTTGACATTTGTGTTGTTTATTGATCATAATATTTACACAGCGGTTGTTCAATATCAAAGTTATTTTGCTAACAAAGCTAACAGAGAGCGAGCTGTACGTACACAAGTTGCTTTCGGATTGTTTGTGGCGAGTAGCTCAGTGGACCTGGTTTTAAACATGTGAACTAACCCTCGAAGAAACGCATGTGTATTGTGGTTATAATTATCTGATCTATTTTACAGTAAGATCAAGGTTTATCACTGCCGTTTTGCTTCATAAGTAAAAAATAAGAAAACAACTGTTGTTGACACACGGTTGTGGTCTAGTTCAAGCTATTAACAGGCTGGCACCATTAGAAACCCAACACAAATCCCCCTGAAAAGCACTTTATCTAAGCACTATTTCATCCCGTTGCTTTACAAAAAAATTTATTAAATTACTAAAAATCACAACCAAAATGTCTGTCTGTACAAAGAATACATATTTTTCTGTGTCAGAACCATAAATCATATGCTAGCTCAGCTCTACAATACTGGCCAATGAGAACATGCTATAACATAATAGCAGAATATAGACATGAGCCATCTTGGCTAAATAGAAGCTTAAAGTAAGCTCATAGAGAACATTCTGTGAGTCCTGTTTCACTAAACACCCCATGGTAGCACCTCTTTTTTTGTACGGTCTCAGATACAATGCAAATGATTGATTGCTTGCATCCAAATTTTTGTAACCTCGAGAAGCGTGGTGTGAAAACTGAAATCACCAGTGCTAATCCCACAGACTGATCCCAGAACACTGAAGTGTCATTTAGTTGAGACTGCAAGATTTCTGTTTTTAAAGGCTCTCTCTGGTGCACTGAATGAGCGTTAATAGTTTCAGGCTGAGTGTTGTGAGCCAAGCCATCCGGTCGTTCGAAGTTATCACATGCACCCTGGATGTGGCCAGATATCATCTATTAGCCTTGAGGAATTTATCAGAAGTCTCTCCTCTTGTTGCTGATAATGTCCTAAACAAACAGCAACCGCAGCTTTAAACAAAGCACACACAGGTTCTGTGCTCTGGTTTGGTGATGGTTTTTCAATGTTGTATTGTTGTTTAGTATTTCAGTGCTGTGGTTTAGTATTTCAGTATTGTGGTTTAGTATTTCAGTGCTGTGGTTTAGTATTTCAGTGTTGTGGTTTAGTATTTCAGTGCTGTGGCTTAGTATTTCAGTGTTGTGGTTTAGAATTTCAGTGCTGTGGTTTAGTATTTCAGTGCTGTGGTTTAGTATTTCAGTGTTGTGGTTTAGTATTTCAGTGCTGTGGTTTAGTATTTCAGTGTTGTGGTTTAGTATTTCAGTGTTGTGGTTTAGTATTTCAGTTCTGTGGTTTAGTATTTCAGTGCTGTGGTTTAGTATTTCAGTGTTGTGGTTTAGTATTTCAGTTCTGTGGTTTAGTATTTCAGTGCTGTGGTTTAGTATTTCAGTGTTGTGGTTTAGTATTTCAGTGTTGTGGTTTAGTATTTCAGTGCTGTGGTTTAGTATTTCAGTGTTGTGGTTTAGTATTTCAGTGTTGTGGTTTAGTATTTCAGTGCTGTGGTTTAGTATTTCAGTGTTGTGGTTTAGTATTTCAGTGCTGTGGTTTAGTATTTCAGTGTTGTGGTTTAGTATTTCAGTTCTGTGGTTTAGTATTTCAGTGCTGTGGTTTAGTATTTCAGTGCTGTGGTTTAGTATTTCAGTGTTGTGGTTTAGTATTTCAGTGCAGTGATTTTCAGGAGTATCTCTCAGTGCTGTGGTTTAGTATTTCAGTGTTGTGGTTTAGGGCTAAGGATTGCACTTCCTCTCCCTGCAAATCGTGACTCTGTACCAGTGCGACTTCTCTTCAGCCAGACGGCCAGAACGGACTAAAATCTGAGGAGGCATTGAGATCATTGGCATTCTCGCTGCATCTGGGCACTCGGCTAAATATAGTGGAGAGATAATGGCTCTCTGGAGATCTGTGGCCCTTTAGATTTTCACTGCACCGGTCAGATAAGATTAAAAGACAAATTCCTGGACAGAAAAGCACACAAGTGCAGAATCCATAGGTGTTTTCTCGGAGCTCGTGGCTGTTGCCTGCTTACCAGACCGTTCTGTTAATATGCAGCACGCTGTATGCCGCGGATCGATATCGCCTGGGCAAGCCGGCGGTCGCTCTCCAAATCCTCCCCCAGGGCACCCGCGGGTTTAACGGCTGAAGAGTTGCCTCTCCTCCATTTCTTGTCAACTGAAGTGTGGCCTGAAGGTTCTGCAAACTCATGACTGTGTAATTTGTGTCAGGGGGGGAAAAAAAAAAGAAAAAAAGAAAAAAAAAGCTGAATCCGCTCAACCAAAACGTCTGGAGACAGACAAAAAAAATATTATAAAAATAATAATAATAAATTCAAACTTGATTCCCAAAAACCTTTCATTAGATTTACAAACTCTGACACGCCGTCCCAAGCTAGGAGATTTAATTATTCACTGGAACCTTCAGTGTGTGATTTATGGGCTTGCTTTTCACTAATGGGTATTGATAATTAGCCTAGCTAGCTTAGTACGCCTTATACAGTGTATTAGCCATGTTTGTTTAATTATGACTTCTTATACGTATTTTTTGTATACTAATTTTGATGGCAGTCCAATAATTCAGCTGTTAAAATTCCCCAAAGCAAAGTGAAGGTGCAGGCATTGCATTTAATTTCTAAATATTTTTAATCTGTGTTCAGGAAGGAAGCTCTCTCAACATGTTTGCCCAGACCATGTGGGCTCGTCCAGTTTGATGAATGTACTTATTTGCAGCAAACGGTATGATTAGTGAAAGGTCACAGGCTACCAAAGGTAATGATCACCAGCCGACATGAATCAGGCTGTATTCACTCACATACAGGCTACAGGGGCCCATCTGAGACACTGTGTTCACTTACACACAGGCTGCAGGGGCCCATTTTATACACTGTTTACTCACACACAGGCTGCAGGGGCCCATTTTATACACTGTGTTCACTTACACACAGGCTGCAGGGGCCCATTTTATACACTGTGTTTACTCACACACAGGCTACAGGGGCCCATTTGAGACTGACTGTGTTCACTTACACACAGGCTGCAGGGGCCCATTTTTATACACTGTGTTTACTCACACACAGGCTACAGGGGCCCATCTGAGACACTGTGTTCACTTACACACAGGCTGCAGGGGCCCATTTTATACACTGTGTTTACTCACACACAGGCTACAGGGGCCCATTTGAGACTGACTGTGTTCACTTACACACAGGCTGCAGGGGCCCATTTTATACACTGTGTTTACTCACACACAGGCTACAGGGGCCCATCTGAGACACTGTGTTCACTTACACACAGGCTGCAGGGGCCCATTTTATACACTGTGTTTACTCACACACAGGCTACAGGGGCCCATCTGAGACACTGTGTTCACTTACACACAGGCTGCAGGGGCCCATTTTATACACTGTGTTCACTTACACACAGGCTGCAGGGGCCCATTTTATACACTGTGTTTACTCACACACAGGCTACAGGGGCCCATTTGAGACTGACTGTGTTCACTTACACACAGGCTGCAGGGGCCCATTTTATACACTGTGTGTTTACTCACACACAGGCTACAGGGGCCCATCTGAGACACTGTGTTCACTTACACACAGGCTGCAGGGGCCCATTTTATACACTGTGTTTACTCACACACAGGCTACAGGGGCCCATTTGAGACTGACTGTGTTCACTTACACACAGGCTGCAGGGGCCCATTTTATACACTGTGTTTACTCACACACAGGCTACAGGGGCCCATCTGAGACACTGTGTTCACTTACACACAGGCTGCAGGGGCCCATTTTATACACTGTGTTTACTCACACACAGGCTACAGGGGCCCATTTGAGACTGACTGTGTTCACTTACACACAGGCTGCAGGGGCCCATTTTATACACTGTGTTCACTTACACACAGGCTACAGGGGACCAGAACACCCCTGAGTCAGGCTCTCTTTTTGGCATAATTGGTGTGTTTAGCATCAGGGGCCCCAGAGAGCTATGTTTACCGTGGGAACAGCTTGGATAATGAGAGTGGCAGCAGTTTAAGAGCTCTGGGTAAAATAAGATAATCCTGTATTGGACTATTTATGAATAAACGAAGAGAACCGTTCGAGCCTGCAGAGACACATTGTCTTACAAAAGGTGTTACAGGATTACACTGGCTGTCTTTAAGTCCTGGTATTTGTTAGTGTTTCTTCTTCAGGACATAGTTCCCATGGGCCCTTAACAAATATTGTCATTATTACACATTACTTTTGTTACGAGGGAATAATGTTTTGCGTTCATATGGAAAACGATTGCACGCAACTGCATAAGTAGCCACCACATTAGACGAATGCGTACAACTCTGCACCTTGCATACGTGAGACTGAATGTAACCAGGAGCCAAAATGGCCTCTTTAGATAAATCATTGCTGCAGTATCCTGCTATTAATACATATGTTGTATTCCCCTCTGAATAAAGCCATAAATAAAGCATAAAGCATAAACATCCACATGAGGAAAAAGTCCAGGAAAGTGAGGACACAGCCTTGGGGAGGCTGGGTCCGGGTGGTTTGATTTGTTTCTGGTGGTAGCATCAGCGGCAGTTGCTGGAGGATTGGGTCTGATAAAAATAGCGAAATAATTACAAGGGAGAACAAAAGCCAGACCCTCGCAGAACGACGGGCTGGACGCGGTCCGAGCCACGAGAGCTCCGTTCTGCATTTGCCGCCTCTCGGAGAATACCGATGAGCTTGCGCAGCACGTCGCACCGGACTGAGCAACTGCTGGTTTCCCCACCAAGTCTGAGATTTAATCACAGCGTCCTTTGTGAAAGGCCGAAGGTTTACTTTTTGGGGTTTATGTTTTAGAACGTAAACGTGTTTGTGGCAGTTTGAGGTGCAAATTCTTCAAAACCTAAAATTGTTACTGACTGTGTTATTGTTGCTAATTGTCACTAAATCCCTCCCTCCCTCCCTCCCTCCCTCCCTCCCTCTCAATTACTCTGCTGTTCCCCCCCCAGCCGTCTCCGTGTGAATGGTGCCGGTGTGAGCCGAGTAAAGAGGTGCACTGCGTGGTGGCCGACTGCGCCGTGCCGGAGTGCGTCAACCCCGTCTACGAGCCGGAGCAGTGCTGCCCCGTCTGCAAAAACGGTACGGCCACTTCCTGTTCTGCAGCGGGGGGGGGGGGGGGGTCGGGGGCGGGGTTACGCTCACAACAAGATTCCGCCAATCAAACTATCCAGGAGAGACCAAGAGCAACGCAAACTGACCAATGCTGAGAAGTTATCAAGTGAAGCAAAGTGTACTATGAATACTTAGTTCAAGTCAGCCAGTAATAAATAACCACTGCATTCATATAAAAATATTATTCTGGGATTTTTATATATATATATATATATATATATATATATATATATATATGTAGCTTTTTAAAGATAAGGGATACTTTTTTTTAGGTGGGGGAATCCATCAATTAAAAGACTGGATTTCAACAGGTCTTGGGGACATATGGCTGTGTGACAAATATGTTCCCCCCTGGCCTGCTACTTGGGCTTCGTCTAATGTGCGAGGAACAGTTGCAGCGTAAAAGGGTGTGTACTGCAGGGTCTTGGAAAGAAAATTAAGAACTGGCGCAGGCGTCGAACCCGGTCCTGAGAGTGGGGGGCGTACCCGTGACTTCCCCGGCCAGTCCCGCTTCGGCAAAGACAAAGTCCCAACGTCCTGTCAGAGTGATATTTGGTGTAGCGCTGGTGCGATATTTACAAAAAAAAAAAAAACCCCGAAAAATCCCAAGGGTGGCTTCAGGTGCTTCGGCGGCTCTGTGGTGTGGTCACGGGCGTGAAGATAAACTCAGAAAACGGCCATTTTCCTCACTTCAGCCCTCGCTGGGACTCTTCCTGACTCTGGACATCCTCTCGGCGAGGCAAACTCACAAACAAAACTGCCGCCAACACCACCAACGTCTTCCAGCAGAACACAGACAATTTTAAAAAACCCATTCCGGTGGTCTTCCACTCCCCCATGTGCGTTTCTCTGAGCTCATGAAGAAATGACATGGGAGTAGCCCCACCCCCAGGGGCCACCTGGTTTACATCACTTGACGCCAGC
The DNA here is from genome assembly GCA_025169545.1 of Anguilla japonica. Lineage (NCBI taxonomy): Eukaryota > Metazoa > Chordata > Actinopteri > Anguilliformes > Anguillidae > Anguilla > Anguilla japonica. The sequence goes on from CM045897.1 coordinate 34,397,042, forward strand.
AACCAATCATGAAAGAAGAGGAAAGATTATAGGTGTGTGTGTGTGTGTGTGTATGAATGTATCATGTACTTGTAACAGTTGGCAAGCTGAGAATCTGTGGAGCAGTTCCCTTAGAACCAAATAGGTTCTTGTATCTTCATCTTAAGGGTGACCTTACCTTTTAGAATCTCCTGACTTAAGTGTACTTAAAGTGGATTTTTAAAAAAATATGAGCCCTAAGCCCTGTATCAGAGTGGTAATGATTTTAAAGAAATACACAAAATTCCATAATAGCGTCATGTGGAGCTGAAGAAATGCAGCTCATGAATTATGAATGAGGACAGAGCCTGTGATTCAGAAAGCAGAATGCCCCATGCCACAGTAATACCAAACAGATACACTCGAAGTCGTCAGTGAAAAGAATACTTGTGTTCCACATATTAACAACTATTAGTAGTGCAACGAGCCACCTGGCAGAGACGCCCCAGGGACGCAGAGAGGAAATGGAACCTGATGACGTCCTCTCAGAATTTTTAAACTATCTTCATTCTGCCAGCAAATACAGCAGTGTGGCACCTGCTTAAGTTTTATATATATATATATATATATATATATATATATATATATATATATACATACATATACACACACACACACATATGCATACAAATAACTAAAGCAGGTGCCACACTGCTGTATTTGCTGGCAGAATGAAGATAGTTCAAAAATTCAGAGAGGACGTCATCACTGGGTTTCTGTGTCGGGACTCTCCCCATGGTCTGATTGCAGATCCTGCCCACAGATCCTGCCCAGTTCAGTGCCAGGTCTCTCTGGCATCATTACGGGGGCAGTTCACGTTTGGGCTTTAGCATCACCCAGGGAGGGAGGGGTTCAGTTAGCACGGCTGCTCCCGCCCCATCGCTCACCCTGTGAGACCCGCAGTCGGTCTGCGTCAGCTGCGCGTGAAGAGCACCCCTTTGACTGCGCAGCTCAGCGAGCGCAGACTGCAGAAGCACAGGGAGCTACAGCTGGCAGCACATACTTTCTCTCCCAAACTGAAGCAGAACGTGGCAGCAAGGAGACAGGCCTACAAGTACAGCTACAACTTTCTAAATTTAGTGAAGAGAGAAACAGTCGACAGAAAATCCCCCCCCCCCCCCCCCCCCCCCCCCCCCCCCCCCCCCCCCCCGTTGGGTTTCTGTTTTGTGCCCCCAGTTCTCTTTGAAGTGCTCTCTCTCTCTCTCACTGTATTGAAGTAGGAAATTTCGAAATAGAAGCTGTACTCTCTAACTTTCTGGATCTTTGGATGAACGCCGGCTGAAAAATGCTCACTGTCCCACTAAAAGGGAGAGGTCGCCAGGTTGACAGGTGATGTGAATGCGATTGCAGAGCAGAGGGTAAAAGATGCTTACTTCAGCCAGAAGTGATTAGTGACAGGCACTGTCAGGACGAAAAAAAATGCTGAGGTGTTCCAGCACAAACTGTTCTGCCGCAGGAAGCTGGCACCAGTTTAATTACATTACATTATTTATTCTATTGCGTTATTTATTTACTTAGTGGACACTTCTTACTTCTGCAACATGAGTGCATCTTTGAATATTTATAAGCTGCACACACTCCTCTCTCCAACCGTGAACCCATCATTTGGAAGCCCTTAGAGTGATTTGTCAATCTCAGAATGTGAACTCGCTTAGGTCAGGTTTTCAGGAGCCTGTGCAATGTCTACCTACCATGTACATCCAACCAAAAACTTTCCAGAATTTTTCTAAGGAAACGATAGAGTGCAACCCTGAGGGCTGGGGTTGTAGGGTCCTCAGGTCTGGCTTGTGTCCTGTAAGTTTGTTAAAATATGGAAGCACAGAGTTTAGTTTAATAACTTTTTCTCTTTCCGTCAGGCCCGAACTGCTTTGCCGGTTCAACCATCATCCCGGCTGGCATCGAGGTGAAGGTGGACGGCTGCACCATCTGCCGATGCCACATGGGGGACTGGTGGAAACCGGCCCAGTGTCTACGCAGGGAGTGCCTCAACGGACACGCGTCTCCATAGCAAAGGGGCGGAGCTACAGCGTGACATGGGCGGAGCTACAAGCGCAGCAGGCCACGTGCGGGCGTGGTTGGCTGGACGACAATCCAGTGGAGATCGGAGACCGTTTTGATCTGGGATTGGCCGAAAGGATGCAGCGACTGCAGCAACTTCATGCCACAGCATTGGTTTTATTAACTTCGATAACTTTTATTATTATTACTACTACTTGTTTATGCTGCTCAAACAGACAGATTGTCTAGGACATTTGTGTTTCAACACAAAGTGCTTGCATTGTTTAAAAAAAAAAAAAAAAACAATACGGTCTTCAACCATCTGCCTAGACTGTGACCATAAAGAGTAATACAAAGAGTAATAAAAGAACAAAGAAAATGTACAAAGCAACAAGACAGGGTGAGTAAGGGCCAGGTTTATGGAATTATGGGTAAACTAAAACTACTCACATTCCAGTGTAGAGGGGCACTCACTTGTGCCCAAAATATGTGCCCAAAATTTGTATTTACCTGTGGGGAATATAGTCAGCAGCTCCCTACCCGTCAAATTGCTATTGTCATGTCCTACCCAACCAGAGGCAATTCTCCAACTCAAGCAGTGCATTAAGAGGCAGCTTCTGTACCGGGCCATATCAGGCCTGCAGAACTCTTTCTGTCCACTAGAGGGTGGCGTACATCTGTAGGTACAGGGCAATATCACCGAGACCAAACCCTGAGTGGGGTAAAGCAATGTGTCTTCAAAGCCTTTGCTCTCAAGCTCTGAGTAAAGAGGATAAGGAGGAATAGAAGAAAGCAGAGCTGAAGGTAGGGAAATAATGGAAGGAAGATGAATGAAGAGGAGTCGCAGAACATTAAGAAGAAATGGTAATTACAAAGAGGCAAAGGAACATGCCTTCACAGCATTGTGCCAGAAGACCTGGATTACCCATGGGATTACCTCTGAAATACAACCTGAAAATCCCATATTTGCTGACACACTAATTCTTAAGATTATTTTAACTGCCTGTGTTTTTTTATGTTAAGTAAATAGCTTGAATTCAAAGCAATTGGAAGGTACAGTTTACTCTGTTTTCATTTCATTTAATCAGGCATTTGATCTGATAGATAAGCGTTTTAAGCTTACGGCAGACACATTTGGCCAGAGCAAGAGAAAGAACAAGGGACAGTGTGTGCAGAGTCGGGATCCATGCGTCACTTGGACCTGAATAAGTACCACCCAGTCCTGCAATCATGCGTCAAGAAAGCCCACACATCAATTCTCCACACATCAGCAAGTCCTTGGACCTGTAACACCTGACAGCTGAAGAAAAGTTCTACTTTTCTATTCACTTACTTTACTGAACCTACACTCAGTTCACTGCCTGTGTACAATTTTACATTGTCCATTTCTGTTGTAAAAGACTGACAGGTACTATAAAAATGCTACAAATAGAGTCAGGGGTTTGAATCAGGAAGACAAGCAGAAAACCATCCTCCCAAAACCCCCATTATAAAATGACACATACCAGCTGTTGATTCAAGACTGAAATCCACTGATTCAAGGTGATTATATCACTGGCAGTTTATCCCAGGATCCTTGATGGTTAATCTTTTAGATCGTATTACCCAACTGGTGATGGATGGAGTTGATGAACTAAGAAGGGCTTGAGGTGAGCAGCAGTGAGACAGAACCTCATTTAAGCAGATTCCCCACAGTACCCTAAAGACTCAGTCCCTCCCCACAGTTCCCTAAAGGCTCACTCTTCCCCAATATTTCCCTAAAGGCTCACTCTTCCCCCACAGTTCCCTAAAGGCTCACTCTTCCCCAATATTTCCCTAAAGGCTCACTCTTCCCCCACAGTTCCCTAAAAGGCTCACTCTTCCCCTATAGTTCCCTAAAGGCTCACTCTTCCCCACAGTTCCCGAAAGGCTCACTCTTCCCCTATAGTTCCATAAAGGCTCACTCTTCCCCTATAGTTCCCTAAAGGCTCACTCTTCCCCTATAGTTCCCTAAAGGCTCACTCTCCCCTATAGTTCCCTAAAGGCTCACTCTTCCCTATAGTTCCCTAAAGGCTCACTCTTCCCCTATAGTTCCATAAAGGCTCACTCTTCCCCTATAGTTCCCTAAAGGCTCACTCTTCCCCTATAGTTCCCTAAAGGCTCACTCTTCCCCTATAGTTCCCTAAAGGCTCACTCTTCCCCCACAGTTCCCTAAAGGCTCACTCTTCCCCCACAGTTCCCTAAAGGCTCACTCTTCCCCCACAGTTCCCTAAAGGCTCACTCTTCCCCTATAGTTCCCTAAAGGCTCACTCTTCCCCAATATTTCCCTAAAGGCTCACTCTTCCCTCACAGTTCCCTAAAGGCTCACTCTTCCCCTATAGTTCCCTAAAGGCTCAGTCCCTCTGCATTGTACCCTAAAGGCTCACTCTTCCCCTATAGTTCCCTAAAGGCTCAGTCCCTCTGCATTGTACCCTAAAGGCTCACTCTTCTCCTATAGTTCCCTAAAGGCTCAGGCCCTCCTGAGACCTGAATATTATATTAAATTCCTATGGACACAGTTTCTATTGCATGCAACCTATAGGGATTTAAACTTGCATTATAATGAATATCCTCATGGGGGCCCCCGTAGGCACTGGATTTGCACAATCACCAGACTAATCGTACAAGTTGCGTTTACTTGTGACCCTCATAAAAGTAACGTGTTTTCCTAACACATGGAGAGGAAGTAAATACAGAAGGAATGCCAAACAAAAAATGTCCAATATCTGCCTGCACACAGAAGAATGTAATATATTCTTCACAGTTTGCAATTTATCCATACTTGCACAGAAAACAACAGTAGATCAACATTTTCTTGTTGTTGTATGGAGACTAAGAACAAGGGGAAAGAGCAAGAAGGTTAGAGCACAAGAGTTTTGAGCGGCAGATGGATGCCACCCGAATACAAAAACTTCCACAACTTGACAAACTTGTGGGCGTTTTTTAAAAAGGGTTTAAAGCATTACCCAAGCAGAAAGTTGTCTTACACAGCACTTCTATGGAATCCACTAATGGAGCAATTTTCAGACTAACTAATAAAACTTCCTTCCGAGCCATGCAAATCAAGATGGGAGCAGTTAGTATTCTGCTGCGTTGTCCCATTCCCAGCATCTCAATTATCAAGCTTTAGATTTGTAAACTTCACCAAATAGTACTGCCCTGGCACAGTGTGATGTGATAATGGTCTAATATGTACAGTCAAAGGTGGCTCAGCTGACCTCATGCTGAGGGTAAAAGCAGGTCGTGTTACATCCCAAATCCACCCACAATACAATAACAAGGACAACAGGAATTGGAGCGCAACAAAGTCCCTTGTGTCTAAAACAAAGGAAAGTTCAAAAGAAATTTACCCAACATACTATAACAAAACGCATTTATTATAAAGACACAAAAACAAAACCCAAAAACCACAAAATGTATACACAAACAGTCATAAGTGTTGGACAAAACAGGTCAGGCCAAAGCAGGGCCTACAGAAGACTACTTACCCTGGTCTACTACAAGTAGTCATCTTTCTCCTGATGGAAACAATAATGGTGAGTCTTCCACAGTCATTCCTACTCTGACCTAAAACTTAACAAAAACGTGTGCATGAAATAAAAAGAACATTCCCTGTCCAACACCACACAAAAAGACAAATAAAGAACTAAACAAAACCACAAGTCTGCATCATGGTGCATGGTCCAGCCACAAAACCTTTCTGCAAAAGAATCTCCCCTTTCTTCAGCTGCAGCAGGCTTATGTAGGGCCACAGGCAGGTGAAGCCAATCAGGCAATCAGCAGCTTGTTAAGGTGGAGCTCTAGGTTAACAAGTAGAGGACAGAAGCACAGATCACCAGCAGGGGACAGTTAAATCACCAGCACATAACAGGTGGGAAAACTGCCTTGGAAACAAGGAATCCTATTAAGGCTGTAGTGGCCATAACTGGCCAATAAGAGGCAGCACATAGTCTCCTGGGAGGCAGTAATGTGCTAAAGGAGATGGGTCACACCAAATGCAATGCAATCTCTTCATTCAGTCAGTTAAATTAAATGACAAAGATCCCCCAAAGCCCACAGAGATCACACTCCATTTAATAATGACACGCTTGCTTTGGTAATCATAAAATTATGGGTAAAATGAATTTATTTTAAATGAACCACATCACACATTACTGAAAGATCTAGATAGTGAGTGTGTATTTCTCCAGTTCACAGAGAGTCTGTATAGGCAGTAAAGTCCAGGTTGTTCTCTTATGACACATCCACACAACAATGTTCAGATGAGTTTCCAATGCTATGAGCTGAAATGCGGAATTGGTTAACATTCCCTCTTCTCCTTTTTTTGTGTTCACATCTGTGGTCATGTGACTGGAGGCGGGAGGAACCGGGTCCACCTCCCTCCCTGTTTCAATTATGAATCCCACCAGCCATCCCCAGCCCATAATCCCTTTTACTGTCCTGCTCCACCACGTTGGTGTCACAAGATTCTTCTTCCTGAAATGTGTTTATCATTGATATACTGCATGTGGACGAGTCTCTCTGCATGTCTCTTCCTTTCAGTTTTACTTTTGTGAAGCAGGCGTTTGTGTTCTGCTTCCTGTGCCAGTCACTCTCACCCATACTCACTCTCTTACACTCTCTCACACTCTCTCATTCTCTCTCACTCAAAAACCACCCTGGCCGTACACTTGCACACCAACCTCTCAATTAATTTTTGTTTTGAAAATGAAAACCATCATTGAATTCAGCCGACAGCATCTGTTGCTGGATGATATGAACGATTGTTCTAATAAAATTTATTAAAAATGTGTGCCTGACAACCAATGGAGAACTTTAGCAAATGAGAGAATAATACTGTTATACAATCAACTTTAATCATTAAGTGCAGCAGGGGTTCTTTCTGTGAAAATAAATATTAATATTTAATTTGCTTTTATCTTTTGGTATGCAATTATTTTGAAATCTGCTTTGTCATCTAAAACAAGTTGAGAAGTGTATGAAATTTAAATTCAAGGAAGGTGTTTTCTTTCATCTAGCAAACAGCCGCCATTTATGCTGATTGATAAATGCTTTGTATGCCCAACTGAAAATTTTCCATGAGTGTATTTCTTTGTACCCCAAAAACACAAGTTTATCTTTTAAAAGAATATATATGTACAGTTTGTAAATATCCAGAAAGGTGTATGTATTTCCAAATTCCAGTGTGGAAAAATGTGTATTATTTCTTAAGAGAAAAGCTATTTTGTTAAACGGACCGAAGAAAAGGTGTTATTCAGCAAAATCTTGTCTTTATTTTAATTTATCATTCTTTGTAGATAATGTGGGATGTACAGTCTTGTTCACTCTGACAACGGTTCTGTTTTTCAAGCATACTGGGGCTACATGTGTTTCCATAAAATAGGTAACTATTGCTTTTCATTAGTACCTGGTATTAGAAAAATGCATCTCTCCCACAACTTGAGGATTACTTTAGATCACTGCTAAAACAACAGCATCAAATGACCACCCAAGAGTTAAGAACTACATCAAGCATAACTGAGCATACCAAACAGCTATGACAGTGCCTAGGCCTAGTGTGTGTGTGTGTGTGTGTGTGTGTGTCTATTCCTGTGTGTATGTGTCTGTATGTGCATGTGTGCATGTCTGTGCCTGTGTGTGTGTTTGTGCCTGTGTGTATGTGTGTGTCTGTGCCTGTATGTGTCTGTTTGTATGTGTGTGTGTGTGTCTATGCCTGTGTGTATGTGTCTGTGTGTGCATGTCTGTACCTGTGTGTGTGTTTTTGCCTGTGTGTATGTGTGTGTCTGTGCCTGTGTGTGTGTCTGTGTTTGTGTGCGTGTGTGTGTGCACGCCTGTGCCGTGTGTGTGCATCTGTGCCTGTGCATGTGTATGTGTGTGTCTGTGCCTGTGCGCGTGTGTGTGTGTGTGTGTGTGTGTGTGTGTGTGTTACAGCAATACCACTCAAGGCCTTAAAAGAATGGAAGTTGTTTGAACAGGAAAACAAAGAGAGAGAGAAAGTATGAGACATGAGGAGAAATGTAACGATACAAAGGGAGAGAGAGAGAGAGCAGGAGGGAAAGAAATCTGCCCATATTTCTCTTCGTCTCATTTGCCCACCAATTAATCATAACCCTTGAATCCTATATTCACACCATTAATTGACCCTTTACTTCTTCCCGGATGGTGAGTGCAATTTAATGCAGCGCATAGCACGTAGCAATCAACAGCATCCTTGACTAATCCCATTGAGAGCAGCATCCTGGCAAAAGGCCAGACGAGTACTCAGAACCATCTGGAGCACGAGCTCTGGGAATTACGCTGCCTTTCTTAAAGAGACGGCACCAACTTTCTGCCTGGGGGATTAACTGCTTTCGTTTTCCATGCCCTTTCTGCGATCCGCTCTATCGACCCTTGAAGCCCAGGTCGTTTCCTCCCGCCGGATTTGCCGATTACCGTAAGCCCTTGGCCCTGACCCGAAGCAGGGGACCACTTGTTTTTATTTGAGTTTTGGTTTTAACATTGGGTAAAGAAATGTGTAACTGCCTAATCCGCAACCACTTCAAATAAAGGCAACGCTGCCAAAACGTTGCAGTGCCACTTATGCAGTCATGAGGTGCATTTAAAAGATCCCAAATTGCTATCATTACAACAAAAAAAACAACAAAAAAAAACACCATAACACAGAAAGCTGAAATCTCCTTGGCATCTGTGTTCAAACTGGCTCTAATGCTTTCTCAGATACCGTCAAGAGCGAAATTGATTTCTCAGGGGAATCGCATTCAATTGTGGCCTATAGCAAAGTCATTCTTTTTGATGTCATTTGCAAGAATAAAGTAAAAGGTGAGCGGGGGACACTGACGCTGTTGTGATGTTTTTGGAGGGAGACATCTTGTGGTTCACTACAATGTACTCTGACTGAGGAGCATTTTCAGCTGCACATTTCCTTAAATGCTATTATTATTATTATTATTATTATTATTATTATTGTTATGTTATTAGTACTACTAGTAGTAGCAGCAGTAGCAACAGCAGCAGTAGTAGTAGTAGCAGTACCAGCAGTAGCAGCAGCAGCAGTAACAGTAGCAGCAGTAGTAGTAGCAGCAGTAGCAGCAATAGTAGTAGCAGTAGCAGCAGCAGTAGCAGTAGCAGTTGTAGCAGTCCCAGTAGCAGCAGCAGCAGTAGTAGTTGTAGTAGCAGTAGCAAGAGTAGTAGTAGCAGTAGCAGCAGCAGTAGCATTTGTAGCAGTCCCAGTAGCAGCAGCAGCAGTAGTAGTTGTAGTAGCAGTAGCAAGAGTAGTAGTAGCAGTAGCAGCAGTAGCAGTTGTAGCAGTGCCAGTAGCAGCAGCAGCAGTAGTTGTAGTAGCAGTAGCAGCAGCAGTAGCAGTAGCAAGAGTAGTAGTAGCAGTAGCAGCAGCAGCAGCAGCAGTAGCAGTAGCAAGAGTAGTAGTAGCAGCAGCAAGAGCAGTAGCAGCAGTAGCAGGAGCAGCAGTAACAGTAAGAACGGCCAACCTTAATGGAGCTTATAACAACAGTCATAATTCAGTCAATAAAGTTCTCATATCATTTGACTTTTACAAAACAGTCACATGTACATCACAACTAAGCAGTAGGAGCAACAAAAAACAAAAAACAAAAGGAGAAGATTGACTCACGATAATCTCACCGAGTGATAAATTACATTTGCAAACACGTGAACAACATTTCAATCCATAGGCATTTTCAATCATCCCGTCTTCAGTGAAAATAAAATTGATCATGGCAGGACAAAAGTAGATGGTTTAATACTTTCCCTCATTAGCAGATTTCTCCGATACATACCACTCGTGTCACCGGAGTTTCCAGGTCTGCCCAGATCTTGGTTCCGGCCATTTTGGGTGGGATTTGAGAGACCATTGGCTGGAAATATTTCTGATCTGTCAACACTGCCTGTCAGGGGACCAGCAGTACCAGCAAACTGAGGTTCATTTACAGCCAAGTCATTCGTTTTTGCTTTTTTTTTGGCATTTCTACAGCTACCACAATTTGTTATTGTTTTATATCTAAGAAAAACACAAAGATTATTGTGGTAGTAGATACTGCAATACTTTCATTTTCAGTATTTGAAAATGAAGATGAAATGCAGGCAAATCCTGAAGCATGGTTCTATGCTGGGTTTTTTTTTCTTCTTTTGACTTCCTCAGATGAATCTCCCACTTGAACATTCAGACATTGTTTTCCGTACTTGCAAGCTTTTTTTTTTTTTTTTTTTAAATCTGACTATGGATTTTTTATGTCAGTGAGTGCATATACACTGCTTTTTTGTGAATATACTACAGTCCCCAGAAATACAGCTCTGAAAAAGATGCACACTGTAAGCTAGCCATCCAATTCACTAATGACAGTATGGTGGATTGGTGTTAGTAGATCTGTTATTATTATGAGATCTGTTTTTCTTTCTCTCCTTGCCCCCTCACTCCTGGCGGCCCTCGGCTGATTGCTGACTGATTTCAAGCCACCGTCAGGCACAGAATGAGAGCCTAAACTGAGGTCTGTCTGGAACGCTGCCCATCACCTACCCCTTCCCCGCTCACCTCCGGAATATTTACCGGTCTTTACTTGGTCTCACTATCGTGACCCTGCTACCTAGGGTCACAGTGTAGGACCAGTCGCCATCAGGTTTCTCTTCATCGCGTCATTAGCCGCCATTGCTTCCCCACTTCCTGCTTAATTGCGTATTTGGCTCTGCGAGGGCTAAATACAGGAAAAAAATCAGACTAACCCAGCGATAATTCCAGCGATGCGGCTGGATTATTTAAAATAAAATTTTTTTTTTAAAAATTTAATAAATATTTTTTGGGGCTTTTTTCATCTTTATTCGGACAGAACAGTGTAGAGAGACAGGAAGAATTAGGAGGAGGAGAGAGAGGGAGAGACGAGCGACAAAGGTGCACGCGGCTCGCATTGAGCATGTGGATAGCGCTCTACGGACTGCGCCACTAGAGGCCCCATGCAGCCAGATTATTACTGGGAATGGGAGAGCTATAATTCCAAACTATATTCCTGAAGGACAAAGGGGAGACCGTGGGCACAAGACCAGTGAAGTCCAAAATCGAAACACACTCATGACACAGCGCACGCGTGCAAGCGATGCTTTGTCGTCATCCTGGATACTGACCAGGACAAGCTGTGAGATCCCTGCTCAACGGGCCGGTCCAATCCAATAATCTCTCTGTCATGTGACTGACTGACCGGTCTGTGAATGACTATGCGTGAGCCTTTTTGGGGGAAATTTGCAAGCTTAGAATTTTCACATTTCGCTTCACTGATTTGCTCTCCTACGGCACGTCAACAAACCCTCTCTGATTTACTGTGGGACGTTTATCTATAGTGCTCCCTCACCGCCTGCGCCAGGCTCGTGTCTAAAGTTACAGGTGTGTGCGTCACGATGGGGGGGAAAGACCTGTATCCGCACGCGTGCCTGTTCAAAATGGCTTCCACGCCTTTAAGACCAACAGAGAGCAAACAGGAGCACCTTCACTGAGGAGGATCAGACAGGAAACAAAAATGAAAAAAGAGTGACACTGGGCTGGAGCTCCAGAGCCAGCTGCAGGCATAAACACTCCATGCAGTCATTTAGGGCCCCAGCCATCCCCGGGCCACGCGATTCGGTGGGCCTGATTTATGCTGGAGCGTTTTTTTTTTGCTCAGGACCACCGAACCCCCAGGGCTGGCTCCGCAGAGCACTGCCTCACTGGCGCAAGCTTTCACATTCCCTTTTATTTAATACAAGTTTGTGCTATCTTGGCCCTCTCATTTATCAAAAAAAATCACAGTATACATGAAGCACATGACTGTTGCATCATTACAGCTTAAGATTTAATCAGTTAGGAGATGCTTTTAGCCAAAGTAACTTACAGAAGTACATTTCACATGGCACACAACTAGATTTTGCTGTTGTTGTTGTTTATTTATTAATCTCAACATCTTTATTTTAGGCATTTAGCAGATTCTCTTATTCTGAGCCACTTACACAGCTTACATTCTTTCACGTACAATCCATTTATACAGCAGAATATTTATTTTGAAGAAATTCAGGTTAAGAACATAATCAGTGTTTGTGCGCTAACTGGTGCAGGATTTGGTGCAAAAAGGCCAGGACAGGTAGTGACCCTGCCACACCACTAACTGACCTGAGGTCTATACTATCTGGGAAAGACTGTGACCCTGCCACACCACTAACTGATCTGAGGTCTGTACTATCTGGGAAAGACTGTGAACCTGCCGCACCGCTAACTGGCCTGAGGTCTGTACTATCTGGGAAAGACTGTGACCCTGCCACACCGCTAACTGACCTGAGGTCTGTGACCCTGCCACACCGCTAACTGACCTGAGGTCTGTGACCATGCCACACCGCTAACTGACCTGAGGTCTATGCTATCTGGGAAAGACTGTGACCCTGCCACATCACTAACTGGCCTGAGGTCTGTACTAATTGGGAAAGACTGTGACCCTGCCACACCGCTAACTAACCTGAGGTCTGTGCTATCTGGGAAAGACTGTGACCCTGCCACACCAATAACTGACCTGAGGTCTGTACTATCTGGGAAAGACTGTGACCCTGCCACACCGCTAACTGGCCTGAGGTCTGTACTAATTGGGAAAGACTGTGACCCTGCCACACCGCTAACTAACCTGAGGTCTGTGCTATCTGGGAAAGACTGTGACCCTGCCACACCGCTAACTGACCTGAGGTCTGTGACCCTGCCACTCCGCTAACTGACCTGAGGTCTGTGACTCTGCCACACCGGCAACTGACCTGAGGTCTGTGCTGCCTGGGAAAGTCTCAAATTAAAGCTGACAGTCTGCACTACAATCTCAAACTCATATTGACTGTTTTGTTTAACAAAAACACAAAAATGTTGTCGCTGTCCCAATACTTTTGCACACACGCATGGACACACAATCATATGCACACACACACACACACTTGAAAATCATGCTTTTCAATTTTGCCTGCAGAGATTCCTCCTCAGTTGATAGCATTTTTGGCTTTACTCAAATGACTCAGCTTTTCCAAGAGCGTACAAGTAACAAGAACTGAAATGATCACACAACTATGGAATAAATATTGTATGAGTCACTGCTATCAATTTTCCAGAGTCATTCAACTGCAACAGTTTCATAGCAAATCCAAGTTCAAAGTTCTCTCCATGTAGAGCTTGGCACCCTCTCCCTCTGCACCATGTGTGTGCTAAGAGTGACATCTGCTGGTTGTGCCCTGAAACTACAATGGGCCATGAACATGGTGAAGATGCAGTGCACTATCACCATGCAGACTTGCTAGTCAGCAAAGTTAAGAATAAATCATGCAGCAATTGATTTATGAACGTGGTGGAGGGGAAAGGGGTGGTTAAAGGGGGAGAAGCAAAGCAGGTAAGAGTCTACAAATTAAATATCGGCATGGTGATAATACCTGGGGAGCATAAGAACCACAAAGAAAAGGCATTGCTCCAGGATTGAAGTGCAGCAACTCAAGACAGACAATTTAAATAAGTAGAAGAGACAGAGAATTGAGCAGACGAGACACTGAGTGTGCGGGTATATAGAAAGTACTGTATATGTGCATGTGTGCGTGTGTGTGCGTGAATGTGTGTGCAGATGTATTGAGAAGTATTGAGAAAGTTCTTTTTCGGTTTCCTTGGCAAACATCAATCCTTGAATCACAAAGGGAAGTTACATAGTTATATAGTTATTAATAATAATAATAATAATAATAATAATAATAATAATAATAATAATATTAACACAGAAACCGCAATCTCGATTCATACCTCTATGCAATCTCATTCCTAAATGACAATGATTCTGCCCCCTCCTCAAATGAAGGGAGGGGGTCATGAGGTTTGATTATGATTGGCTGAGTAGGAGGTGTTCTTTGTCTGTTTTCCCAGTGAATGTACTGCTCGTTACACCATTTCCATTTTCCAGAACTTTGTGCTTGTGAACTGTTTGCGTAGGACAGCCCTGTTCCTGGAGTTCTACCATCCTGTAGGTTTTCATTCCAACCCAAGCCCAACGCATTCTAGAGATCTCATTGAGCTGCTAATTATCAGGGTCAGGCGTGCCAAATGAGGGTTGCAATGAAAACCTACAGGTTGGTACAGTATGTCAGGTCAAAGCGTCTTTGGGTTCATGAAAAGCGCTATATAAAATAAATCTATTATTATTATTACTATTAGTAGATTTCCAGGGGCAGGGTTGGTTACCACTGGTGTAGGCCAATGCAACCATTAAGGTTGCAGTATTTAAAATGCTTGAACATTCTATTTACCCATGCCTTTATTATTATTGTCACAACTGGAATGCAAATTGACCAATAAGAACAATCGACCAGATATATGATTTTATAAAATGGATATAACTGCACAGTAACAACTGGTGAGCTCAAAATGGACAGGCTGTAAAACTTCCCTTGAAACTGATCATTGGTGTTTTCATTCATTTTTCTTGATTAACCAGTGTGCTAACAATGTGAAAAATTGGCAAGTAAACACAGTGTCCTTCTTTACAGCATGTTAGGGAGATTAAATAATAAATTAAATCTAGGAAAAAAAAGTGTTAGTCACCAAGTGCACTTAATCGAAAACGATACACCACTCTGTTAACACCACGTTAGCTTTCAGCACAACCTACAATAAAGGCCAACCTGCACTTCAAGATAATTTAAATGACAAGATCTGAACATTACAAATATGTGCCATGAATATTCTCAGTTTGAATGCTCAAAACAAAGAGCACACGTATCCACAATTATAAATAATGTAGATAAAATGCACAAAAAAGTGTATTACATCAATGTTTTTCAACCCTGGTCCTGGGGACCCACTGCCCTGCATGTTTTAGATGTTTCCCTGCTTCAACACATCTGATTCAAATGAATGGGCCATCATCAGCTTCTGCAGAGCTTGATAACCCATTCATTTGAATCAGGTGTGTTGGAGTTGGAGCAGGGAGAGGGTCCCATCAGGGTTGAAAAACACTGTATTACATGACCAATGCCCCATGTTCGATGTGCAATATTAAGTCAATATTATGTTATTTACATTTTAAAAGCCAAACCTATCTCTCTCTCTCACTCTTTGTCTCAAATGTGTGCACACACATATAGTCGCTATCATAATTTCTGTTATATTTCTGTCTGCATCAAAAGACTATTCTTATTTAAAAATGTCAGTGTCCCAAAGAATCGTGATCTCAATTCTAAGCAAGAAAACTGTGATAGTCATTTTATCTAGAACCATACTGCCCTATTCCACATGTCAGAATGCAACTGAGGGGAAAAGGGTCAACGATGAACAAGAGTGGACCCACTACTGACCCCTGGGGGACACCATGTTCAACAGGGACATGGCTAGATTGGTGGTTTTTGAGTGAGATAAAAAGCTGTCTGTTTCAGAGGCATGAAGTGAACCAAAGGTGAGCAGTGCCAGTTTTTCCAATTGAAGATAGTCTTTGATGGAGCAGGGAGTGAGAGATGTTACTAGAAGTCGTGCTGAGGTCAAGGAGGATGAGGATGGAGAGTAGGCCAGAAAGGTCACTTGTGACTTTAACAAGGCAGTTACTAAGGGGTCAAGGGGTTGTCTGAGTCAAGGTGGGAAAAGTATGCACATAGTGCTAGCCACTGAAACGTATGAAAAGGCAGCCAGCAAGATAGTTGGGATTA
Source organism: Anguilla japonica (assembly GCA_025169545.1). Classification (NCBI taxonomy): domain Eukaryota; kingdom Metazoa; phylum Chordata; class Actinopteri; order Anguilliformes; family Anguillidae; genus Anguilla; species Anguilla japonica. Next base: position 34,412,756 of record CM045897.1, read on the forward strand.
AGAAGTAAGCAGGTTAACATTTACTGCAAGTAAACTAGCTAGGAACCAGTGCTGTGGTAGTTGTCTAATATGACCAACAAACACTGCAGATTGTGTAGGATTTTTCAAAATTCTGTAGGAACTTGCTTTCTTAAGTTCAAATGTCATTCCCTAAATACAATGCATACTCCTAAAGGGATCTATAAAGGTATCTTAACTATTAATATGAGAGAGTAATTCCTGTAGGATTTTTAAAATCGGACAAGATTCCTGCAGTTATGATGAAGTAGACAATCTTTAAATGACATTACAGAAAGTAATTTGGTAAATGAAATTTAAAAAAAATAAAATTGTATTCTTCTTACTAATAAACCCAAATACTACCACTGGTCAATAAATTCTTAGGATTCTGTCTCTGCTTCTTTTCCTGTGACTTACACATCATCAGTATTGGGTTTAGGTGCCTTTTTCCTTTGGCTTTACAGGGAATAAAATGGGTATAGTTACATATGCCCCAGCACCAAATATTGCCATTAACAGAGCTCCCTTTGCTATGGCCCGACATGTATCATGAGAAATAGTCGTATGTGCGCACCATGCAGTAAGAAATAACAGAACCCCTGCTCCTGTTTTCAAAAACATTTTCATCACATTCTGCACTGGTTTTGCTTGACCCCCGGACTGAGCCTTTTCCACAACTCTGCGCATCTCTTTGGTGTAGTCCTGTCCTCTGTTCTGCTTCATCATCTGATCAATCGTGTTCAGCAGCTTTTTGATTTGAGCAGCGTTGCTTCTCTCTTCACCGTGGCCTTCAGTGGGATTGTTCCAGTATTTGTTATCGATGACATGAAACCGGTTTCCACACTTTTGGACAAGTGTTTTCAGGCGTTCATTTTTATTCACAAACTGCTCGATGGTCGTGTGGTCGTCGAGCTGGTCTCCGTGGGTAAAAAGGACAATAACATACTTCAGAGCCTCCTCTCCAAAGCAGTCCTCAAACCTCTTCATCACTCGTAACTCCTCTGCTGTTTGCTTGGAAGTTTTCAACACCATAACAAAGGTGTGAGGTCTGGCGGAACATTCTCTGATGCACTCCACTATTTTGGGGTTCAGTGCTTCACCAGGGTTCTTATTATCAAGAAACCCTGGTGTGTCAATCACAGTGATGCTCCTCCCACCAACAGTTCTTGTTTTAGCCTCACATTCTACTGTTTGGGAGTTGGCAGAGCAAGAGGTCTTGAACAGCTTCTCTCCCAGAATGCTATTGGCTGTGCTGCTCCTTCCAGCTCCTGTATTGCCCAATAGGACAATCCTCAGATCAGCTGACTCTAGAAAACATGCCAGGGATTGTCATTTAAAATCGGTATTACCTTGTATTGATCACCATGATGATGTTGATGATTATATTAGTATTTTTAAGTTAACACTTTTTATTGAGTGTCCAATGCTGACACTCAACTTTAAATCAACAGTTTAGTATCCATTAATAGTAACAACTTGCTGAGAGTCTGTTGATAGTCAACATGTTGACAACCAATAGATGGCACTTAACTATGACATTTTGATGATGTCACTTGAAGATGAAAACGTGGGTAAATGACAATATGTTGATAGTCATGCCAGGATTAGTTGACTCGGTTTGAAACTGACTTAATTTTTATTGAAATGTTCACAGACAGGCCATTTACTTGTAGTAGATAGTAATATTTCATTCTGAATTGATGTCTGCTCACTCAGTGGAGGGCAAGCAAACAGTCTAGAATTTATCGAGTGTCAATAGATGTTTTTTGACAAGAGTGTCAACAGAGTGTTAATTGACAAATGATATTCACTTGATATGAAGTTCACTGTCAACACTGGACACTCAAAATAACGTTTTATTATTATTATAAATTATATAATTATATATATATATATATATATATATATATATATATATATATATATATATATATATATATATATATATATATATATACATATATTATTAAAAACAATAACCACAACGGGGCGATATAGCTCAGGAGGTAAGACCGATTGTCTGGCAGTCGGAGGGTTGCCGGTTCAAACCCCGCCCTGGGCATGTCGAAGTGTCCTTGAGCAAGACACCTAACCCCTAACCTCTAACTGCTCTGGCGAATGAGAGGCATCAATTGTAAAGCGCTTTGGATAAAAGCGCTATATAAATGCAGTCCATATAAATGCAGTCCATTTACAACAACAACAACAACAATAATAATAATAATAATAATAATAATAATAATAATAATAATAAAGGAATCACAGAACATGACACAATAAGAGGACCAACAGAGAAAAGAATCATATGGCTACCTTAGCTACACTACACTGTACAAGAACATTTTTGTGTTGTTCATTATCTAAACTTCATTATCACTGTCTGCCATGATACAAAATTACAGCAATTCCTGGGCCACTGTCACAGTCAGGATTGAATCGGTGCAAGAGAGCAGGTGTGGTAAGAATGCAGGTGTGGGTACACACATGTAAAAATAGATAGACTTGATATGCAATAAACGTATTTAATGCCAGTTTTTTCCTCCAATTCTAGAATCACCATTGGTAAATGGAGCGTATTTATATAGCGCTTTTATCCAAAGCACTTTACAATTGATGCCTCGCATTCGCCAGAGCAGTTAGGGGTTAGGGGTTAGGTGTCTTGCTCAAGGACACTTCGACACGGCCAGGGTGGGGTTTGAATCGGCAACCCTCCGACTGCCAGACAATCGCTCTTACCTCCTGAGCTACGTCGCCCCACCCATTGGTTCTTTATCATATTCGTTTCACCCATTACATAACACTTCTGTTCAATAGAATTTCAGCCCTCATAGGTATGCTGAACTAAAAAAAACAAAAACAAAAAAAAAAACAAGTTTAGCTGAAACTGTAATCTGATAAAACACGACCACATTTTGAAAAGCACTGATGAGTTTGCTTACCTTCCATTCCACTGCACCGGTAACACCGTATGACTAGACAAACCTGAACGAGATACTACTGGGTAGCAGCTGGTGTTAATGACTGTTCGCTTTTGATAAACTGATATTTTATATGAACGTAATCACATACAGCTGAATGCCTGCTCTTTCTTCCGATGACGTTGACTCCCGGTGTTTCAAAGTTGCCTCTTAAAGTGACAGTTCACTGTGAAATGAAAACTGGGTCCTGTTTTTTTTTCTTCAAGATATTTGTTTGACAATGTCAGAAGGCTCAAGACATCTATCATAGATTCAGACTGTCGTCTACACCACAGGGGCAGAATGAATCACCTGGAGGTAGAATGAGTACATAGTCATATATTCCATTAATTATTGTCTTTACTGGAAAATAAGTTAACGTAAGAAATAGACTCTGTCTACAGCAATAAATTTACATGCGCCTAGAATGCCATCTCAAATGGAAAATGATGCACTATGCAGTAGTTATGGCACTTACTTGTATAAATGAGTTCCAGAGTTCCTCTTTATTAAACAGCCAGCAGCACCTCAGTCTCTCAGACCTTAGAATGATTGATTAGTGACATTATGGCACATGGGAGTGACAGCTTTCTCTCTAAGGCTTGGGGGATTAAGGGTTAAAATGTGAGCAAAAGAGCAGCCAGCTAACAAGCCAATCAGATTGCTCTATTCAAGAAGGTGCTGAAGGTTTCTTTATGGTAAATCACGTGGGTTTAACAGAAACAGGAAACAAGGCGGGGGGCAAAAACAGGCTTTGAGTGTATTTACATAAACCTGAGAGCTCTGGCACAGGTTTTCATCAAGGATCTCTCTGTACTTTGCTCCGTTCATCTTTCTCTCGATCTGACTAGTCTCCCTGTTCCTGCCACTGAAAAACATCTCCACAGCATGATGCTGCCACCACCATGCTTCACTGTAGAGATAGTATTGGCTAGTTGATGAGCGATACCTGGTTTCCTCCAGATGTGACACTTGGCATTGTGGCCAAAGAGTTCAATCTTGGTTTCATCAGACCAGAGAATCTTGTTTCTTATGGTCTTAGAGTCCTTTAGGTGCCTTTTGGCAAATTCCAAGCAGGCTGTCATCTGCCTTTTACTGAGGAGTGGCTTCCGTCTGGCCATTCTACCATAAAGGCCTGATTGGTGGAGTGCTGCAGAGATGATTGTTCTTCTGGAATGTTCTCCCATCTCCACAGAGGAACCCTGGAGCTCTGTCAGAGTGGCCATCAGGTTCTTGGTCACCTCCCTGACCAAGGCCCTTCTCGCCCGATTACTCAGTTTGGCCGGGCGGCCAGCTCTAGGAAGAGTCCTGGTGGTTCCAAACTTCTTCCATTTAAGAATGATGGAGGTCACCATGCTCTTCGGGACATTCTATGCTGCAGAAAGTTTTTTTGTACCCTTCCCCAGATCTGTACCTCAACATAATTCTGTCTCAAAGGTCTACGGATAATTCCTTCAACTTTCATGGCTTGGTTTTTGCTCTGACATGCACTGTCAACTGTGGGACCTTATATAGACAGGTGTGTGCCTTTACAAATCATTTCCAATCAATTGAATTTACCACAGGTGGACTCCAATCAAATTGTAGAAACATCTAAAGTACGATCAATGGAAACAGGATGCACCTGAGCTCAATTTTGAGTATCACTGAATATCACTGAGGGTCTGAATACTTATGTAAATGTGATGTTTCCTTTTTTTATTTTGAATGAATTTGCAAAAAATTCTTAAAACCTGTTTTCGCTTTGTCATTATGGGGTATTGTGTGTAGATTTATGAGAATAAAAATGAATTTAATCAATTTTAGAATAAGGCTGTAATGTAACAAAATGTGGAAAAAAGTCTTTCCGAAGGCACTGTACAATGAATTACTCTTGCTATCATCTTGCTACTTTTCATTCCTTACACATTTATTGAACTATTAAGCAAATACATTGGTTAACTTGTCAGGAAATGTATTAAACCCTGTTTTTCTCTGCACACAAATAACACTTGGTTTTTTTCCCTTTAATGTTCACTTTTCAACTTTTTTCTTTTTGTTTTTTTTTTTTTTACTAATCCTTCAAACATATTGGCCAACTTTGGGAAGAAAAAAAATATATACTTATTTATTTTATTAATTTGTTTATTTGTTGGGGACAAGCACAGAAAACATTTGGAAATACACTGTCCGATGCACTGTGCACGTGTACATCAAAGAAAACAAATAACTGTCAAATAACTGATTAGCGAACGCAACCCAGGTGCGTGTGCTCTCTCCACCAGCCAGCGTTGCCGAGACCAATCCGCTTCACCACCGGACCGAATGCCGCAGTAAACCTTTTTGAAGAAAAAATATAAACAATGCTGTGTATTTAAAGGGTTTTGGTTCAGATACACTCCTACCATATACAGTGCCCTGCAGCGTTACTGACACCCTCAATTAACATAAACAAAAATGCTGGGTAAAATTATCTTTGTTTATCAAATGCTTTCTATGCTTACCAATATGCAAAAATTATATTTTCCCATTATGATACCATTACTCAGTGGGAAAAAAAATTATTTAAAAGGAAATAACTTCAGGTCAGCACAATGGAGCAGTGAATAGCACCTCACTGCAAGAAGGTACCGAGTTTGAATCCTGACCAAGGGCCTTTCTGTGTGGAGTCTGCATGTTCTCTCCCTGTCCTCGTGGGTTTCCACCAGGTACTACGGTTTCCTCCCACAGTCCAAAGACAAGCAGTAGGCTAACTAGAGTCTGCAAATTGCGCGTAGGTTTGAATGTACGAGTGATTGGTGTGTGGGCCCTGAAATAGATTGGCGACCTGTCCAGGGTGTATTCCTGCCTCTTGCCAACTGCATGCTTGCTATTCAATGAAATAACCAAAAACCCACTCTGAGGGGACCAGAAATTCATTTTGCTTTTTTACTTAACCCCAGTAAATATATCAGAGTAAAGCATAAAAATATATCATAAAATATGAACTCAATCAGTTGTGTGATATTTACATAAAATAAAAGGCCTGGATGCAGTGAAGAAATGAGAGAATCACTGGTCTGGGTGTGTGAGCCCTGCACATGTGCTTCATAAAAATACATAAAAAATGAAAATAAGTTACATTTTAAAAACAAACCATCCATTCTCATATACAAATGGAAGTAAAATAGAAGCAATCTGGCCCTTACACAGTGGGTTACAAAATATGTGCACAACTACACACACCACCAGAATGTTATGGCATGCACACCTGTGTTATAGTGTTGAAAACATACAAGCAAACTGCAGAGGAGTTACGAGTGATGAAGAGGTTTGAGGACTGCTTTGGAGAGGAGGCTCTGAAGTAATGTTACCCACGGAGACCAGTTTTTCCTCTGTAATCTGCAAATGCATAGCAGTTACTGTCATTTTTCTGCTAAACACGTGATTTACCACAAAGACATCAGACCAGGGTAGTCGGGGGTAGTATGCTGGAATCGACTCTGGTACGTGTTTGGCTAAGAAAGCAGGTCATTTCCTCAAAGAGCTACTCTTGACTTGCATGCTAGAACAGAAGGTCTGATCAGAACTGTCCTTTTCCAGTTCTTCAACTGACAAGATAATGGCGGGTATGACAGGAGGTAAGCAAGCAGCGATTTTGCCAACCTTTGCTTTGTGTTGTGTGTAGAAGATTGATTTCTAGACAGTTATATTAGTGTGTAGATGACATATAGCCATGCCTATATTTGTAAATGAAAATCTCATAAAAAAACACGTTTTCAACGTACAAAAATGCCAAGTTACTCACACATACAAGACATACACCGTCTATAACTCATTCATTCAGACTGCCAAAATCCAGGCCTGCCATTAAAAGTATTGATATGTTGAAAGAAATTAGGAAATATTGGGTAGCATTGCTTTGGAATACATGTTATTAAATTTCGAGGCAAGATAGCCTATATTGTTTGTAGTACCGTAACTTGGCGTCATTTTGATATCAATACTTCTAATGGCAGGCCTGGATTTTGGCAGTCTGAATGAATGAGTTATAGACGGTGTATGTCTTTTATGTGTGAGTAACTTGGCATTTTTGTACGTTGAAAACGTGTTTTTTATGAGATATCATTTCTTTTTGCAAAGCGTTTCATTACGAGAGTGAGAAATGCGAAGTGACCCTGTAAGAAACGGTTGTGGATTATGGCTATCCTTGTGTGAATTTGTACAGTCTGATGAGCGTGTACCATTTAGCAGTTTCGGTTTGCTATATATGTAAAACAGTGGCTATGAGAAAGGGTGCGGTGGCGTAAGTGTAAACGCATCAGAAAAGGTGAAATATGGCCAGTGTATGTAGGCTACTCACGGATTTGACGGGCATCCAACGAGCCTTGATTGACAAAAGAATCAGCAAGCCCGTAGAATTAGAGCTGCCTAGGTCGCAACTTGTGTACCCTTCTGTCCTGCTCCATTGTCTGTTATTTCGTGAAGATGCACTTTTAGTGTTTGTAAGGTTTATAAGGCATTTTGATAGGCTTATCTGCAGGTAGGAATCCTCTTTGCTGTTTTGTTAAGCTAGAACCGGAAAAGTTGATAGTGGAGAATAGGAGCAGACGCATATGTCCCAGCAGGCTTTGCATATGAGAAAATAACAACAGTGTGAGATAAATTAGGCGAAATGATTAAATTGCGTAGTTGAAACAATATGTTTTTAGCAGAATGGGCATGTAGGTGAAGGTTGACATGATCACAGACTATAGTGCAAAGTAAATGAAGTGACCATGAGCGAGCTTAGTTTCCTTATCAAATGGTATATATAACAGTCTGTATTAAACGTTAGTTGTTAAAGTGGAGGGTTGAATAACGTGTGAAATCTATTGCACTGATGTGTTTTTATCATGTTCAGTGCTAGTAGTTATAATTATGAGTGAATCATGATTTTAAATGTAATGTTTTAATGCGGAGTTGCAGAACGTACATACGTGGTAATTGTTTGTATGTGGCTAGATAGAGAACAGGGCGAGGTAACATGAATGTAGAAACGTGGTGTTTGCTGATAAGAAGGTTTTGTACGGTAGCCAAGTGAAGAAATATAGTTAGTAGAAATGGCACAGTGGTGAACTGGTGTAACTTTTTAATAAAAGGAATACATTTGCCGTCATGAAATGCATATGGGTGGCCGTGAGTGAGTTTCGGTAAAGCAAATATAAGCGTAAGAAAACGTTAATGTAAAAGAGGAAATTATCTGCCTGAGGGCGAGGCGGGATTCAAGCCTTAAACCAGAGGTTTACCAGTCTGTGACTTCGTTAGTGCAGCACCATGCCATAGTTATGCAATGCGTGAAATATCATTAGCAAACCTGCCGGTGGTTTTAAACAAGAACACAGGCCAGGAAGCACAGAAGAGCTCCCGTTGAATCCATATGGCTTAGCAATATTGTAGCCGGTTAATAACTGAACGTACAGATGGTACGTCATAATGCAGTGTATACGTTCGGTGAACGGCGGGTAGATATGGTGCAAAAACAATAATTGATAAGTAGTATACAATTATTAGTGAGGGTCGAAGCAGGTTAAAGAAACGTGTTCCTAGCTGGGCTTGAACCTACGACCCCGTGTTCCCAAGCCTGTAACCTTGCCCACTAGGCCACAGGCGGACTAGCTGTTTAAACTGGAAATGTTTCAGAGTAAAAAGGTATGGGTATTTTGCGTGTGTATGCGCGTTTTTGATTGGGTCGTGTAGGTGAAGATTTGGCTGGTGTCAGTGAAATGTCCAATGGGGAGACATGTTGTTAGTGGGATAGGGGGCAGGAAAAATAAGAATAAGAAGAAGAAGAAGAAGAAGAAGAAGGAGAAAACGCAAAATCCCCTTAGTTTGGGGCTTTAATTGTGTGGACATGTGAAGTTATGAATTCTGTCTGTTGAAATGGGGTCAGAATGTACAGAATTTAATGTTTTTAAGGGCTGAGTGTCTGTGGCTGTTGTGGTTATTTCTGTGGGGAACCCTGAAAAGTGCCAAACTCTCGGTGCTGTATAGGTATGGGGCATGCCCCCGCCAAGGCGTAACTTGGCGGGATGGCATACCTGCCATCCCAATCTAATAAAGGTGCAATGATAATCTAAACCTGGTTTCAGATGCTAGCTGTGTAGCACACAAAGGTGTGAAAGCCTTCTTTAAATTGGGCAGTGTTATACACATTGGCCACCTGATTACATACAATTCATTCAGAGCTTCTGCAGCCTCAGTTATAAATCCCAAATACCTCATGGATTTGGGATTCAAAAAAAAACAAACTTGACATCAAAATATGCGCACAGTTACACAAACTATGACCCATGAATGCGCACATTTTGGAGACTGTGGGAAATGGTGACTCCGATGGCAAAGTAGTGAAATACAAAAAGCTATTTGCACCAAACATTATAGCCTCTTCCTCTGTAACGAGCGTCTTGTTATCACAGTTCGTGAAGATTCTCTTCTTCGTTTTGCAGACTGACTTCCCCATTCTCTGGGACAATTCAGTGGAATGATAAACTGATTTATATGCATATCAATATTCACAATGGGCATTCCATATTATGGTTAGTTGTGAGAGTCAACAGGGTGGGATACAAGGCTTGTGTGCATATGCAAAATTTCAAGTTAATTTTGATCTATAAAGAGAAAATTGCATGCAAGTGAGCATATGGATGGTTTTAGGCCATTCAGGATATTTTTGACCGTATGCATTTCTTTGGTGCATACTTAAACTTTTCATGTGGAACCACCACAAAGCTTTATAAATGAGGCCCCAGGAGTATGCTCTCCTGTGTATTTTATAAAAATGACTTTTTTATTAGAATGTCATCTTTCCTAGGGTCAGCTGAACTGAGGATTGCCCTGTTGGGTAAGACAGGAGCTGGGAAGAGCAGCACAGGCAACACCATTCTGAGAGAAAAGCAGTTCACAACTTCTTGTTATGGAAACTCTGATACAGCTACATGTAAGGCTGCAACCAAGACTGTTCATGGAAGGAAAATCACTGTGATTGACACACCAGGGTATTTTTGTACTGAGTCCCCTGATGAAGAGCTAAAACCTGAAATAGCCAAATGCATCATAGAGTGTTCCCCAGGACCTCACGCTTTTCTTATAGTGCTAGCTGTGGGGAGGCAAACACCAGAGGAGAAGAAAACAGTGGAAGAAATTCTGAAAACGTTTGGGGAGGAGGCTCTGAAGTACGCTGTTGTCCTGTTTACCCATGGAGACCAGCTTGACGGCAATGTGACCATCCAGCAGTTTGTGGATGATAATGACCATCTGAAAACACTTGTCCAGAAGTGTGGAAACCGGCTTCTTGTCATCGATAACAAATACTGGAACAATCCCACCGAAGGCCACGATGACGAGAGAAGCAACGCCGCTCAAATCAAAAAGCTGCTGAACACGATTGATCAGATGGTGGAACGGAACGGAGGCAAGCACTACACCAACGAGATGCTCCAAGCTGTGGAACAAGCCATTGAAGAGGAAATGGTCAACATAAGTGAAGAAACTGGAGGACAGTTATCTGTGAGCAATGTCAAAGATATGGCAAAAGGGAATGTAATAAAAAGGTTTTTAATCCAGGCAGCAGGTGTGTCAACAGGGGTTCTGATGGGTGCATTACTCGGTGCTTTAGCATGTGTCGGTGCAGTTGCAGAATTACTGGCAAATGTTATAGCAAATATTGCATTTGGTACTACTGATGCTATAGCTAAAGTAGTAGCTACAACACAGGGTGTAGTTACAGCATCAGCAGTCGTAGGGATAGGATTGGGAGAAGCAGCTACAGCAGCGGCCTGTGTGGGTGGGATTGCAGGGGGGATAACCGGGGCAGAAGCAGCAAATGAAGCACAGTCTCCCGCAGAGGCCGCAGTGAGAGCCTTCCATGCTGTATCAGATCCAGCAGTGAAATATGTTAAGCGCAAAATTGAAGATTGCAATGCAATGCAAAAGGGTTGCAAAAAAGCGGGCTATTCTCCTATGTAATGCTACAATACTGTTTGCAAGAGATAACAGCCAAGATTCATTCAACAAGAAGCAAGAAATACCCCATCCCCCCTTTTCCTGCCACTCTTTGACAGGAGGGGGAAGGGGGGAGGGAGGGAGAAGACGACATTGGATATCTGTAGATCAGTCCACCCACCCCCACCCTGAATACATCCTTTCATCTCAAAGCCACTTCCTTTATTCAGTTTCCTGTTTTTGTTAAACCCATGTGATTTTAGCATAAAGAAACCTTCACCACCTGAGCAAAGCAATCTGATTAGCTCGTTAGCTTCCCGTACCGCAGTTTAACCCTTAAGCCCTCAAATTTTGAGAGAAAGCTCTCACTACCATTAAAGGAGTAACATGGTGGTTTTCACACTTTCTCAGTTTTATGTGTTATTTGCACAAGAGACATTGAAGAAACACGATGAGTAAAGTATTAAATATGTCCGTTCTTTATTTTTGGAGAAATATGCGTTTTAAATTTATCGTCCTATTTTCAGGTTGAGAATGTTATCGACTTAGTGCGTCACAAGTACAGTAACCACTCCCCTTTCCACGCCCCGTAAAGAAATCTGACTGGACACACCGTCCTGCTACAAGTGTGCTGTGAAGTTTAGGTAGCAAACAACAAGGCTGAATCCTTCAGACATAATTTACATAGAAACTATACGCTCAGATCGCCTAGTTTCACTCACTGTGGCCAAGGGGAATCGATAACGTTTCAGAAAATAAATAACTTTAAAAGGTTTAATTCAATCTTCTACTGGGCCGTTTATTGAGGGTGTGAAAGAAAATTTCGGTGCCGCTGACTATAATCGAACGTTTTTCAGATTTACCGTTCGATTGAGCAAGTATCATTCAAAGTACATTTTTATGGGTTAGTGCTATCCGCTTGTGCTAGCTACTTCACATTAACCTTGTACGGCGATCAGTAAAAGCTAACAGCACAGCACCACTTAATTATTGTCACTTCTATCACCACTGTAATGAACTAAAAAAAGGCGACAAACTAACTTTTCTGTGAGCAATGTATTGTCGAGCTCACACGCATACACTGCTGGCGACATTCTAAAACTACGTTTTGCCATCCCTACAGTCAGTCAGACTGCTGTGATACCTCATTCTAAATGGATAACTCGTGACCCATAGTTTGTGCCACTGGTTTACAGGCAAGACAATGCAAATATTTGACTAACGTTAGGTTCACTTATTAGAATGCCTTTTAAGGACTATTAGACTATCTCTGGTTGGTTATATTCATTTATAGCTAGCTAGCTAACGTTAGCTAGCTATGTAGTTTGCTTTCATAATGTAATTTCATCGATAATGTTAGCTAGCTAGTTTGCTTTCATAAGGACGTTATAGTTGTGGCTTTATCTTAACTTGGCTGGCTGGCTAGCTAGCAAAAAATATTATTGGATATAAGTCAACGTCCTTAGCTGTCGATACTTGATATACTAAGTTAGCTAGCTTGTGAAAATTCAGTCTCCCAAGATGAGCGCGTACCATGGAGGTAGCTATGGTAAGGGGCACAGTCTGTCAATCATAGTTAACTGACAGTTCTCATTACCACGCCCAGGCAGTCCGGGTAAACTTTTATAGCGGGAAATTTAGGCTTAGAAAAATACGTTTTAAAATAAATTTAAATGACTGAATAATAAAAAAATTATGCACATTTGTTTTGTCGTTGCCTAAAGACAACTTGCAAGTGTCACACCACCATGTTACTCCTTTAACATTGTTGCACTTTTTTATAAAATTGAAAGCTAGGTACTAGGGGTGTACAGAGACAACACTGTGTATAAGTTCAACCTATAAAATTATCTGTATCTGTAATCCAGCACACAACTGGTCCCCTGATATGGTCCACATGTGTTTATTCATTATTGAAATGCCCACTGTCAGTGAATTGCTTCTTGTAATAATTCACAAGTAATCAAAATGTCATTTGATGTCATGTTTCTGTGGAGAGGTGCATGCCCTAGGCTACACCTCTTTTCTTGAGATACAAAACATATGATGATATACAATAATGAAAATACTCTCACTATGTTGATCATTGGTTCGGTGGAGGCTTCTGTGCACATGTATTGAACCATTTACTGAATGCATCTGTTAACATCTTGGGAAATTAAAACATTTGTCTGCACAATAAATTACTTTTGGTTTATTGTCTCCTTAATGTTCACTTTTCTTCTTTCCACCAAACTACTCCAGACCTGCCAACCTTAGGAAAATATTTAGAGTACCACAATAGTCAGTGTAACGCTTAGGCTAGTTCACATGCTTTCGCACGTAACACTTCGCTTTGCACGCACACACAAGCCTTCGTTCATAATTCTAGTTTTGACTGTTGAAGTGATCAGGCAAAATTGTATAATTTGACCTGATTCTAAAATATCACTTGCACTGCACTGGGCTATACTATGATATACTTGCAAGTCAAACATTTGAGTACAACTGCTTAAAACAATTTTTTTCATGATTAATATTTCATTATATGTGTGTGCTTATACAAACAGATAACCGTAAGTGAATTGCATTCAATTATTTAATAAAAATAGAAATAATTTATTTTGTATATTGTAACATGTTTTCATTTTTAAGTATTTACAGAAATTTACATAGTAATGTAAAAAAAATAAAAAATAAAAATAATAAAAAAACTTATGTTGCGATGTAAAACACTGATCCTCAATAATTCACCATAATATGGTAAATTATTGAGGATCAGTGTTTTACATCGCAATTATTATATGAAAACTGCTACATCAAAACACATGCAGAAGAATCCTAAACTCATTCAATTGTTCTTTCTTCTTTTTTCTCTCATTCCGCCCCCCTCATTTTTCTCCCGTATCTTCCCTCCATTTTCCATTGTCCCTCCCCTGACCCAGGCTATTATTCACCAGCTCCGACGCAATTGGTCAGGGCGTTCCGCCGTTAACCCAAAGGATTGTGGTTCGAGCCACCACGGGAAGGCACACTTTACTCTCATTTGTAGACATCGCAGTTCACAGCACCTAAAACCACCGCGATTCTAAGCTATTACCTCACCAGCAGTGAACCACTGAACCAAGCGGAAAAGCTCCTTCACTAAGGGCATGTTCATGCCTCTGCGAGACAGAGAACGTTAAAAACCATCCAGTATAGTAAATCCTGCTCTTCGTATAGGCCTAGCATTTAATGTTATTTTACTGAATCTCGAATATGAAAAAGAAGTAGGCTATTGCATGTTTCATGCATTTTTAAATTGTCATAATTTTCCCTTCAGTACATTTGTGAAAGTCACATTGTCAAAAATACGATAACCACAGAAAATTACATTGAACTGAATTTCATTAATATTTAGAAAATGTTTGAAGTATTGTCAAACTAAAAGCTGTTCTGGATTTTGTCTGTTAATTGCATTAATATCCTTTTTCAGGAAATCCACCCAGAGCTTTTGGAAAAAAGGTCTTCTTTACAATCAAACTAAGAGTAAAAGCAAATAGAAACTCCCAACGTAATGTGAAAATGCATCACATCCGTAATCTGTATTTTAATTTAGCAGCTCTTACACTGAAATGTATTTACATTTAAACTTGTAACAATAAATCTTTGATTTTGTCCTATTATCTTCCTCAGGCCTTGATGATGTTCACCACTAGGTGGTGCAATACATCCATGTGAAACTGACATTTTCCAACACTTGCATCACACCACATACTACCTCTGAGAAGTGTTGTGATGCCTGCAGCACACAAGGAAAACAGGACACCCAACACGGGGCTTGAACCCACAAACCTGAGATTAAAACTCATGCACTACAGACTGAACTAACAACTGAGCTAGCCAGGCTATGGACTATTTTATGGTTCAAATAAAACACCATGCTGCCTTTCAACCTCTCCCTGACTTTGCAGAAGCAAGCTGTGAAAAACCAGGATTTCTCTTCTAGCGTGTGGCAGGGGAAGTAACGATTTTTGGGCTTCTCAGCACAAATAATGACGTCATGAACCCACAACCTCGTAGGACTGTGCTGTAATATTTGAAGAATAAGCTCCCTAAATATCCTCAAACTCCGATGGAGGTTTGACGGATGGAAAGTGAGAAACTATCATCCACACTACATATTACACAAGTTATTTTGAGAATATGAGGAATACATCAAAATGTCATAATGATTTTGCATTCTAACCTCAATGCTGTAATCAAACAAATTCTACAGAGCAGCTACTACAAGGAGTAGATATTTTGTAACAAACTGGAGAATAGGAGCCTGTGCAATCTTGTGTATTCCCAAAATCCATTGCACGAGAGGCCGATCATGAAGTGATGCAATAGGCCTCCCCTCTTGCCCATTGAAAATAGCAACGTCCCGTCATCCATTCATATATCGTTAATGAGAAACAGGACAGGGTCATTCAGTTGTTTTGGTTAGTTAACCCATCGTCCCATACAGAGCACCTCTAATCACTTGCAGAGAAAGTTCTGCGCGCCATAATGCACTCCCTGAGCAGGTCTCTGTGGCACAATCGGCCAACACGTTCGGCCGTTAACCAAAAGGATGGTGGTTCGAGCCCACCCAGGGATGGCAGGCCTTTTTTTCTCTCGTTCGTTGTCATCTCAGCACGTCAAACCATCACAGTTCTGAACGATCATGCCATCAGCAATGAGCCTCATTCCCACAGAACTAAGAGACTAAGTCCAGCTTTCTGTGGAAACCTTTGTAGTCATTTCAGCATGCTTTCACGTGCCTTTGAGAAAAGAACCCATTGTTAGCTAAGTAGTGCTAGACAGCTCACAAAGGGATGAGAAAAATAATAATGATAAATTACCCATTATGGTATTTAGTGGACAAACTTCCTATAGTGTCTAATATGCAAATCAATTTATCCAATTTAATGAACTCTGACTAATACAATTTAAGAGCAAAGCTTGTTCTAGGTTTTTTTTTGTTGTAGTTGTACAGTAGCAACCTGCGAGGTTGTTATGGCATTGCCACTTTTCGACGCTGCATCAGTGCAAGCAGGTTGGCAGGCTCCTGCTGGGAGGGCCCAGTTTAAATCCAGAGAAAACTCCCCTCAGCCACATCATCACACACCAACCAATAGCCCCTTATCACCAGCACAAGCCTTTTAACACCAACACCAATATGCTGCCACGCCTTCTGTCAATAACAGAGCACTCATCCTAGCTACCCAACTACCTCAGAGTATATGTATGTTTGTTTGAAGCAAATGGGTGGCACTGTTCTTGCAAAGACAATCTCTCACTGTTAAATCAAATGTAATCAGAGCTGTACTCACAGACTGGGCTGACAGGGATAGATCAGCACATGCTCCTATTTCTCTGGCTTATCCAACCAAAGGGATTCTTCACATTTTTGAGGTCATTTTACACGATGTATCCTACGTAGCTAAGCTGTTAGCACCATTTTCACCATTTAATGATACACATATTTTAGTTATGGAGCCCTCTTAAATGTTACCCACTACTGTTCCAGTTCAAAAAATCACCTTCATTTGGCAGGTGTTAATTTCCCAACCGGATGAGGTCTCACTCTCAGATGCTAATCCATCGGGAATTAGGTTGAGAAATGTAAGATCGCTATGTGAAGTGCATGTACCTTCTTCCTGGTACAATCATTAATCAATCATGCTTGAGTTTCCCGAAATATGTTGCCCATGGTTCAACTGTTCGCGGGCATTGCCCGTCAACAGCCTATCAGTTTCGGGATTCCTATTTTTCAAACAGATGATACCATTTTATGAGAAGACATAGCCTAGATCGCTGGCTGGGCAGCCACATATGGAAATCACTAGCGAGCAAGCAAGTGAGACGGACAGAGGTCGTTAGGTGGCTAACGAGTGAGATATAAAGAGATACATGTCTAACGAGATAGCAGTAACAAATAATATTTATCAGTGTTCTGACATACAGAAACTACATGGGATGATATGTGGCTAAATATACGCTTTTCATGATTCCGTTATTTCTCCTCAAAAATATGTAGATGCTCGAGACCACTAAGAGGATACAACGGGAAGCTCCAGCCCCTCCCTCAGCGTAGTAGGCCTACAGTTGAGCAACCCATCAACCGAGTGTCTCGCTGCGTGAACGCAGCCGTAGAGGGACAGACAATAGCAAAAATGTGTTTAATCTCCGACAGTAACATCATTCCAATATCTACAATATACCTACAATTAAGTTTACTTAATGTTTATATAACCACTGTGTGTTTAAAGTTGAACGCGACCTTGCAATGTTTTAGCAACCGCAGCTAGCTATTAGCTACGTATAGGCAACTCTAAATACAACAGTGTTCCCACTGCAGTGATTTCGTTACAAAGCGGGAAAGTTTTGCTAAGGCCTTCAGCGGAATTTAATGCTAACTGTTTTAAGATGTGTAGTGATACGTATTAGAAAATCATCCTTACGTTCTGGTTTAATTTCCGTGGAAATGCTGGGACAGCAGTGATCTGTATCAAATCTCCGTACAAACTTGAATGCAGCTATTAGCAAATCTGTCGTTGAACGCCTCTTTCTGATTGACTTTACCACACCCAGTGACGTGCTATGAGATTCAAATTGACTCCACCCCCATGTTCTCAATCAGCTGCGATACAGTGGACGTTGAACTCCGGGTTTCAAGTTTAAAACTTTCATGTTTAGTAAATTCTTATCTTTGCATTGCATCTGATATATATTTAGCTAGCATTTTTCAGTCAACTTTGTCTTAATTTTCCCTTTCATACGTTTGTGAAGGTCACGTTGTAAAAACCACCATATCCACATAAAATTGAATTGAACGGAATTTCGTAGTATTTTGAAAATGTTTGACGTTTTATGAAACTAAAATCTGTTCTTGCCTGTGTGTGTTAATTGCATTAATATACTTTTTCAGGAAAGTTGTGCTCTTTTTCCCAGAGCTTTTTAAAAACAAGTCATCTTTGCAAATCTAAGTGTAAAAGCAAATGTAAACTTCAAATGTAATGTGAAAATGTATAACATCTAGTATCTGTCTTTTAATTTAGCTGCGCTTACATTAAATTGTGTTGTTTGCTTGTAACAATGAATCTATTTGAATTTTAGCCCTTACATTTTTCAGGTTTTGATGAAGTTCACCACTAGGTGGTGCAATACATCCATGTGAAATTGACATTTTAATGTGACATTTCCCAACAGTTTGTACGCCGCATGGTGTTTCTAAGAAGTGTAGTTGCCGATGGTTGTTGCTCTGATCTTGGTTCTGGAGAAATAAATGATCTAACTGACCAAAGGGATTAGACAAATATAAACAGCACTGAAATACAAGAAATGTATTTCAAATACAAAAATGTCTGCCTGAAATACTTCATTAGAATAGGTGACACTTCAAACACAGTATGGATAAACTCTCCCTGTGCAGTCTGGAGCTAAGGTGTTTGTGTTTGTTATATCTGCACTGTCATGTTTCACCTGGTGGTGGAAAATCAATAAAATTCAAAAGGGAGCAGTGGCTGGATTTGTTTCTCATTTACTATTTGTCTGCTCCATACCATTAACATTGACTGTGCATTTGTATTGTCCATTAAGGCTATTTCCTCAATAAGTAAGCTGTAAAATAATGACCATGTAATGAAAGCTCAACTCAGCCCTGAGTTGGAAAATCACAGCACAATAGAGCCCCCAACACTCCCTTATACTCCCCCTCTCTTCAATTTCCTCATTGCCTTGTTGTGGAAAAAACAAACAAACAAACAAAAAAAAAAAAAAAAAAACCACAATTACAGCCCCTGGGGTGTCCTGTGCTGGTGACCAGCAAGGAATAACTTCCAGGGTGGGCCGAAGCACAGATGCTCCCTAGAACCTCATTTCGGTTTCTGATGAAATCTACTTTTTGAAGAGGGAGGGAAATGATAATAGGGACTAAACTGCGAGCACCGTGCAGTACATTTAATACTGAAGTGAAGCGGTACCCATCGAAAGGCACCTGCATTTATTTTAGTACAGAAATGATGGTAAATGGTAAATGGTAAATGGGGCGACGTAGCTCAGGAGGTAAGACCGATTGTCTGGCAGTCGGAGGGTTGCCGGTTCAAACCCCGCCCTGGGCATGTCGAAGTGTCCTTGAGAAAGACACCTAACCCCTAACTGCTCTGGCAAATGAGAGGCATCAATTGTAAAGCGCTATATAAATGCAGTCCATTTACCATTTAGAAATGATAGAAGTAATCAGCCACATACAGTACGTTTCATAGTCCAGCAGGTGAAAGGAACTCAGTGGCACCCAGTAGAATTTTGTGTCGTAATTTCTCAGACCTACGACTGCAGAGTGGGAAGAGTTATTTTAAAAAATAATAATTTGCAGCATTACTTTGGGGTGGATAGAGTCGGAGGGGGTCCAGGGGCATCCAACCGAACGTGTCCCTCTGCTTGATTAAAGATGACATACTTATCGCAGAGTGCATCCACGGCTGTAGGAAATGTCTTCACTCACGTCCTGTGGCTGGGGGATAATTTCCAGCTTCATCCATACGAGTCCCTTTCTGAAGCAGAAAACATGACAGCACCAGAGTGGACAAACTGCATTGTGCTCCTCCCAGATCTCGTCCCTACAGAGCCGCAAAGCTGACCGATACACTGATTTAATGCTCTGGGTATCAATGTCTCCTTGAGATGACAGATAAAGAGTGAGCGTGTGTGGTATACATTAGCATCTATACAAGGTGATCATATTATCTACTCCGTGTATCGCTCTCGTCATGTCAGTGAAAGGGGTTCTGACAAGTGCACAGATATACATTTGGGTAAACCCTCCAAACTGAGGTCCCCACACATATCCATGAAGCGGAACATTTCGGAAACATTATTAATATTTCCTGTGCCTGGCCAGGCAGTGTAAAAAAAAAAATCTAATACTTCATAGCATTCATTTAGGTTTGAAGAGTATTAATGAGTTATTTATTTATTTATTTGGTATTCTGCTACAAGTGCAACAAAGCAAGTTGCATTGTCACACCAACTGATCACAGGCTTGCTCTCGCAGATATCCTTTTGTTGTTTATTGCCTGTTTGAAAAGCTAAGGCTCTACCCCCCCCCCCCCCCCCCCCCCCCCCCGGCCCCATTAGGCAAAAGCTGGTGTAATTTTTTCAGTGTTGTCAATGTCATTAATTGAGCAGCATATGTGATTTGTTCGTTTTTTACATATAATCTCCTTCCTTGCTGTGGAGCAGACACTTAGTTTCCACAGTAGCAAGCTACCACGACATTAAAAAGTCACGTTCCTTGTTTTTGAATGCAATATCATGAGTGCAAAATGAGTGCAACTGGACAATATATTTTCGTATCCGGGACAAATGCTGAGCCCATTTCCCCAAAAATACATTAGTTATGGCCAGTCTTTGACCCATAAAAAATAAATCTTTTCAAAAGCAAACCCATGGCAAGCCAACATGATACAGCACCCTTCTCCTGGTGACAAAATTTTTTTTTTTGAAAAGGCTCATTTAGTTTTCAAAATCAAAATTAAAGCTTAAACCACAAAAATCATATTTCATGAAGCATGTCTCATTGTTACCAAAAAACTGTTGCAGTCACTTTGCAATTGTTTGCCTAAAGGTGTTTCTATTTCCAAATATTTTCATTTGTTGTTCTGCTTTGGCGTTTTTTAGGCAAGCGGACACAATTGTCTTGTGTACTGGGATTAACAAAACGAAAACAAAAAAACTGATGGTTCACATTATTGACCTTGTTGATATGCAGAACATCAGCCTCAGCCTACAAGGGAAAAAGTGCCCGTGCCCTGAAGGAAATTCTCAGAATAATTAATCAGCTAATCTTAGGAACAAGTCTCTGCAAAGTGCCTTTATGTAGAAGGAAGAAGGAAATCTATGGCCACCTGACATTCCTTTTCACAATCCCACTGAGCCCTGGACTCAAAGTGGGGAAACTCTGGAAACCTGAAACAGCTGTAAGCTTCATCAGTGCTATGGACAACACAGACAGTAAGCACTGCAATCCCCTCATTATTCCCAAAACTATAAAAAATGACTTTACATCGGAATGAGTACCCCCCCCCCCCCAAACAAGCAAAGCAAAATAAACACAGTGTACCAGTTCATGCAAAAATGGTGCAAAAAATTATTAAAATTATGCAATAATCTGTCAGTGTGTGCAATATAGGAGTGACATGACAGAGTGTTCTGGGCCCGGTCATTTTATTTCACTTTCCCACAAATAAAACTGTACAGGATAAACAATTGCACTGCTTTGCTGTTTGAAGACGTGAGCTTCTCGCTGTAAGTGCGTCCTCAGTTGTCCAACGGGTCACTATGGCAACGTGGTGGGATGCAAAAGGAAAAGAGTTCTCTGTACGGTACAGCCAGTTTGTTTCTTGCAGTTCATTACACACCCTTGCGTCCATTTCGCCTCACCCAGGAGTTTCTTTCAGTTAATGGAAAGTTAACCAGTCCATGCACTTTTCTTCTGCAATCCCACACTACTGTCAGAGTGCAAGGCATGAAAGGGTAATTTTTTTTTTTTTTTTTTTCAAAACAAAACTAAATATCAGGAAGAAAATCTTTACACCATCAAGAGCCTGTGTACTGACAGAACTAATGCCACGTCTTCTCACCGGGCATGTGTGAGGGATTTATCCCAGGAAGGTCCCATAATGTCCCAGTCCAGGGTGTTTTTGTGCTTAAACAGCCGAACCAGAGCAACGTACCCAAACCTTTAAGTTTCAAAGCAAGGACCTCTGTCGGAGAGCGCAGGGCAATAAAACATTTAAAATGATAACAACGCGAGGCAGACTGTAGAACAGAAGAATCTGGATTTTCCCCACGAATGAACACAGTGACGGAAAATCAAAGTAAACTGGAAGCTGCATTCTAAAGTAACTCATTATAGAACTGTCATAATCCAGCCAAAAAATAAAAAAAATATTGACGTTCCCTTTGTAGAGATTGAAAACAGATCACGGCGAGTCGTGTAAATGGACACTTTTGAAAACTGAACTACATCTCCTGGTCCTATATTATGATGTCACCCCAAAAGTGTTGACGCAGCAGGAAAGATGTTAGGAGGCTCCACACCTCATACTTTAACTCCATTGGTGCAATGGCACGTGACATCATCACAGTTGAGATTCAAGGGAGGAAAAGTAACTATGGAGCCAATTTATGCAATATGCAGAGCACTGTTGTCTCTGAATCGCGTCCAGTTGGATACAACCTTTAGTTGACCTTCTCAAAAGTTTAATCAGCATGCAGATGTGGAAGAGAGAGAAATAAAATATTGCTTAGAACATTATGATTCAGTTCTTTTCACGTGACTTATACTTCTTCCTGAAAAAAACAACACAGAATTGCGCCCAAAATAAGCTCCTTAGAAATTTTTAAAACGTTATATATCATTTTTTAATCTCCCAAAAATCAACTACGGCATAAATATAGTAGTAGTAAACACATTAATGTGCAAAAGCAAAAAAAAAAAATCTGTAGTATTTTGCAATCCAATTATTTTTTCCCATAAATAATTTATAATCTTTTAATTTAGTACAGCAACAGCATAGCAAAAAAAAACAAAAAATTAAAGCTATGGCTTTATTAAATTCATAGTCTTCCTAGACCGCTCTTTTTGAGTTTTTTTGTTTGTTTGTTTGTTTGTTTGTTTCACTTGTTTTATTTCCCCCTGCTGGTTTCCATAGCGACCTGCAGTCAGTCGGTCAGTCAGTCCTGCAGGTCGGGGCCCTCCAGGTGGTCGGGGATGGGGAGCCCGGTGAGGACGGTCAGACACTTGTTCCAGACGTTGAAGACGGGGCAGACGGGCTGGGCGAAGGCGATGTCGAAGGTGTGGAGGAGCTGGGCGCTGGCGGCGTCGTAGAAGGCCAGGGAGCCGCCGTCGTAGTCCAGCAGCACGCCGACCCGACGCAGGTGGGGCGAGGGCTCCACCGGGACCTCCTTGCCGTTGTGCCGCACCAGCCACGAGTTGTTGCAGCGGCACAGGACCCAGGAGGCCGAGTTCTTCCCGATCCACTCGTGCTTCGGCGCCGACTTGTAGGCGATGCCGACAGCATACCTGCCAAAATCCCAGAAAACAAACAAACAAACAACATTACATTACATTACATTACATTACAGGCGTTTAGCAGACGCTCTTATCCAGAGTGACTTACACAACTTTTTACAGAGCATTGACATTGCATCCATTTATACAGCTGGATATATGCTGAAGCAGTGCAGGTTAAGTACCTTGCTCAAGGGTACAACGGCAGGGTCCTACCTGGGAATCAAACCTGTGACCTTTAGGTTACAAGACCAGCTCCCTGCCCATGATACTACACTGCACCCCCTGACTGCCCCCTACAGAACACTGTAACTGTTCAAACATCTTAAAAAGGCAAAGCTAAGTATGTACCTAACACTGGTTCAAACACGCACCCCAAAATAATGCACTTTGTTATTTAAAAGCGGTCTGAAAATAACTGCACGAGTTTGAATCACGGAACAGAACTGAGGAGGCGTTAGATCCGCACCTGCAGTGAAGGCTACAAGAGAGGTGATGAAAGAACTTTCCAGAATTAATTTCACATTGAGGTGAGTTTCTGAAACAGTGGAAAATTTATGGCGCTAGTCACTTTTATGACTACTGTAGATCACCATGGTGTGCGCTGTCATTCTCTCCCAACTCCTTAAGTCCACGGGTCATCAGACAGGAATCTCAATCTCCAGTCTAACGTGCACGGAATATTTACTGGGTGCATCTACTCTGCTTTAACCCTTGGCAGTGACGATTTCCCCATCGGAGGGTAGTTAACGACAGCCCAACAGTTTAGAGGGTTCATCAAAAATACGCAGATGGAAATTCACAATGACTACACCCTGGAGAATATAGCTGGAGCACTCTGATAATAAAGAGGACTACCAGGCAGTTTAGAGAGTTCGGTTTGACATGAAACGAGTAGAATTCAATTTGAATAAAACTGGAAGTTGCAGTTCAGAGAAATAACGATAAGATGTTACACCCCTTAAGCCAAGGATGGAGGTCACAGGAGAGGAAGACCACAAAGGACAGAGCGTGAAGCTTTTTGAACTCCATTTTGGGGTCGCGCTACACTATGCTGTCAAAAAATGATTCATTGAACCAAATAATTACCTTGCTCTCTCTAAAAAAAAGCACTGTGATTGGTTGAAATCAGTGAGGTTAATGTTGGTGGGATCTAACAAAGAGCTAAAAAAAAAAAGAAAAAAGAAAACTTGGCTAATATGATCACATGACTGCCGTACCATGTACTTCCTCCAATCAGAGACTCCCAGTAGTGCCTTCCGCTGTCTATGTAGACGTTTCCGACGACACCGTAGCTCCCCTGGCTGCTGAAGCGCTCCTGCGTGTGGCTCTTTTTGGAGGAGGCCTCGTCCCGCTCCACAGTCAGGCTGTCATGTGACACTTTCAGCTTCCTGTGAGCAGACTTCGGGTCCAGCTTAAAGGGCTGACCTGGAAAATCGACGGTCAAACTGGTCAATGTTGGTTTCTTTGCGGAAGTTTTTTGTTTTTACTGCAATGCTAGTGCCCATTACAGACCGTGCAATGCTAAAATCGTGAATGGCATTGTTGTCGTATGACTACTCGAGGCATTTGAGTCAGGATATAAACATGATATAAAATAGCGGATAAGTTGATAGACTCAGTAGGCTATAATGCACTGAATGGCAGACAGGTGCTGTTTTTCCATTGGATGACACTGTTGGCCTGAACATACTTCAGATGTCAGATCAGCAGACTTACTACTGGCAGGAATATTCTTTAGATTTGAGATCACCAAACTCAATGTAGACCTGAATATTTTGTAGATATGAGATCATACTCAATGTAGGCCAGAATATTATGTAGATATGAGATCATACTCAATGTAGACCTGAATATTTTGTAGATATGAGATCATACGCATTGTAGGCCAGAATGTTCTGTAGATATAAGATGGCCATACTCACTGTAGACCTGAATACTCTGTAGATATAAGATGGCCGTACTCACTGTAGACCTGAATACTCTGTAGATATAAGATGGCCGTACTCACTGTAGACCTGAATACTCTGTAGATACAAGATGGCCGTACTCACTGTAGACCTGAATACTCTGTAGATATAAGATGGCTGTACTCACTGTAGACCTGAATACTCTGTAGATATAAGATGGCTGTACTCACTATAGACCTGAATCTGTAGATATAAGATGGCTGTACTCACTGTAGACCTGAATACTCTGTAGATATAAGATGGCCGTACTCACTGTAGACCTGAATACTCTGTAGATATAAGATGGCTGTACTCACTGTAGACTGAATACTCTGTAGATATAAGCTGGCCGTACTCACTGTAGACCTGAATACTCTGTAGATATGAGCTGGCCGTACTCACTGTAGACCTGAATACTCTGTAGATATGAGCTGGCCGTACTCACTGTTGGTCTTCAGCTTGCCAGGCTCGCTGCTGCGGCTGCCGGCCTGGTTTATCGCCTTCACGATGAAGATGTACTTGGTTCCGCTCTGCAGGCCGTGCACGGTGTAGTGGTTCTGCTTGATGTTGGGCACGATCATCCAGCTGTCGGCCGAGTTACACAGACCTGCGTCACAAACACAGTCGAGCGCTCAGAGGGGCTGCCATGCCGATGGACATTTCCGCCTCAGTAACATACCGCAGCACATTTCTATAAATGTGAAAAGATACACTCAATACATGTGGTGTTCATAAATAGGCCTCAAACAGATGAATGTCAGCGTGTAGGGTAGGCTGTGTCAGTGTTTGGTGGGCTGTGGCAATATTTGGAGTAGACTCTGTCAGTGGGTGGGGTAGACTGGGTCTGTGTGAGGAGTAGACTGTGTCAGTGTGTGGAGTAGACTGGGTCAATGTGTGGAGTAGACTGGGTCTGTGTAGAGTAGACTGGGCCAGTGTAGAGTAGACTGGGTCAGTGTAGGGTAGACTGTGTCAGTAGGTGGGGTAGCCAGGGTCAGTGAGAGGAGAAGACAGGGTCAGTGTAGAGTAGATTGTGTCAGTGGGTGGGGTAGCCAGGGTCAGTGAGAGGAGAAGACAGGGTCAGTGTAGAGTAGACTGGGTCAGTGTAGGGTAGACTGAGTCAGTGTGGGGTAGACTGTGTCAGTGGGTGGGGTAGCCAGGGTCAGTGAGAGGAGAAGACTGGGTCAGTGTAGAGTAGATTGTGTCAGTGGGTGGGTGGGGTAGCCAGGGTCAGTGAGAGGAGAAGACAGGGTCAGTGTAGAGTAGATTGTGTCAGTGGGTGGGGTAGCCAGGGTCAGTGAGAGGAGAAGACTGGGTCAGTGTAGAGTAGATTGTGTCAGTGGGTGGGGTAGCCAGGGTCAGTGAGAGGAGAAGACTGGGTCAGTGTAGAGTAGACTGGGTCAGTGTAGGGTAGACTGAGTCAGTGTGGGGTAGATTGTGTCAGTGGGTGGGGTAGACTGGGCTAGTGGGTAGGGAGGCATGTAGTCAGCATTTAAGCCACCGAAGAGAGAGGAAGACGCTGGATTTCCCATCCATTAATTACAACCTCATAATCTCAGAGGGAAGTCAGTCTGAAGTCGACAATCAGACTCAAACAATGGACACTGGGGGTTTAACAGGATCTATAATCCTGCAACAGGAAATGGACTGACAAAAAACGTTCTATTTTCCCAAAAGTGAAATGATTCAGAGCTAATCTCCTCTAATGTGCAATTTCAGCTGTGCAAACAAAGATCACTGCAGCCCAATTTCATATTACACTTGGTAAATAATTTAAGAGTGCGCTACCCTTTTTTGAAGTTATTTTATGTTAATTTAACCCCACCAGCCCTCCTCCACCCCGAGCTGGAAGACATTATTTTTCCAACAACCTGTATGCAAATGTGTTCAAGGGCAATGGAAGTGGGGTGTATGCGTACAGAAACCAGAAACTTGGGTGCTGTGCCATCGTTTAGCGATGCAGGAAGAAGCTATTTGCTGCTTTGGCATTTGTCAAGGTGTCATTAAAGTGTTACACAAAGAGACAGCACCACCGCATTGGCCTTAAAATCCAACCATTTGTCATGACTACCGTGAGGCAGCCATTTTTTATCCCTGGCACATATACAGTATTTATAATGCATATATTTCAAGCATGTATTTATATGCCATATAAACTATACACATTATAATGTATGTGTGTGTGTGTGAGTATGTGTATATATATATATGTGTGTGTGTGTGTGTGTGTGTGTGTGCACATGCCTGGATGGGTGGGGGTGTGTGTGTGTGTGCCAGCGTGGGTGAGTATGTGTGTATATGTGTATATGTGTGTGTGTGTGTGCACGTGTCTGCATGGGTGAGTATGTGTATGTGTGTGAGTGTGTGTGTGTGCACGTGTGTGTGCGTGCGTGTCTGCATGGGTGAGTATGTGTATGTGTGTGTATATATGTGTGTGTGTGTGTGTGTGTGTGTGTGTGTGTGTGTGTGTGTGTGTTTATCAAACCCCATGCCCACGTGATAAGGTAATCCATGTACAGTACAGCCTCAGGTAACACACAGCCATACTCAGAGACCCTTTATCATAATGCAGTCATCCATTCTTCATGGAGCTTCTGCTGCTGCATAACTGCACATCAGGAAGTCTGGTTCATCACTACAGGCTCAGACACTTCGCTATAAAGTATATTTGCCCCGTCCCACATTTAGCATGCAGACAGGGATCTACTGTACATAGCCTTTGTCTACACAGCCTTCCTCTGAGAAGCAGAACAGCCAGTATTTCTCATCCGTTCCCTTCACTGAAACTCCATGCTGAAATGCATCTTGCGAGCTCACAGACCGACGACCACAGCGCAGTGAGGAGAAGCGCCTCGGGCGTCGCTCTGCTCGATCCAGGACAACAAACCGACCGAGCGGCAGCCGTGCCTGAGCTGCGCATCGAAGCAGAAGAGCCGCGATGCTTCGTTTGGCACGCCGGGACCCTGTTACTGCGCAAATACCCAAGCGGCCCTGCGCATAACGCGAGCGTTAAGGGAACCGTCCCGGCTCGACTCCCTGCATCGCCCTCCGTGAGCTGCACGGCCAGGATGAGCTTCCTGCCCGCCGCTGAATAGAAGCCAAGTCAATTTCAGGACCTGCTGGTTGAGTCAGTGGATTCAGCCTTCGAGCAGACAGAGCGTATTACCATCTCCACGCTGCCTTGCTCCCTGACTCCTCAAAGAACTATCACGAGAGGGATGAAAAATCTTGATAAATTTGACACTCAAATATTTCACGACTCCCAAGACTGAATATTAGATTTCTTGTGCCGTAGGCAGTCACCTGGGTTCAGCTGGGAAAAGACAAACATTCATCTCCCGCGCGTTACTTACTGACGACGTTGGCCTGCCCAGTGAAGATGGTGTACTGCAGCTCGTAGGAAACGACGCTGAACTCATCCTCGGACGTCCAGTGGACGGTGATGGTGTCGTAGGAGGCCGTGCACAGCTCCTCTCTGATCCCGGGGGGATTTGGTGCTGCAGTGAGAACATTGAGCAGATTCGTCTTCATTTTAGTCAGCTCCTTGACCCTTTGAAGAGTTAGGTTTTATTGGAATGGCTTTTTTTTTTTTTTTCTTTTCAAAATTCCAAGTCAGTGTTCTAGAACTTCATTTCTTTCAACCACCAGCGATTGCTGTTGCATCAGCATTAGAATGTTTAGTTGAGAACATTCTAATAACCTATCTGTGATGT
Organism: Anguilla japonica; assembly: GCA_025169545.1. Taxonomy (NCBI): domain Eukaryota; kingdom Metazoa; phylum Chordata; class Actinopteri; order Anguilliformes; family Anguillidae; genus Anguilla; species Anguilla japonica. Next base: position 34,441,374 of record CM045897.1, read on the forward strand.
CACACCTTCAAGGGTGCATAAATGTCTTCACAATAGACAATACTGATGCCTTTTCAGCCTGAGCAAAATTGTTGTTTAAAAAAAACAAAAAAAAACAAAAGCTAACCTGAAAAAAATTCAGAAACGCCATGAAAGCACAAAATGGTAATGCGCTTAAAATCGTTACCAAAAGTTAATGACAAAACGCTTTCACTATCATCAAGTCTAGACCTCAGTCTAACTGAAAGCAGTCGAATAGCACTATTTCTGCTGAGTTGGCACTTCCTGTGACTCCAGTCAGTTTTTAACCCTGTGAGCCCGGCACACTGCACCTCACTCATAAAACCTCTCAGAGAAAAAGGGCCCCAAACTGTAGACCGGTCAAAACACCGTCAATTTAAACGTAAAACCTCCAGGTCCCTCTCACTCATTAAACCTCTCAGAGGAAAAGGGCCCCAAACTGTAGACCGGTCAAAACACCGTCAATTTAAACGTAAAACCTCCAGGCCCCGCTCGGTGTGGCTCCATGTTTCCTAGGTAGCGCTGGAATAGCGGGACCCAGCAGCAGGACAGACCGGTTGCCAACAGCAAGATGGGCTAAAATGCATTTCTGTTAGACCGAGGCACCCAGGGGTGTGAGCATTTCATCACATTAAATCACAGAGACATCAGTGCCCGCAGAACTGCCTCGCCCTGCAGTGCTGACAGCATCCAATCAAGAGACAAGGCCGGCAACACACACACACAACGCTTTCATCACAAATCCAGGCAAGGGGAGAACAAAAAAAACTTTCAATGGGAGTTTTGTCTAAATTGACTAACGAATACATTATTGTGAATAAATAACAGAAGCACGATCAAGAGCATCCACGCTACCTGTAAGGTAATCCAGACCTTCCAGCATCTTCTTTTCCCGGGAGAAGTCGAGTGCAAATGTGTCAAAGGTGTCATTCAGGTTGATTTCCGGTATCAGGATCTGAGAAGATGCCGTTGCCATAGATACTCTGAGATGTAAAGTACATCGATATTAGTGGATTCCGTCATCCAATGCTTCCTTATTCACGTTTAAGCACTTTATGTTATTGCAATTTCTGCAGACAGTTTTAAATCTGTAGATGGACTAAACTCCACCCCGCTAATTGCGCTGGTTCACCTCTCTGAGATGCTCTTGGCGGTTTGCAGGAAGCGGGCGTGGTCCGTCTCCTTGAGGGTCTGGTCGGCCTGCGTGACGAGGGAGGAGGATCTCTCGACGCACTGCTTGCAGTTGGAGATCTGCTGAGCTAGTTTGCGCAGCCTGACAACCTGAGCAAACACAAGGAGAGGGAGAAACGTGGGGGGGGGGGGGGGGGGGGGGATATCACACACGTGAAACTCTCAGAGGTCGGCTCAGACAACCCCGGTCCTGGAGTTGCTTCTTGCAGATGCTTCTGCTTTTTTCTTTTTTGGTCCATCAAACCACTATCTCTGGATTAATTATGAGGCTTAATGGATGCAGGTGTGGTTATGGCACTCCCAAATTACCTCTCAGGACAAAACAAGCTCAAAAAAAGTGCAAAATGCACTAGGGACACCAGCCAGGGTACGGACAGGAACAACAAAACAAGAGAGCACGGCACTCCAGCACTTCAAACAGCTCCCAGTCCAGTCTCTACTCACAGAGACACAGGGCCTCGCATCCTGCACTCTGTACGATTCTTAAAGTTGGAGCAGAACATGGCTACTTATTGTTTTGGGTGCAGGAGAGCCAGTACACATGAATCTTTCTATTTGTCCTTCAAGAGAACACTGAAACATAAAAAAAGAAATAAATGAGACCCTCATAATAGCTTTGAAATAGAAAACAGACACATAGAAAGCGAATTCCAAGCAGTAGCATGATGCCCCCCTGTGGTTTACTCAGTGTAATGCAAGACAGCGGAAAGGAAGTTACCTCTGACCTTTTTGTACAGACAAAAAAAAAACAAGCCCTTCAAAGGATTTGTTGCCTATTTCTGATATCAACCTTTTTTTTTTTTTTTTTAATTAAAAGCCTCCACCACTACTGCCAAGCCCAGCCAATCTATGACTACTATTCCTCAGGATGGCCTACTGGGTTTCAAGCAAAAGTACCGACACATTTTTTTTTCCTGAAAATTTAATTTCATTCTCATACGGGCACAACCCAAGTGGGTACAGATATCGCATGATAGTTTCCAACTCCGGCCTTTGTGTGTAAAAACACCGGAGGTCCTTGCTGTCCCAGCATGCCTCATTCAGAGCCAACTGTTTGTGCGATTCAAACAGCTCCATGTAACACAGAGCCCAGAGCCATTCCATTGGCCTGCATTCAAAATGAATCCTGGAATCAGCTTCCACAGGTCGGACACAGAATGCACATATTCATCAATTAACCTGAAGCTGTGGGTCAACAGCACTGACTTCCACCCCAGCAAACGGCCCTCCTGCCTGCATGTCGACAGATGTCCTTATAGCGGAGCAGGAAGTAGTAACGGACAACCTGTGCGATGCGGCAGTGCTGTACCTTCCCCTCCTTGATTTTCGTCCCGATGATCTGCCGTCTCTGCTGGATGATCTCGATCAGAAGGTCACACTCTTCCAGCAGCCGAGCCTCCTGCCGGGCAGCGTTCACCTGGCACGAGAAACGACAGGAATAAAATCAACTCGAGAAAAAAAAGACACCTGACACGCAGAATATCCTTCTGCATAATCGAACGTGAACGGTGAAAATCAATCTTCACTTTCTGGTTTCTGGATTTCATTTGATCAGTTAAAATCTTTTACTTGATTTAAAATCTTTGATAAAAGTCCTAATGACAGTTGATGTGTCAGGATTACATCCCAACTGTGCCAGTGTCGGTTGTGGATGGGGTTCCATTCAAAGCATTACAGAACTGACCAAAGTGTCACCCAGAGGAAAGAGGGTTATCAGTCTGCAAGGGCTTCACCTCAACGAGCAACAGCACCCTCATCTGGTTGATTGGGCACCTGCTTGTGCCATTTGCACCTGTTGCTGTTCATCAAGAGGGCACTTCTGAGGACACATACATTCTAGTATGTGCCATCCCAAATTTGACTCAGGACACCAAAGCGATGGGGTTAAAATGCAGATTGGGCATTCCACACTGGGGTAGCCAAGAAAAATTTGGAATGAAGCGCGGAAGACTGTATTTGTCATCTTAGCTAAAACATTTTTGCGTGGAGAAGTACAGCAGTCAACCAGTGCTGGTGCATACAACAGATTAGCTATACTGAATAAGGCAGGGTAATTTGCTCAAACAAAATCTAGCATACACACGGGTTCTCCAGGAACTGATCTTTGCAGCCCTGCCACAATCTACACGTGATTAATTGCAACAAGGCAAGAAATCCAATTGATAATCAGATGGTATTTTGCAAAGAAGATTCATCTTCACTGAGAATGGAGTGAAGTAGGGCTCTCGTCTAAAATGACTCCTGTGATTGAACGAGAACCCGGGGTTCACTAGTAGCTGATCCAAATGTTTCAGGGCTTGGCTTGGCTAGGCGTGGGAGCACGTAGCATTTTTTACATACTGATAAAATTTCCAGCCCTCCTTCCCAGAGGGAGGAATGTGGCAGTTTTCAAACCCATCCCTCAAAATGACAAGCGGGAGACAATCAGAGTAATCGGTGGAAACAGGTAGTGTGAGTCAGTGGCTGTACATAATTGGGCTCTGCTGAATGATGCTTTGACAGGTGTCATGTTAACAAACAACATGCAGAGGCGGACAAGGGTGTCTTTTGTAGGATACATTGCTGTAGACACGCATTTCACATCCACACTTCCACGTCAGTGGAAAAACACCAGAACCTTCTACCTGGATCACAGCTCCCCGGTAAAAACCACCCGTCGCACATGTGTGAATACACGGCAACCGAGTGATCTCCGCGGTCAGGAAACACTTTGGGCCGGTTCTAGCTCTGAGGTCAGAATCGCTCGGGGGGGTTCTAGCCCCCTGGTCAGGAACACTTCGGGCCGGTTCTAGCTCTGAGGTCAGAATCGCTCGGGGGGGTTCTAGCCCCCGGTCAGGAACACTTCGGGCCGGTTCTAGCTCTGAGGTCAGAATCGCTCGGGGAGGTTCTAGCCCCCGGTCAGAAACTCTTCGGGCCGGTTCTAGCTCTGAGGTCAGAATCGCTCGGGGGGGTTCTAGCCCCCGGTCAGGAACCGTTTGGGCCGGTTCTAGCTATGAGGTCAGAATCGCTCGGGGGGGTTCTAGCCCCCGGTCAGGAACACTTCGGGCCGGTTCTAGCTCTGAGGTCAGAATCGTTCGGGGGGGTTCCAGCCCCCGGTCAGGGACACTTTGGGCCGGTTCTAGCTCTGAGGTCAAAGACGCTTTGGGGGCGGTTCCGTTCGCTCGGCCCGGGGGGGGGGGGGGGGGGGGGGGGGGACCGGCCCCCACACAAAAACGCCTCGGTGCTTTCGCCAAGGCTGAGAACTGTGAAGGAGCTGTTGAAAGCCATGAAACCACTGTGGGGACGAATGCGGCGCACTAAAGCTGCTCCCCACAGCCCGTGGGCTCCTTGCTCTTATGCGGGGGAATAAGGGCCTTGTACAGCTGGCCTCCGTTCAGCCGGTTCAGCTCCAGTAATGAGGTCCCCAACCTGTTACCACACTGCCCACACATCCAGTCAGCCGCGTGCAGAGATAGGTCTTTTTGTGGAACCATTGCGGGTAGGCGAGAAAATGCAAGGTTGTTGAATACAAAAAGTGCTCAAGGCTCATTACATTACATTACAGGCATTTAGCAGACGCTCTTACCCAGTGTGACTTACAACTTATTACATAGCACCCATTTATAGAGCAGGATATACAGTACACTGCTGCAATGTAAATGGTAATGGTAAATGGACTGCATTTATATAGCGCTTTTATCCAAAGCGCTTTACAACTGATGCCTCTCATTCCCCAGAGCATTTAGGGGTTAGGTGTCTTGCTCAAGGACACTTCGACACACCCAGGGCGGGGCTCGAACTGGCAACCCTCCGACTGCCAGACAACCGCTCTTACCTCCTGAGCTGTGTCGCCCCACATGTCGCCAATGTAGGTTAAGTGCCTTGCTCAAGGGTACAATGGCAGTGCCCTGGGAATCGAACCTGTGACCTTTAGGTTACAATTCAATTAAATTCAATTTTATTTGTATAGCACACTTTTTACAGATGACTTTGGTTACAAGACCAGCTCCTTGACCATTATGCTACACTGGCCCCCTCTGTACGTATATGTACATACACACTGGACGGCAGCAACGAGAATATTAAATTGCGTGCCACGTTAGTCACTGGGCTGTGAGGGTGAAATGGTTAGCGTCTGTTGGATGGAGATGAACATGATCCATGTGATCAGGATGAGAACCAGCCCTGAAAAACAGAACATGACTCCTGCAGATGATGGCTTTTGCACGGAGCTGAAAACTCGAGGATCTCTTCCAAAGATGCTGGATTCACGATGCAAGATTATTTTCCTAAAGTGCAAATGTGCATGAATAAACACAACTAATTACTGTGATTTCTGTATTTATTAAAAAATAAATAAGCAAATATTATATAATTACTGAATAAAAGCATATTTGGCAAAACATACTTTCATTTCTACAAGTTGTAGAACAAATTATTAAACAAAAAAGTAAATAATTTTTTGGAAAAATGGAAGTGAAAACGCAGCCTGTAATCCTTCACGAGTATTTATTTACAATAGCCATATTTGGTCTGATGTTGCTTAGGCAATTTACCGTTTTAATTATATTGCATTCAGTGTGTGCGTGCACCATATCATGCAGCAACAAATGTGGATTATGAATTTAATTTAATTAGACAAGCTTTGTGAACAACTAACTCCCTCTGATCAGGCTGGAAACACAGCTCATTAAAATTAAAAACCAAATTTGACTGAACAGCAGAATAACAAAATAAAAATTTCTGTCTGACATTATCTGGGAAAATAACTCCTCTGTATTTCAAAGATTTATTCTTAAATATTTGCTAGACAGTAAATCGTGTGATTTCAAAAATTAATCACAGGAAAAGTGCTTGTCCAGACCTGTGAAGACCAAGTCATTGGACCTAACCAGGAAAGGGACGTGCATTCAAGCACTTGTCCAGGGTTTTGTTTCATAAATAGGAAACCAACTGGTCCTGCCTCTCGCCCAATGCATGCTGGGATAGGCTCCAGCACCCCACGACCCTGCTCAGGACAAGCGGGTATAGATATTGGATTGACCCTGCTCAGGATAAGCTGGTATAGATAATGGATGGATGGATGGAAACCAACTCGGTGGAGAGCTTAACGCAAAAATGTGATTTCACATGCGAGGGAATGCCAGCTGTTGGCATTTACATAACCCAGCCAGATGTGCTTTAAGTTAAAACCACACCATCTGGCTTTGGAGGACTCAGATGATGCAGACCTTGTGACTCATGTACAGAATGCACATGGACGGATATTCTGACCCTGTTCCTCTAAAAGATGAGAGGGATAGCCTCACCCCATCCCTCTAAAAGAGGAGATGGATATTCTGACCCTGTTCCTCTAAAAGAGGAGGATGATAGTCTCACCCTGTTCCTCTAAAAGAGGAGGATGATATTCTCACCCCGTTCCTCTAAAAGAGGAGACGGATAGCCTCACGCCGGTCCTCTACAAAAGGAGGATGGTGCTGAGGGTGAAACCGAACTGAGCATGTGCACTCCAACTGCCCTGCGCCCTGATATCATCCAGTATAGCAGCAGGGCTGTTGCCCGCGGTGATCCTGACTCTTACCATTCACAAGGTTCTGTTTTTAAAACAAACCTTTGCATGAAACACACACACACGCACACATACGCACATATGCACGCACACGCACACATGCACGCACACATGAGCACACACACACACACGCACACACACACACACACACACACAGACAAGCGAGCACATCCAAACACATGGTGGTATAGAGAGAAATCACCTTAGAATTATTTGTTAAGAAGGTCGGGCACCCATTCTATTTAGACAACAGACTAACTAATTCCTTTATAACTTATTTACAGTATTGTGGTTAAAGTCAAAAATAATTAGCACAATAAATTCTGTCCTGACTAGCTCATGCCTCTGGTAAAACACATTATTTATCAGAGAAAAGCTGCTGCAATACCTCATTTACATAATAGAATAATTAATTTTACACATAATTTTGTAAATAAAAAATAATAATATTTTCTCAACAATGGCAGACTCTACAGAACAAAGCATCTGTTGTCTCACAAATTATCCCAGACCTGACAATCAGACAATGACATCATAATGCTCCATTGTGACATTGAGGTCACATGACAAAATGAATGGGATGTATGCTTTCTTTTAGCAGCCTCCATCTTCATTTAATTCATCAATTCATATTATTTATTTATTTTTTTTTACAAAAAATACAAACAGAACTGAAAGAACAATGGTAAATGTATCACAATTACATTGCAACATCAGTTCAGACAGGTTAATTGAGGCATGCAAATTACACATTTACCCTTCTTTGCATTATATGAAAACACGCAATAAAGTAAAACGGTGCACACGCATGGATGCAACGTTCCTGACAGATGAAAACACTCACCTCCACATGTTGGCAGGTCTGAATCAACTTTCCCATAAGAGTTTCCAGTTCATTGTTCCTCTTGATCAGGTTGCTGAGGTTTGAATCCAAAGCTTGCTGCAAATGAACGAGACACAAAAACCCACACTGAGCAAGACCTCTCAAAGTAAAGAAAGACTGCTTATTTTCTACACGACTATAAACAACACCCATCACACTTTGTCACCGAGAGTAATACGTTAAAAAAATTAAATAACTGTACATTAGTGTCTATCTGGTTGAAAAAAAAAAAGTTGGAGAATTAAAGCAGTGGTTTTCACCCAGCTCAGCACATTTGGTTTTGGATCAGACACTGACCTCTGGGCTGTCCCCCACCACCACCACTCCAGTCCTCCTCATCCTGGCCATTCGGCTGGTGTCTGAGAGACAAGACGCCGGGCATTCGCTAGCTCGGGAAACTAAACCAGGCGGAAATCACCCGCCAACAAAGCCAGTGCATCAAACCCCCCCCCCCCCCCCCCCCCCCCCCCCCCCCCCCCCCCTTGGGTTGGAGTGCCTCACCAGCCAAACATCTTTACATAACTGCCATTATCTCTGCCTGAAAGAAGCAGCCCACAAACGCCAAGCGGATTGTGCAGCGTCTTTATGTAAGTCCCATTGTATCACTGCCCAGCCAACTGTGCTCTATTAAGCCACAATGACCTGCTATGGGGGGGATTACACTCACACTGTGGCCTTATGGGTAAAAAAAAAAAAAAAAAAACACTATTTAACAACAGACATGGGACCATTCCATAGCCTTTCGCCAGCGATGGGGCTCAACGTTGTAATAACGCGGTGAGAACATTGCAGGTCGTAAGGGGTGGCTCGGGACAAGTGGGCTAAATTATCAGTGCTCAAGGAAAATGGGATTTTCCTTAAAACGCTGCAAACGCTGTGGGTGGGCAACAAGCCTGTCTGCAGCAAAAATCAATAAAATTAATCCTGTATCTCATTTAAGTCCGTGGAGCTAAACAGGAGATCGCTCTCAGAGGTAATGGTTAGAGCAGGCTGTTAACACAGAATTGCTTAACCCCCCCCCCCCCCCCCCCCCCCCCCCCCCAACCCAACCCAACCCAACCCAACCCTAAATTCAGCAGTAGTTCCAGTATGTGTGTCTTACAGAGAGAAGCCAGGCGAACATGCAAACATGCAATGATACACTCCTGACAGTTTCATAAACGCATTCTGAGAATTGTAACAGTCACAGTGAACCTTCTTTGGAAAATGTGAACTTGCGTAAAAATATCATGTTCGAGTACGATACGCATTCCGATATCGTTTTGTTGTTCTACCGGCCGAACGTGAGATGAACTGGCACTATTCAGATTCAAATTCAGGAGCGGCTACTGCCCTCGTGCATCGGCCCAGTCAGTGGCAGAGTCAGTCGGTTCAAAGTCCACTTCATCTACTGACAAAAAAAAAAAAAAAAAAAAAAAAAAATATATATATATATATATATATATATATATATATATATATATATATATATATATATATATATATATATACATCTTTCACATTTTATGAAATCAAATTTCACAACTCAGGTAGCGCAGTAAAGCACGAATGTTCAAACAAAATCCAGAACTATACTATACGTCTTCCAGTTCTGCAAACATCTGTTGTGCTCAATAGACAGGATTTAATGCAAGAAAGAAAGGAAACCAGCAGCATTATTATATTTAGCCATAAAAGCAAGGAGGAATCAGACTGTTTTTTTCCCCCACATCCATTCTTTTTCAAAACCCTTTTAAGGCTGTATAAGCATTCGAACCAAAAAAGCACCTTACACAGCACAGGAAACTATCATAGCGTTCCACATGCACGGCTGAGACGGATGTAAAATTGTGCTGCACGCTGCATCATTTTGCCCTTGATATACCCCACCATCCGGATGCAGTATTTTTCATGACCAGTCATATTTCACAGTTGTCAGACAGTAAAGACGAGGGGCGGGCTCCCTGTTCATGCTGAGATGAGACTGATACGGTATAAAGGCTTTTCACTCACACGATTTAAAAAAACATCATATTTATAGAGGGACGGCGGGTTCAGGGCGGAGAGGGGTGGCATCGTCTGCCCTCACAGGACTTCGCGTTCCCATTTTTGGAAGTGTGTTCTACTTTTTTAACTCCGAACTCTCGGAGCGTAATTTATTCATGCGTAGTTTGGTGACGAAAGCTGTTAGAACGACAGTGCGCGATTGTGCGTGTGTGCATCTTGGGCGTTTTCGTAATGTAATTCGAGAAAAGCACTCGTTTAACTCCTACTGTTTTCCTTTTGCTTGACACCAGCGGGGTCATTGTCAAAACTTGTTTTGAGACGTTTACTTTTTTAAAATTCTTATACTCACTATTCCAGTTTGCAAAGCATTTTTAGATGTAAACGTAAGACTGTAATCGTGCTAACCTGTTTGAAAAAATATATTTCAGAAAATGTGCACAAGCCAGTGAGAAGACATAAACAAAACTCACAATGAAATTTAAGCACTGCGGAAAACGACAAATTAAAAACAAAGAATCGAGTATGTACCGAATGAATACTGCAACAACCTTTATTATCCAATGAATAACAAATATTGTTGGTCTTTTTGTGAATTTTGTAGCGCTGTTTTTTAAATATTTGAGTTTTCATCGAGAAGCTCAAAGTATTTCCATTCTTTGCTTGAAAAGAGTTCCTTCTAGTCCTACAATACAGAATCTTTAAACATTCACCAATCTATCTCCACTCATACTGGTAGATTTTAAATAAAAAGGAAAAAGACTTCATGGCATTTTTTCAGCTTTATTCTCAGATTACAAATATTAATTTACCAGTTTTTCGTGCATCTGATAATTCCATTGCAAAATGCGTACGATAAATATCATTTGATCCCATCAAATAAATGATTAAGAACGCCATTTGATATATCCCGAATCAGGCTTAATCATTAACAAACGATTTGCTGAATTACGGCGGTCCCTGGCCGAGGTTGAAATGGAAGTTTATGAAGCATGTGACCATTACATCCTCCACTGTGTGATGCCCCATCTGCAGTATATTGTGTGCTTCCGTTTCCCCTCGTAAATGTCAGATCACGCATTCGCCGAGGGAATGCAGGTTAACCTCCATTCCAATAAAAGAACCTTCGAGACGAGAAGGACGCGCTAAAAATACACCAGTCCTTCCGAATCCGCGCTCAGCCAAGGCGGCAGCGTCGGAGGAGCTCGCGGAGGAAACGTTCTTCCGAAAGACGGAAGTCTCCCCGATCGCACAGCGAGCGCATCTGTTCCTCGTTGAAGCAATGCACTTCTTTGCTCTACTTCAAATGGGATTTTTAGCACTTGACCTTCCTGGCATCCTTTCAGTGCACTTAATGACAAAAACACAAGGGGGACGTCTGTGTGTGTCTGGGCGTCCTATTGCTCCGGGGTCATCCTCTTGGCTGCTTTTCCGACAAACACAACACAGCCACTGGAATATAAACGCCTACTACAAAGACACCGCAACTTTTATTGTTTATTTCTTTCAAGGGGCTCCTAGCCTTAACATTCACACACACACACACACACACACACACACACACACACACACACACACACACACTGTATATACGATCATATGCATCTGGATTAACTCACATCCCTTATATAGGTCTGATTCTGGGAATATGGAATATGAAATCAATTTTCATTCTCAGATCTGTGGGTCTGAAAAAAAAAGACTTATACTAGTACTGCAACCTTTCAAACGTTTATAGCTCAAAGCGCTTTACTAATGTAACTAAAACAGAGCATATGATAAAACGGAACTAAGATAAGAATGTACCATGCATAACCATATAAAAGAGTGTAAAGGTATGTTAAAAAGGCATTTACAATAATCAAAATTGTCCAAAATATAATAAAATGTACAATGTACCGTATTTACCATATATATATATCACAAATAATTCAATAATATGTAAAAATGAGTTCTAAAAAATAACAGCCACACCACCACAAATGTACACAACTGCTGTGTTTAGTACATATCCACCCCCCCCCCCCCCCCCCCTTCCCTCCTCCAGTGCACAGAAACTTGCAGTTCATTCATTTTTTATATGCATACGGGACTGAAGCAAGCTGCAATAACATCTGTGCTGCTGTCAGTATTCAGTAAGAGGACAGACAGAAGTGAGGTAACAGCCACCCGGCCCACTGACTCTGAGCAGGGAGTTCCAAATGCCCTACGCAGAGCTTGGATGCCCTCCAGCGTTCCCGGCACTTCATCCTCCTTCATCCTCCTGCTCCTCTTCCTCCTCCTTTGAAGGCCACCCTGTCATTTCTGCAGCCTCCTTTTACGACATCACTCTGCCGAAGGACCCATTTCACTCAGCCTCTAACAGGGTTCCACGGCTCACTGCCCTCCTAATGGCCACCGCCAGGCAGCCCGCGATTGGAGCGTAGAAGCGAGGTCAAAGGTCAAACTGCGGTGAGCCGGTGGCGCCGACGTTGGCGCCTTCGCTCCGGACCTAGAGAAGCCTGCTGAGGGCAATTTTAAGAACTCTTTTCGGGATGTAATGCAAGAAATTTTACTGTGGAATACACACTTTAGAAACTTAATCAGGATAGTTTCTTATTGCGAGTGTGATTCCACATCCGGAATGACCTCGGACGGCATCTGTTTTGATTGGACATTCCAGACATGCAGGGTACATCCAAAATCTACCAAAGTCAAGATCAGGGTTCTGGATGCACTATATTAAATGCACAATTCCAAGTTTAGGAAATATGCACCACCCAGTGCATTTTCATTAAGGACATTAAGGCACATTCCACGTATTGGTATCCATCTCAGTCCAAGATGTTTCACCCCATCTCTGAGCCACAGAATCATCCACTTCTCTGATGCCAGAAACTTGTCCCCCGAAGTTACACATAATAAAGGAAGCCCTTCGCAATGCTCTGGTTTATATTATATTAGCTCAAGTCCAGTCCCGATTCTGAACTCACACACATCAGCACTTTCTATTCAGCACACACTGTTTGCGAATCAGAGGCCATTATTAGGTTTGACATTACGTTTATCAAGTACATTCCTGCAATGCTGTTTTTTGTTATATGAAAATATTTTTCAGAAACAAGAAAGAGGACTGAAACCATTTAGAGGCTTCCACATCATGAGAACTCTGTGAAATATGGCCCATCAATGGGCCATGAAAAAAATTATTTTTGTCTGTTATAAATGTGCCGTTAATGCTTGAAATTTGTAAAACTGTACTAAAATTACTATGCAGCTGCGCAATAGCGCTTCACCAACTCATTCTGGTACGCTATTAATTCCCTGTAGATATTCTGCTATAAAATTACAGGCTTTTCTTGTTGTAAACTGGCCACCCCATTATCGCCAACGCTTGAAATTCAGCCATGCACCCAAGCTGTATTTCACGCCATTTTATTTTATTACTCTGAACAAAGTCGTGTACACACAACAGCAACAGCCCTTCACTGCCAGCACCGAATTGCATAAGCACTGCACGTGAGACAAATTGGGCGGTAGTGTAGTATAATGGGTAAGAAACTGGCCTTGTAGCCTGAAGGTCACAGGTTCGATTCCCAGGTAGGACACTGACATTGTACCCTTGAGCAAGGTACTTAACCTGCACTGCTTCAGTATATATCCAGCTGTATAAATGGATGCAATGTAAATGCTATGTAAGCCACTCTGGATAAGAGCGTCTGCTAAATGCCTGCAGTGTAATGTAAATTGTGCCTATGGAGCACCGCCTGGATCCACATTTAGGAAAAGCATGGTTAGGTACGCATAGACAGCAATGTTGTGCTATATCTTAACCTAATTCCTTAACTTCTGAAAGAAACATATCAGCCAGGTCAGACTCCTTAAATACCTTTTCGCCACATAAAGTACAAAAACTTTTTTTCTCTCTCTCCTTTTCACTGACCAAAGGGTCGAATAATGCGTAGCATGTGCGGGCAGCCTTGGACGTGTCCTCTTAAAGTGCAACCAGCTGTTCTGCTCTTAACAGCTAAGAAGGGTTTCCAACGTTCCACAGATTTTCCTGGAAAAAAAGAGGGTCCTTGTTACACAAATGGATATTTATTTCATTATCGTACGGGAACTGCAAAAATTAATGCCTTCAGAACATTTTATTTTGAACAGAATCTGAAGCCGTAAACATCTTTGGGGAATTCAAGCAGTCTTTGACGTGACACAGAACATCATTAATCAATATGGCGTGTAACCCACGGTGGGAGATTTCGGTCCAAGAATTTTGTTTTCAGCTTCTCCACCACTTTTGAGTTTTGAGTTGAAAAAACCTTTTGCTTCTCTTATCGTAGTTTGTCTTTCCATTTCCAAGCTATTTCTCATTTCATATCTCATTGCCATTTCCTTTGGGTTCTCCACAAGTTACCGATCGGTAAACTAAACGAAAAACCTACTGAAAGTTTTGCGCGGCCAGAAAAAAGTGTACCTGGCGGGAGCTGTAGAAAGTGTGAGAATCGCAGGGAAGAATCATGATGTTTATACCACAGCAAGATGCTATACAAGGGACGGGGGGGGGGGGGGGGGGGGGGGGGGGGGGGGGGGGGGGGGGGGGGGGGGGGGGGGGGGGGGGGGGGGGGGGGGAAATGTGTTCCACGTACAGTAATTATGCCCTTTCAAGTTCTGCAGGCCGCACGTTCGTTCTGTTTATCGTCCGTCTCGCTTGTGTATATTTTCAGGGCTGAGCCTTCCGGTCACACTGTCAAGCCGAATAAAGATTCGTCCAAACAGATGTGACACCGATTCACTCTCGCAGAAACGGGTCCAGAACTCCATTTGTTACCCTGCCCCTAACAGTGCGAGCCACCTGCACTTCAAAAGGCAACGGACAATCGACAGGGTTCTCACTCAGAGCCCCTCCTCCCAGTGACATCATCCACAGGATGTGACACGTTTACATCCCCCCCCCCCCCCCCCCCCCCCCCCCCCAGTCTCTCTGATGCCTGTGGCTCAGTTATCGCGCTGCATTGTGCACTCTCCAGCAAAGCCCCTTAATTTGGCACAGCTGTTCCGAGTGATAAACACCGAACATGTTTACCGCTTGTGCCAAGCCGATTTTGACCCGACGGCAAGGTTCAGACCCCACTTTTATTCCTGTCAGCGCGACCGTGGGAGAAGGACGGATGGTTTTTCTCGGCTTGCAAAGCTTAGATGCTGAGCTGAAAAAGAAAATTGTAAAAAGAAAAAGAAAAAAAAATTCAGTGGGAAACCGCTGGAATTTCAAAGGTCTTCATCGGAGTCTGAGCCACAACCGACCTAAACAAAATTCTTAGAAGGTTTGGAACTGAAAGACCCCAGTAAACCGTGTTTACCACAGGATTGCTCGAAACACAGGGTACAAGCTGAGGGTACAAGCTGCTCAAATGAGCTGTAGTATTAATCCGAAATGACTTCCACAAAATAATAGACACACACACACACACACACACACCCATTTATATTAGCTTCAGTTTAGGCCTGATTCTGAACACACACACACCAGCACTTCCTATTCAACACATACTGTTTGCGTATCAGAGGTAATTATTAGGTCTGAGTATGATATTTTATATGCTGTCAAGTACACTGCTGAAATAGTTTTTGTTCTATGAAAATATTACACACACACACGCACGCACACGTTTTGTTTTTGTTTCTATGCTTTGTTTTTATTGCTTATACTGAGTCGGTCCACTCAGTATAAAGCCTCCAATCAGGTGGCTGCTCCAGCCATGTGGGCGGGGCATCTTCCCGACACGGCCATTATTAGCTTGCCAGGCTTTCTCAGGAAGGAAGTGGCTGTGAATGGCTAACGTGTGAAACAAAACTAATGGTCCAGGAGCATAACAGAACATGGACCCACGTTTCTCCATACAGTACTGTCTATCAGCACACCAGACCTTAGTTTTGAAGCTTCAATAAAACCTCGTAGCAGATAAAACCTGTTTATTTTTGTTATCTTTGTTCTTGATCCATGTCCCTCCACAGGAGATACAGACAGAGGAAACCACAGTTAGCACGTTTTTATATGGTCATTAACGCAACTGAAAGCCCGTGTGTCCTACCCACCAGGAAACTGGCTGAACACGTCGGGTCGACCACAGAGTGTTTAGCCAGAGTTTAAACCTCAGGACCGCATTACAATTTGAACAGGTATCTAAGCCTGTGAAATCTGGATTAGCTGCAACAGCTTTCAATGCTGCAGCTCTGTGGCCTAGCGGTTAAACTCATAACTAAGCACACTGCGATTGACCCGTCTCCATGACCCGTCTCCTTCGTGGAACGGTGTGTGAACAGAAACAACAGAAGTGAGCCTGCACAGACCTCCTGGACTGTACACAGCGGTAACCCAGCAACCGGAATGCTGCACGCTGCCATTTGAGACAAACTGTCACAAATCAGAACAGCGTCACGGCGACCAAATGCTTGTTGACTTTTGTCCGAATTCATTTCACACAGATGCCTTCGTCATAAAAAATTAAGGGTGAGCAGCGTAGCTGCCACAGGAACAGGAAGCGGGTGTTTATCCAGTCTGAACTAATTTCCACCAATTGAGCGATTCGGCCGTCCTTTAAAAGGGCTTGAACCCGGCTCTTGGCAGGCTTAGCAGCAGCCCACCTACAGTCCCCAACAGGCCCAGATCCGTCTGGATTGAGGTTAATGTCATTAGCCACAGCACTCAATCCCCAATCACCTGTGATCCTGAATGCACGGGGAGAGAGAGAGAGAGAACACAATTTCCAGGCCACTGAGAGTCCGTTTTCTAGGAGGAAAGGGTCCTGGTTTCAGACACACACAGGTAATCTTTGCGATTCTCACAAAATAATACCCAGCAACTTGCTGCTTTACAGCTGAAAAGTCTGACTTGCAGCTGAGCTTTCTGAGCATGGCAATGATTAGATTAAATTAGATTAGATTACAAAATACAGGCATATTTCTGGCGATCGCCATTTCCACGTTTTTTTTCCCTCAACGCCGATGCTCTGTTGAGGATCGTGTTTTACAGAACAAAGCGTTCCCCCCCTTTTTGTTTCTCTTCAGTTAATGGCGGCTGCTGGCCTCAGGTTTTTGGTTCTGGGTTCTTTCATTATAGTTCTCCCCGCCAGCGGTAATTGCTAGAACCACATGGGAAATAACCAATCGTGGCAGAGCGCTGTGTGTGGGCGGGAAGAGGCCACAGATGTACCCTCATCCAGCCCCCGCTGTTCCGAGCACCAAATGTTCTACATATTAAACACGGGAAGGGCTTCTCCATTCATCAGGCATCACGTTTGGACTCACGCATTTTTGCAACACGGTCCGCGTCCTCACGTGAAAATCTTTCTACGCGACTAATTGAGACATCGCGTACACTGCAGTGCTCATGTTTGAGAACATTAAGAGGGCGCTTTCAGCGGCAAAGGTTTGACCCGGCTCTAGGAAATGTCTTTTGTAAAGACTACAGACAGCCATCTTGTCTGCGGTTTCCATCGGAGAAACGGCAGCGCAGGCCATTAAAGTTCGACCCTCGCTGACCTCCTTAGAGCGGCTGGCGCAGATAAGAGGGCGGGCGGAGGCATCTTCTCCGGATCAAACCGGTTTTGAAGAAGCCTTAAAGCAACGATAAAAAACCAGCTGAAGTGGATGGACTTGACAGCATCATCTCTTATAAGGATTATCCTATTTTTTTTAATGCACAGCATATATGTCATGAACTAAGTCATCTGGGCTTTAATGTAGAATTCTAATGTATGTTTTATTAATGTGTCTAAATAATACACATGTAGTCTTACATGTAGTGCAGTTGTACGGCATACATTATGTGTGTTTATAAACGAACCGTCCTTATGTTTCTAAAATACGTTTTCATCATCTATTAAGCATACAGCAAATGAATGTGTAAATTAGGGCAAGGGGCTCAGGGAAATGTGCCATGTTTCTGAATTACACTGGAATCATGATTTAAATTTTATTTATTTATTTCTTTTGCATAATTATGTCCTTCTTCCTGTATTTTATTCAAAACTGTTTTCCTATATTCATCAATATTGAATTCTTATTGTTAAATGTCTGGTCCGTCTCCAGCAACACCTCCACACATTTTTGACAGTTAACACATCCATACTGGCAGATTCTGGCTCAGCGTAGACTCAGATTGATCAAATGGATAATGAATTACCATATGGTTAGCATCTGATTTTTTTTTTCCTTGGAATTTGCTGTACAGTCTTGAATTCATTTTCTACGCATGTTTATTGGTTTTCTGTCATTTGTCAACACCACTCCCACTGAAAAGAACAGCTAGATCAAACATTAGTTATTAAAAAAAAAAAAACGTTTTAAATCACAAGCCTGACATGACCCAATGATTCCTTCCCTGTTCTTCGTGAACACACTACAGCAAAGTAATGCTATTTAGAGGTCATTGCTATCATTCCTCAGGTATTTCAAGGTCAAAGGCGGCTAGGTGAACCAGGACAGCTGCCCATACTAACGTTGTCCAAGCTGCCCATCTGGGTTGAGTTCAAAAGCTGTTAATGTCAGTTAGTGTCAGTTAGTGTCAGCGCACGCACATGTAGGAGCTTACGAACAACTAAAGTGTGACTTGAGGTCAGTTGGTTTAGGCAGATATTATACCAAGCTGACAGCCTCAGACTCTACAGACAAATGACGCATGTTTGTACCATTCAGGATGGACATGCTGAATTCACCACCACAGTCGTAAGTCTGAGGTCAGAAGAGCTAAATTAATTCTGGAACAGAAGGGGGGGGAAAAAAAATTAATTTTGAAAATTAGTTCAGGGTTGAACCTTTTGGTTTTTTTTTTTTTTTTTTTTTTTTTTTTTTTTAAGTAGACAAATGTAACTATTGCCATTAATGATCTCTAGTCAAACTGAGGACCTGGTGGAAATGCCAGCTTCCAGCCTAAGATGGAGTCTTAGTGAAGAAGAGAGTGCAGGCAGGGTGGAGCGGGTGGAGAAGAGTGTCAGGAGTGATCTGCGACAGAAGGGTGCCAGCAAGAGTGAAAGGGAAGGTCTACAAGAGGGTAGTGAGACCAGCTATGCTGTATGGTTTGGAGACTGGACTGCATTTTTTTTATATAGCGCTTTTATCCAAAGCACTTTACAATTGATGCCTCTCATTCGCCAGAGCAGTTAGAGGTTAGGGGTTAGGTGTCTTGCTCAAGGACACTTTGACACGCCCAGGGCGGGGTTTGAACCGGCAACCCTCCGACTGCCAGACAATCGGTCTTACCTCCTGAGCTATGTCGCCCCTGAGACGGTGGCACTGACGAAAAGACAGGAGACGGAGCTGGAGGTGGCAGAGCTGAAGATGCTAAGATTTTCGTTGGGAGTGACGAGGTTGGACAGGATTAGGAATGAGTATATTAGAGGGACAGCTCAGGCTAGATGGTTTGGAGACAAAGTGAGAGAGGCGAGATTGAGATGGTTTGGACGTGTGCGGAGGATAGATGCTGGGTATATTGGGAGAAGGATGCTGGAGATGGAGCTGCCGGGCAGGAGGAAAAGAGGAAGGCCAAAGAGGAGGTTCATGGTCATAGTGAGGGTGGACATGCAGGTGGTTGGTGCGACAGCGGAAGATGCAGAGGACAGGAAGAGATGGAAACGGATGATCTGCTGTGGCGACCCCTAACGGGAACAGCCGAAAGAAGAAGAAGAAGAAGCCTAAGATGGAGTCTTGCTGGAGCCAGCTCCTGCTCCAGCTGGATACCATCTGGAATTTGGTGGTGGTCTGTTGTCTGTACCAAGCTGGCCCTTGGGCTTGCCGGCATGGTTGCTGTCTCAACCATCTTGCTGCCAGCTTGACCATCTCCAGACCAGCTTCAAACCAGCTGGACCAGTTTAAAAACCTGGCAGGAACCAGGCTGGGATTTCCACCAGGGTTCTGTTTGAATAACGTTTTGTTTTATGTTAATGTAGTGCAGGTCCACGCTACCTCTAGAATGCCACAGTTTTATCTCAGAAACTAAAACTGGAGTACAGAGCTGATCTGTGAAAAAAGACATCATAATCTAACAGAGGAGAAACCAGCCAGGAGATCTCTGCACAATAACAGCATGATCAAACAGAGGACAGACCATCCAGGAGATCTGTGCACAATGACAACATGATCAAACAGAGGAGAAACCAGCCAGGAGATCTGTGCACAATGACAGCATCATCAAACAGAGGAGAAACCATCCAGGAGATCTGTGCACAATGACAGCATGATCAAACACAGGAGAGACCATCCAGGAGATATGTGCACAATGACAGTATGATCAAACAGAGGAGAAACCATCCAGGAGATCTGTGCACAATGACAGCATCATCAAACAGAGGAGAAACCAGCCAGGAGATCTGTGCACAATGACAGCATCATCAAACAGAGGAGAAACCAGCCAGGAGGTGATCAAACAGAGGAGAAACCATCCAGGAGATCTCTACACAGGGACAGCATGATCAAAAGCAGGAGAAACTGGTTCAGTCTGGTGTTTTGGCTAAAAACTTCCTGGGCACAGCAACCTCAGACAGCAGAATCTCACATTTAGTGGCTCAGACCCTTTTTTGTGAAAAGCCCAGGCAAGAGTGCCCTCTTTTCACATTTCATCTGCATTCACGTTTGATTTTGTATTGTTAGGGAAATGGGTGCATGCTTTTTTTTTGTATGGAATGTGAATCGTTTCTGAATTACAAGAAGCCCCGCAGTGAGAAGCTTGTGATTAACATTTAAGAATGCAGTTTGTTCTTTTAGTAAGAAATGCATGCATTTCTTACATGTATAATATCACGGATTCAGCACTAGCTACAAATTATTACAAATGTAAGATTTCTTTAAAAAACCATTAGGAGTAGTACTCCCTTAATTTCAGTGTTCACAGTTCACAGTGTTCACAGTTAATAAAGTGAACTGTATTTAGACTGAACAGAGGCTTTATAGTTTTTTTTTAAAAAATGCCCTTAAATCCAGAGATCATTCAACTTGTTACTTGCTACCTAATTTGTCCATAAAATAAATAAATAAACAAATAATAAAAAAAATGTTCCGTTTTTAATTTTGCTGGAACACTTTTTTAAACATTGGACCTCTACCACCAACAATCCTTAAAGACGTACCTGTAAAATACAAAATGGATAAATGGATATTTTAATAATATCCATATGAAAATCAGCTCATTATATACAGCTGTGCTCAATTTAAACTGCCAATCATTATTTTGTCTCTGGAGATTTGTGGAACCACCACTGCGCTGTATCTACGGGGAGCTTTAAAGTCTGATTGGCTCTGTGCACAGAGCCGCACACTGATTGGCTGTGCTCAGACAGGGCACCATGGGATACAGGAGAAAAGGGGAAAGTATGTTTACCTTTCTCACCAGCTGCGTCTCGTTGAACATTTCATTAATTAAATCCAACGAGGAGAAGGCAATTAACAGCGCTCAACCTGCAATCTTGAGAATCAGGCTGTTTAGTTTTATTAATGAGGCTTGTTCTGAACACCACTTTTGTAGACAAGTACAAAGTCTAATTGCTTCCCCGGCAAATAACTTCAATCCCTGGCCCTTTCAGCTGTGGAATACTAATGTTGATTGGAACACATAAAGTTTAAAATTTTGGTGTCTGAAGTAGATCTCTGCAGACCTGTTACTATTGCCAGAAACAATAATGCATGAAACCGTACATTTACATTTGCAGTCCTAATGTTGGTAAATTTTCAAATCATTTTTTTTTTTTACAATTAATAATAATTGAAATGCTACACTAACATGGCCAAAATGCACACCCAATAAAGCCACAGAATAGCTCATTTTAGTCCCACAGGAGTTTAGCCTCAATGGCTATGTGATTGTCAGCTCTCCTACACACCAGCACTGGATCTCTATGCGCTCCAGACACAGCACATCCCACACCACAGTAATAATACAGGACACTGATTCAAACGGCCAGTTACATCAATACAATATATAATAGCATGACCGCAGTGCAACAAGATCAAATGGTAAACAATACTGCTTGTATCGACAGGATAATACTGGTGCCAAGGATCGTCAGTCTATGCACGCTCTGTACTTTTGTGTGTGTGTGTGTGTGTGTGTGTGTGTGTGACTGTGCATCTGTGTTCATCTGTCTGTCTGTCTGTGTGTGTGTGTGTGTGTGTGTGTCCGTCTGTCTGTCTGTCTGTCTGTCTGTCCACCTGTTCGTCTGTGTCTATCTGTCTGTCTGTCGATTGATCTTTTACTGGAGGATTTTGATTGGTCGTCTGGACGTGTGCAAAGACCCGAGCTGGAGCGCATCACTCCTGTCTCTTTGATTAACCTGTTTCACATCACAAAGCTGTGAAGTGAAAAACTGCACAGCATCAGCAACACTGCACAGCATCAGCACACTCCCAGAGAAACAGGCAGCATCTACCTATCATACAACGATGAAATACCACTGCCCGACTAAATATATAACTGGTTAATATTTAATCTTTAAAAAATAATTTATGCTCATAGTGTTGGAATTTTAATAACGTTATCATTTAACTAAACAGAAAATAATGGCAATTCCTCATTTGAATGGTATAACATGGGGTTTGCTATCAAATCTTATGGGAAATCGCAATAACGTTTCACTGACAACCAAATATTAGTTGTTCATTAATGCAAATAATTGCTTGTTTACACATCTGGCAAATGGTCAGCCAATTAATACTATACACATGGGAAGGAGTAAAGCACTGAACTGTGGTCACTCACTAATGAACAAAGATGAACAGCCAGAACAGAGAACCATGCTTTGCTTTACATTACATTACAGGCAATTAGCAGACACTCTTATCCAGGAGTGACTTACACAGCTTAGCATTACATTGCATCCATTTATACAGCTGTGATATGTACTGAAGTAATGCAGGCTAAGCACCTTGCTCAAGGGTACAACGGCAGTGTCCAACCTGAGAATCGAACCCGTGTTTTTGATGGGACAGCTGGCAACCCAAACCCTGTCCACAGGACAGGTCATGTGTCCACTCCCCCCCCACACACACCCCCCCATCCCCCTACCTCGTTCTCGACCCCCCACCATCCCCTGACCCCCCACCCCCACCATCACCAACCACCCCCTCCATTCCCAACCACCCCCCTCCCCCCTCCCCCATCCCCCGTCCCCCACCATCCTTCCCGTCCCTTCCTCCCCCACACCTTCCCCCCTTCTCCCACCCCCCCTCCCCCCACACCCCCCACCATCCCCTGACCCCCCACCCCCACCATCACCAACCACCCTCCCTCCATTCCCATCCCCCACACCTTCCCCCCTTCTCCCATCCCCCCACCCACCTCTTTCCCGACCACCCACCCCCCATTTCCGTGACCCCCCCCCCCCCCCCCCCCCCCCCCCCTCCCCCTCACCTTCAGCTTGTCGTAGCGGTCGCTGAGCGCGCTGACCTGGTGGTCACGGTGGCGGCCCACCAGCTTGCACAGCGCGCAGATGAGCTGCTCGTCCGTCACGCAGTACATGTTCACCTTCTCGTCCTCGTGCTCCAGGCAGAGGAGCCCGCGCAGGTGGGCGTCGGGCAGCGGCTCGGTCAGCCGGTGG
This sequence comes from Anguilla japonica, assembly GCA_025169545.1. Lineage (NCBI taxonomy): Eukaryota > Metazoa > Chordata > Actinopteri > Anguilliformes > Anguillidae > Anguilla > Anguilla japonica. The sequence goes on from CM045897.1 coordinate 34,464,541, forward strand.
CCCGTGAAGGGCTTCTTGTTGGGGTGCGTGGCGCGCAGGCAGTCCTCGCAGTACGACACCTCGCAGGTGACGCAGGTCTTCACCGCGTCCAGCGGCGGCTCCCGCTCGCAGAACTGGCACTGCACGCGCTCGCCGGGCGCGGCCGTCATGGTGGCGGGGGCGGGGGGGGCGACGGGGGGGGCGGCGTCCGCCGGGCGTTGGCGCCGGGTCTCGGCGGGGGAGTTGGGGCCGCTCACCGAGGCCTTCTGGAAGCGGTCGATGATGTTCTGCAGGGTGACGTTGCGCTTGAGTCCCTCGAGGCCGCGCCGGCTCAGGGTGATGACATGGCGGCAGGTGGGGCACTGGAAGCCGCTGATGGAGTCCACGGGTTCGCTGGCGGTGCAGTGGGACACCAGGATGCGGTGGGCGCAGCCGAAACACAGGCTGTGGGCGCAGGGCAGCAGGAGGGGGTCCTCGAAGAGCTCCAGACAGATTGGGCAGGTCAGCTCCGACTCCAGCGTTTCCATCTTCAGGCCAAGCGGGGCGGAGGAGTCGTCAGCGAAATCCAGGGAAGCCAATCAGCCGTCTGGAGAGACGAAAAACTCGGTCTGATTAGAGGGGGAACGGGCCCCGGAACAGGGTACGCCGCAGGGGACTGTCAGCTGTCCCTTTCACACCGTGGCTTCACACGCAACTCACAGTCTGCGTTGCCGATGCCGAAAAGCGAGGGGAAGTCTCGCCAAGAGGAACGCGAAAGCAGGCAGGCGGACATTTTAATACCAACATTATTTCTGCAGGCAAACATGCAGAATATAGGGGCGATATAGCTCAGGAGGTAAGACCGATTGTCTGGCAGTCGGAGGGTTGCCGGTTCAAACCCCGCCCTGGGCATGTCGAAGTGTCCTTGAGCAAGACACCTAACCCCTAACCTCTAACTGCTCTGGCGAATGAGAGGCATCAATTGTAAAGCGCTTTGGATAAAAGCGCTATATAAATGCAGTCCATTTACCATTTTACCAGTCCATGCAAAACGGGCGAGTTAACCTGCGGCAAACGTGCGACTGCTGATTAAGGTCATGGGCTCTGACAGCATTAGCCAATCAGAGGTAGAGGGCAAAGACGCACGGTTGCGTAAAGCAATGCTAAAGTATGCGTTCCGGGCTCATAGTTGGAAAGGGAACGCAGCACACTGAGGCTCCGCTAAGCTTTCGGTTACGCATTGCACACATAATCAGAAAGGCATTTTCACCCTAATCACCAACATGGAGCAGCTGAACAGGAAAAGCACAGATAACTGCAGACCTTTGCCCATTGCTATCCATGGCGTAAAACTTGAATTTGTCTATTCATAGACTGACGTTGCCACAAATAGCACAAGAAGTCAATGAGATAGTTGTGATGCCCCTTGACAATTAAATTTTTTTTTAAAAAAATTAAAAAGCTGCTCTTTTTACTCATGCTCTTGAAGTTTCTGTCTCTTTTCCGAAGACATCTACAGCTCTGAGGTAAAAATTATATTAGCAAATAAATATTTTTTAAAAGTCTCTGGTGTTGTACTTGATTACTGCATACTAGGTGAGTTCAAGGTAGACAGTGAAAGTGAGTAAGTAAAAGACACTTATAAAATAGGTGAGAATGAAATAAAACTGAGAAAAGGATGCAGCACAGGTCATCTGCAGGTCACTCATTAATTCC
>CM045897.1:34471214-34491214 GCA_025169545.1 Anguilla japonica
TCACCAAAAAAATTTGTGTACATATATCATCTGCACTGTGAAATTGCCCATATAGTAAGCCTGTAGCAGGCTTTTATGGCATCACCAGGCTCTGGGTAGTTATAGCACACTCAATAAACAAAATATCCAAGAATAATCAAGAAAAACAGCAACTATGGCCTTTTCATTATCAATAATAAAATGCAACATTTGTGAACTGTGCCAAGTGTGCAAGTGTGCCAAGTGTGCAAGTGTGCAAGTTTGCTAAGAGCCTGTAACGTAATTTGTCCTGTGTGGATTTGTATGCATACCAAACCTCAGAAGTGTGTACAGTATTATATAACTGCAGCTGAATTCATTCTGCATCAAACAACACAGGTAGGCGCAAAAATACCTGCGGACATATTTATAAATACGGTATGCCTGAAACACTGGAGAATTTTCTAAAAATTCTCTGAATAATAATGACCACCCCCCTCCTCCCCACAACTGCATATGTAGCACCACTGCTACTCCAGCTAGTTATTCAATAGTCATGCTCAGCGATGGTAATGTTTAAGTACACCGGAGATCCATCTGAACACGGATGGCACAATCTCAGCTGGGACGGGGTTGGGTGCTAAAAACAGGTAAAGCGTCTGACTCAATGAAACACGTCAGGGCTGCAAATACGCTCACTAGCCCTTTTCATCTGATCCCTCTGAGATCCCACAAGAACCAGAGAGCCAGGGTACACACGAGTGGGGCACGTTGGTTTGCCACCTCTTTCCGATTTTCACACCTGGGAATTTTATGGGGACGGGGGGGGGGGGGGGGGGGGGGGGGGGGAGTACCATCTGGTGCCCGTTTTCCAGGTTTTCCGACCCCCCCCCCCCCCCCCCCGTTCCCTCCTCAGCGTGGCACGGAATGCCGGGCCTGCCCCACACTGAACGGGTCACGGGGCACGCCCTCGTAAAAACACACCGGGCCGCCGCCGCCACGGAGCACCCAGCTGGGCGGGAATGTGTCAGAGGGGCGCACCGAGAGAGGGTGAGCACCAGGGGGCGCCAGAGAGCCCTGCTCCTCAATGGAAGTGCCAATGAAACGCACCGCAGAGCACACGCACATAACAGAAGGTTAAAATCAAATACTCAATTGTTTTAATTCACTTCCCTTTTACTTGCCTTACATATATATATATATATATTTATTCCGTTTGGAAAACGCCCCTGTGAGCTGTGACCTTTAAAACAGGAGCTCACAGGAAGATCGAGGCTCAGTGGAAGCTGCCCTTAATCAGTCCAATCAGCCATTTCACACTGAGTGGCTGCTCCGTCTGCAGTTTACTGACGGAGCCAAACGAGCAGGGTGTCTAACGAGCCCTCGTTAAGCAGGGTCTGGGCTGGCCCGTCCCGCAGAGGCGCTCCGCGGGGGTGGGGGGGGGGGGGGTTGGGGGGGGGGGGGCGTATCAGCCAGTCAGGGCACGTTCCCGTTCTCTTCAGTCCCCAAAAATTGCTGCATTAATGCCTCCTCCCCTCTGTTTACATGCAGGGGCGCAGTCGCCCCCGACCGCAGGAGCAAACGATCTCCCGGCACGCGGCGAATCGCAGACCGGCCTCACGTCCGGCGCATCATCAATCACATCCCAATCCAGTGCATCACCAAACTCACATCCCAATCCAGCGCATCACCAAACACACATCCCAACCCAGCGCATCACCAAACTCACATCCCAAAAAACTCACATCCCAACCCAGCGCATCACCAAAAACAACCACATCACCCCAAACCCAGCGCATCACCAAACACACATCCCAACCCAGCGCATCACCAAACTCACATCCCAACCCAGCGCATCACCAAACTCACATCCCAACCCAGCGCATCACCAAACACACATCCCAATCCAGTGCATCACCAAACTCACATCCCAACCCAGCACATCACCACCAACCCAGCGCATCACCATGCACATCCCAACCCAGCGCATCACCAAACACACCCCAACCCAGCATCATCAAACTCACATCCCAACCCAGCGCATCACCAAACACACATCCCAACCCAGCGCATCATCAAACACATCCCAACTCAGCACATCATCAACCCAGCGCATCACCATGCACACAATCCCAACCCCCATCCATCAAACACAATCCCACTCATCATCAAACTCACATCCCAATCCAGTGCATCACCAAACACACATCCCAACCCAGCACATCACCAAACATATCCCAACCCAGCACATCACCGAACACACATCCCAACCCAGCGCATCACCAAACTCACATCCCAATCCAGCGCATCACCAAACTCACATCCCAACCCAGCACATCACCAACCCAGCGCATCACCAAACTCACATCCCAATCCAGCGCATCACCATGCACATCCCAACCCAGCGCACCACCAAACACACATCAGGCATTCTCCAAACCACCTCAGCATGTGTATGCTGCATTTAATGCCCTCGCTCTCTCTCTCTCTCTCTCTCTCTCTCTCTGACTCTCTCTCTAGAGAGAGAGAGAGGAGAGAGAGAGAGAGGAGAGAGAGAGGAGAGGAGTGAGAGGAGGAGAGGAGAGAGAGAGGGAGAGAGAGAGAGAGAGAGGAGAGAGAGAGAGAGAGAGAGAGAGAGAGAGAGAGAGAGAGAGAGAGAGAGAGAGAGAGAGAGAGAGAGAGAGAGCCATGTCCTGATTGAGGCTCATTTCATTTTTATCTTTGCAAGGAAACTTAATTATCACTTCTGGAGGGGGAAAATGTGCGCTGTAAATCAAGGGTGTCCAGTGTTATCCGAAAAAAGGGTTTGGTGTGGGTGCAGGTTTTTTTGTTTTAGCCCAACACTACGACACCCGATTCTACTTATCCAGGCCTTGAATGAAGACCGTGATTGGTTAAATAGTTCAATCAGGTGTTGTAGTGCTGGGCTAAAGCAAAAGCCTGCACCCACAACGGCTCTTTTCGAATAAGACTGGACACCCCCATTGTTAAAGACTGAAGATGTGTTCAAATTAATTAATGGAAATATGCCCCAACTGCACGTACTCTTGTCTGTCGGAATATAGGTAACGGCAGTCTCAGCATTACAGACTCTTCCAACTCCCGTTTTTCTTTTTTTAAGGTCTGATGCAGTGGAACTGAATTAATATTTAATTAATCACAGGTGGTAAGGTCGCATTGCTTTCCTCCCTCTCACCGAAGCCAGCGGTTAACCTGTTCAATTATTCAAAAACTCTTCCCCTAAAGACTCGGTTCGGAAAATGCATTTACGTCAGAGACGGATAAAAATGTATAAAAAGAACCGAGGAAATGTGAAGGTTCCATTAAGGTAGGAAACATACAGCGAACCGCCCGGTGCAGAAAAGCACAAGGGTGAACAAGGAACCAGAAAAAAGTGGACAGCTCCACACAGAGTCCAGAGTGTGAGACAAGCACTGAGCAAACTGACACGATCCAGCGGAGAGGAGAGGATAGAACTGCACGCAGCCACTCGTTCAAAATTTAATCTCCGGTTATTTCAGTTTCTGACTCCCGAGCGCAAGCTTCTGAATCCCTTACGGCCACTCTGCGAACGCGTCAGGCGGTTAAACTGCGAAGCGAGCAGTTCGACGTCGGACGTGACGGATAATCTGATCTCCAGGAAAACGTTAAAGACGACGAACGCGACTGAGATGTGATCTATTTAAAAAACCGCCCGCACCACGCGGGAGAGATCGGGACACGGGGGAAGGAGAAGAGTCAAAGGAGAGCGCGTGTTGCACAGAGCGGAGGCCCCGGTCCCGCATCCAGGCCACATTTTTGGCACGAGCGAAGCTGGCGTTGTGTGGAACGGGGCGCTGGAAGTGGGTCAAACGCATCAGCGTATCGCTTCCGTAATCAGCGCGCGGCCTTTCGTATTCAGATCGCCCGGGCGACCACGCGGCAGGACGACCGCTGTCACTTTTAACGCGACGTGGTGACTTCCCAAACCTCGGGAGGCTGACAGCGGCCATAATCTACACGAACGCATGGGGGAAAAGATAAACACAAGGACGGACACACACGCGCGCGCGCACGCACGCCCAAACACACACACTCACACGTACGCAACACAAACACACGCGCACTTACACGCCCAAACACACGCACTCACACGTGCGCAACACAAACACACGCGCACTTACACGCCCAAACACACGCACTCACACGTACGCAACACAAACACACGTGCACGCGAACACACACGCACTCACATGTACACAACACAAACACATAAACACACAAAACACAAACACACACACTCACGTGTACACAACACAAACACACGCACACAAACACACACACTCACATGTACACAAACACATAAACACACAAACACACCCTCACACACATACACGCACACACGCACTCACATGTACACAACACAAACACATAAACACACAAACACACACACACACACGCACAAACACACGTCAAAAAAAAAACACACAAACACAAACGCACACACTCACGTGTACACAACACAAACACACGCACACAAACACACACACTCACATGTACACAAAAACACAAAACACACAAACACACCCTCACACACATACACACACACACACACACACACACACTTACACTCACATGTACACAACACACCCTCACAACACACACACACTTACACACACACAAACACACACACACACACACACTACACACACACGAGTTGGGGATTGAGGAAGTGGGCTGTCTGGAGCTGTGAAAAAGTCTGAAGGTTCAGTATGGGCCTCAGGGAGACGCAGCGGAACAACGTCAATCTGCTTTTTCCCGAAACGGCAAATAACCAAACCAGGCTGTGAATATTCAGCATTTCCACCACTCCTGCTACAGCACATCGCCTCTGCACTGAAATGAGCCGTGCGAGAAGTTGCACTCCTGACAAAAAAAATTTAATTCATCCCAGATTAAGTCAGAACAAAGGACAAAGCGCGCTGCGGTTTGATTGAATGTAGATTTGAGCCTTTAATCTAGCCTAACCCCCCGACCTGAAAAACCCTAAATCGCGCTTTGTTCGCACATTCCAAATTCGCGATATTCCCGATTACGGCGCGAACAGCGAAAATGTGCCAGGACAAACACGTGACTCACGTCGCAGGAATCTCCAAATCCACCGCCTTATAATATGGTGCAATGTATAAACAAATACTGAAAACAAAGCGCTACACACAGGGAGCTGTGGAATGGTTTGCACAGCCCAGGCATTGGTTCTGAATCATAGGCTTTCGTCTCCCTGGGAAAAAATTAAATGAAGACTCACAGACTCCACGCAAACGCGCTCCTTTCAAACGAAAAATATCCGCAGTTCTTACGATGTTTGATATTCGTACTGATCTGATAAGAATACACGTTGCATATACACTAGTTACTCGTTTGATGAGATGGAAACAAAAACATTTTGATGGATTCATTTTTACAAATGAATGTGGCAAACAATATGAGTCATTTACATATAGCTTTTTTATTTATGAAAATGTAATTGAGTGCTACAAAGGGTGTCCCACAAACAGTAAAAGTGAGGCTTAAATGGCACTAAATGTAAAAACTAAATAAATTATTTTCTGCTCAATGCAGCCCATATTGCCATAAAACATGGTGAAAATACCATACCACGCCCGTCACTGCCAGCCACACCACATGCTAGCGTTAACCCCTGACACCACCTGGATATTGTTTCATGCCCGTTAGGGTTTGTTTCTTGGTCTGTGACAAAACAAAATTCCCTTGATGCTCCCCGACCTTTGACCTCACCACATTCTCCTATAGGTGAGAGGGTTACAGTTTGAAAAAACTTTGGCTGCGTTTCTAAATTGCTGGTCCTTCCGTGACCTTACCCTGCCCCTGTTTTTAGTCTGCGAGGCTTGACAGAGAATTTAATCGACGCCGACAGGATGATTTCAACGTTAGCCTTTGTTTTGACAGCGATGTCTGTAAAACGGTCATCTTACGCAGATTGCTGACCCAGGAGACCACAGCCTTCAGTTCTCCAGACTGACTGATGTCATCTTACGACGTGCCACAGCCTATTATCATCTGTAACGATGAAGAGATCCACTTCAGCGTCATTACAGCCTTCTACGTCCTACGTCCTTCTCTCCTTCCCTCCTCTTCTCTGGGCTGACACCCGTTTATCCGTGCGTCTCTCCGTCGGCAAGTCTGTGACCAATCAAAAACCTCTATGTTCTTCCCTCTGCTTCCATCAGCGAGTCTGTGACCAATCAAAAACATCCATGTTTGTCCCTCTTATTCCATCAATGAATCTGTGACCAATGTGACCAATCAAAAACATCCATGTTCATCCCTGTCCTTTCTTATTCAACTGTCTGTGACCAAACGCGTCCATGTTCATCCCTCTTCTTTCATCAGAGAGTCTGTGACCAATCAAAACACATCCATGTTCGTCCCTCTTCTTTCATCAGAGAGTCTGTGACCAATCAAAAACATCCATGTTCATCCCTCTTCTTTCATCAGCGAGTCCGTGACCAATCAAAAACATCCATGTTCATCCCTGTTCATCCATCAGGGAGTCTGTGACCAATCAAAAACGTCCATGTTCGTCCCTCTTCTTTTATTAGCGAGTCTGTGACCAATCAAAAACGCCTATGTTCATTCTTCTTCTTTCATCAGTGAGTCTGTGACCAATCAAAAATGTCCAAGTTCATCCCTGTTCATTCATCAGCTAGTCTGCAACCAATCAGAAACGTGCATGTTCTTCCCTCTTCTGTGGTGGTGAGACTGGCAGGGCTCAGACTGATCCAGCAGGGCTCATTAGCCTAATGTGATTTGCAGCTCATTTGTGACTCTGGCATGAGGCAGGCGATTAGACCCTAATCTGTAAAATCTGCACCATGGCTGCTGCCGAGTGACTGCTCTGCACCGTGCTGATTCTGACCTGTGTGTGTGTGAGTGTGTGTGTGAGTGTGTATGGGTGTGCGTGCGTATCTGATTGTGTGAGTCTCTGTGTGTGTTTGTGTGAGTCTGTGTGTGTGTGCGTGTGTTTGTTTGTGTGTGAGTGTGTGAGTGTGTGTGTGCGTGTGTGTGTTCATGTCTGATTGTGTGAGTCTCTGTTTGTGTTTGTGTGATTCTGTGTGTGTGTGTTTGTGTGTGTGTGCGTGTGTGTGTGAGTGTGTGTGTGCATGTGTGTGTGTGTGTGTGTGTGTGTGTCTGATTGTGTGAGTCTCTGTGAGTGTTTCTGTGAGTCTGTGTGTGTGTGTGCGTGTGTGTTTGTTTGTGTGTGTGTGTGTGTGTGTGTGCATGTGTGTGAGTGTGCGTGTGTGTGTGAGTGTGTGTGTGTGTGTGTCTGATCGTGTGAGTCTGTGTGTGTTTCTGTGAGTCTGTGTGTGTGTGAGTGCGTGTGTGTTTGATTGTGTGTGAGTGTGTGAGTGCATGTGTGTGAGTGAGTGTGTGGGTGTGAGTAAGTGTGCGTGTGTGTGTGTGTGTGTGCGCGTGCGGTTACCTGTCACTCTTGCCCACCCACAGAATGATGCAATACTGCAACACTAAATAAAATAAACAGAAGCAGACGAACGCATAGCAGAGCCGTGAGCAGTCTCTCTTTCGCGCAGAAACATGTTCTGCTCTGTCGCATTCCACTGAGCGCGCTCAGAGACGCGTGCAGCAGTTAGGAGAGGAGCCGCGAGGTGCCCCCCCCCCCCCTCCCCCTCTCCCCCCCCCTCTCCCCCCCTCTAGGGCATTTAGCAGGCTGGCGGGCCGGGAACTTGAGGTGAGCATGAAATGATCTCCCGCTGGACGCTGTGCTGGTGGAGGGGCAGGTGAGGGGACGCCACATCCCTCTGTGTTGACGTGCCAGTTTGTGCCAGCGCAGGCTGAGTTTGGGGCACCGCAGCACTGCAGAGCGACGCCCAGGGCTCGGCCCGCCCGCTCTCCGGCACGGAGAGAGGGAAACGGTTGCCTGGAAGCTCCGGAATGTTCCGTGCGGGAGCCGGAGAGCACGTCCGTGTGTCCAGCCCCACCGGCGGCGGCGAAGGAGAAACGGCGTAACAGGAAGCAGCGCCGCGTGGCACAGGACGTGCAGCAGCAGCAGCAGCAGCAGCAGCAGCCACGCGCAGGAAGTCTGGACGCGAGAAGGGGGCAGGAAGGTCAGGGCGAGGAGGGGACCCGTCGGGTCAGATGAGAGGAACTCATCGGGACGGGAGGACGTTTCCGCGCTCAGAGAGTGCCGGTCGCTGACCCAAAACTCCGACAGCGGCGTTTCCAGCAGCGAAAGTCCCACGGCGGTAATCAACACCAGCACACTTTCCCGCTTCCTCTCTGTGCCCCTGCCGGTGACATCTGCTTTTTTAAAATAAAATAAAAAAGTGCTTCGTCTCCACGGCGACCCCAGAGCTACCGCATTTCCCCTGAAGCCTTGGCCTGAAACTTCCACAGTGGCACAGGTCTGTAGCTCAGGTCTAAATGCTCAGCACTGAACACACAGGCCTGTAGCTCAGGTCTAAATGCTCAGTGCTGAACACACAGGCCTGTAGCTCAGGTCTAAATGCTCAGCACTGAACACGCAGGCCTGTAGCTCAGGTCTAAATGCTCAGCGCTGAACACACAGGCCTGTAGCTCAGGTCTAAATGCTCAGCGCTGAACACGCAGGTCTGTAGCTCAGGTCTAAATGCTCAGCGCTGAACATGCAGGCCTGTAGCTCAGGTCTAAATGCTCAGCGCTGAACACGCAGGCTTGTAGCTCAGGTCTAAATGCTCAGCGCTGAACACGCAGGCCTGTAGCTCAGGTCTAAATGCTCAGCGCTGAACACGCAGGCCTGTAGCTCAGGTCTAAATGCTCAGCGCTGAACACACAGGCCTGTAGCTCAGGTCTAAATGCTCAGCGCTGAACACACAGGCCTGTAGCTCAGGTCTAAATGCTCAGCACTGAACACACAGGCCTGTAGCTCAGGTCTAAATGCTCAGTGCTGAACACACAGGCCTGTAGCTCAGGTCTAAATGCTCAGCACTGAACACACAGGCCTGTAGCTCAGGTCTAAATGCTCAGCGCTGAACACACAGGCCTGTAGCTCAGGTCTAAATGCTCAGCGCTGAACACGCAGGCCTGTAGCTCAGGTCTAAATGCTCAGCGCTGAACACGCAGGCCTGTAGCTCAGGTCTAAATGCTCAGCGCTGAACACGCAGGCCTGTAGCTCAGGTCTAAATGCTCAGCGCTGAACACGCAGGCCTGTAGCTCAGGTCTAAATGCTCAGCGCTGAACACGCAGGCCTGTAGCTCAGATCTAAATGCTCAGCGCTGAACACGCAGGCCTGTAGCTCAGATCTAAATCCTCATCGCTGAACACACAGGGCTGTGGCACCGGTCTAAACGCTCAGCACTGAATACGTTCTGGAACTGATCCCGGGTTTGACTCATCCTGTTGATCACATCCAAACTGGGCCGGAGGGATATAAACAGCACACAAAAGAAGGGGAATTTTGTCGTTTCTGCCCCAACAAAGGCAGATGGGAACTAATGAGGAGTAATGAAGAGCTGAGTCTACCTGCAGGAAACATAGCACACATGACGTATGTACTGACCTCCGCGTTATTTATTAAATACCTTTTATTCTGCTTTTATAAACGTAATTATGTTACCCAGTGTGTAGAGACTCTAAATGATACATTTTTTTAAAAAAAATGTACATTCTTACATACTTCAGAAACCGCAGTGTCTTGGCTTGTGTTACTTTTCTCAGCTTATTTCTCAGAAGCCCCACAGAAAGACTGGACAGGATCTGGCAGGAACTCCTAAAACCGCTTTGAGAGCGACCTCTAGAGGCAGATATGCGAACTGCTTTTAAAAGAAGGCATGGACGGAATAGTGCGTGCAGTGTATTTAAGCGCCGATGATGATCAGCACCTCTTATCAGTTCTGCACCATGAAGAATGGCTTTGTCGCCGCAATTGATTAAGTATCTATATCTACCAGAAGATTGAATAGCCGCAGAAGTATTATCCTGGCAGAATAATTCAAATTCTCTCAACTTTATCTTTTGTCCTCTTGATTAATGAACGCTGTGCCAATTAAATGTGCCGGAGGGACTGCAGTCTAAGGGAAACGTGCTATATGCTTGTCACATGACATGAAAAAAAATAAAACCCACAATGCACTTCTCTACAGGCGCTGTCTGAGCGAATGACACAGACCCAGCAGGCCTTGCCAACACCCTTACCTTCATTCCAAAGAGGAGCCGAATCTCAACAACAACTCGCTCATTGTCTCGTGTCTCAACCCTTCCCTTCTCCCACAATCCAACAGCAAACGGTTGCCATGACGACCCCGGCGTGTGTATTTTACCAGACAAGCGATCAAAGAAAGTTTTTTTGGCCGAGTTCTCCTTTTGGGAAATAGCCAGTTAAAAATTAACAGACAAACCATTAGGGCGAGACCGTGGGCAGGTTTGGCTCTTAATTTGCCATTCATTCACCTAAACACTCAGTCACCAGAAAACTGTGAAGAAGCCACTCCTTTAACGTTAATGATAACCGCTATATATAGTTACAATAACAACTTGTGGGCTACGATAACAGCCTATGTAACCACAGAACAGCCCATGGGAAAGCTGACAATATTCCCCCCTACCCCGATTATTATAACAGTCACTGCATCCAAGAAGTCTGTCAAATTCTTGTTCTTGTTCCCCCCCCCCCCCAGGCCAAATAAACAGGATTTTCTAATGACATCAGGTCCACAAGTGCTTAGTTACATGTGTGCAGCTCGTGCACGACCACACTTAAAGTGTACTTTAATCTCGTAAAGTTTACACAATTAACAGGTTTGTACATAATGTAAACTGAGCATTGTGTAAATTCAGCTGACTGCACAGGTTCTATTACATGAACGATGAATTAGCAGCTTGAAAACTCTCGAGCTTTAAGTGGAGCTTCGTGTCCCTGTGCTTAAAGTGCTCATACGTGCCGGCACGTTCAGATTATAGCAAGCTGTCAGGTACATTAGACTGGGAAACTGCCACGGGACTTCATCAGCTGGTTTACGGACTGCGACGAGCTGAGATCTCCTTAAAACTGGAAACGACAAACAGGGCACCCAGCCTTGTGCTTCAGTCGTTCAGCCGATAGCTCTCACCGCTCACCGCAGAGTAAGAACGTGATCTCAACTTCAGAGTCACTTCACAGACACGCAACATGCCAAAAGGAGAAACAAAGGCTCACTATGCGAGAGTCTCAAATCACAACAACACTGCACAAACTCACAATTAGGCCAGATTTAAAAAAAAAAAAAAAAAAAAAAAATGTTCAGGTCAGTATCCAGAGGCACTGAACAACACGATACTGTCATTGCTACCACATTGCGCAACTGGAAACAGTTCTCCTCAATTACGCTCACTGCGTCTGGCAAAGGTTTCACTGGTTATCCAGAGAAATCACAGGAGCTGACAGAGAAGTAGAACATCTCTCTTGGGCTGAGAACAGCCAAATTTATACGTCTCTTTAAAAAGAGTTAGTATCTTCAAATAAAATTTTAAATCTTAACAATACCACATGCTTTCTTTTAAAAACGTTTTTACAGCACAACACACTATTCAAATGCAGCAAATAAACAAATGATCCATCTGAGCTCATGTGCACTTCAGCCGTTTTACAGAATTACTCTGTGAAACAGAACAGCCTGCTCACCGTCCTGAGATGGAAATCGGGACTGCACTGGCAAAATAGGAAATCACGCGGTGGAAAAAAAAAAAAAAAAAAAAAAAAAACCTGTGAGAGAAAGATCACCTCAGCACCAACGAACCGTGAAAAGATCCCCTCCCTTACCTGCCACATGGTTAAACTCCCATTATCCATTAATGCCAGAGGGGGGGAAAAAAAAAAAAGTTAAAATGACAGCTTCGTCCTAAATAAGAGCGTCCGGTGCGTCTCAGCAGACCCCTGAAAGCAAGTCAGATAACTTTGAGCGTTTATCTGTTCATCCCTGACCACAGTGTCGCGGCATCTCGTGGCAAAGCGTCTGGCACCTAACCCTCCCCTCCCCAGCCTATCGACACCCGGCAGAGCACAGAGCCCCGCCCCTCTTTTCCCTTTCCGAATGGGAGCTGATTTCAGGCGCTGTGGGCTGCATGCCGTCAGCCCGACCAATCACACGGCAGGGGCGGGACTGAGGGTGGGTGGGTGTGTGTCAGTGTGTGTGTGTGTGTGTGTGCGTGTGCGCTGAAGGATTACTGAAACAGCTCAGCACTGCCTACTCCTCTCTCACACATGCACCGAGGCTAAAATCTCCAGGAATGTCAGAGTGTTTTCCAAATGTAGTAAAAACACATACACGGACACACAATCTTCAGAGAGAAAAAACAAAATTCATTATTAAATAAGAACCCCCTGTGTAGGCATCTCTTTCTTTAATTGTATTCTTAACATGAATAAACTGAAGTGCACAAAACCAGCAAAAAGGGTTTTATTTTATAAGTCATTGACAGAAAGGAATTTTCGGCTGTTCTCTCTCCAGAAAAAAAGCCTCTTACTGCGGTTAAGATGGTCAGAAAGCTAAGCCAAAGCAGATCCCAGGAATTCTGCTTTCTGTTTTACTTTTCCAGACATATTTTTTTTATGGGTGGAAACATGGTCAGCATTCTGAGAATTATGAATTCTGGGACATTTAAAAGGGCAAAACTTTATTAATAAACAGGAATCATTCCCTGCTTTTTTTAGTGGCTAGTTTCTGATTTTTACACATAGGACCATGCAGAGAAAAACATGCTGGTGGCATATAAGTTTTGCTTTTCTGAATACCTGTTAAAATGTTCGACTGTAATCACCCTGGTGACACGGCACATGGCAGTACTGACCCCACTGCACGATGCTGGAATTATGTGGACATTTCTTTGGCTGTTGCCAAGGCTACTGACACCTATCCCTCTGGGGAGGGATGCTATAACAACATGGATGACACAGCACTGATAATGGAGACTGAATGACTCAGCACTGATAATGGAGAATGAATGACACAGTTTGATAATGGAGACCGAATGAAACAGTTCTGATAATGGAGACTAAATGACAGCTCTGATAATGGAGACTGAATGACAGCTCTGATAATGGAGACTGAATGACAGCTCTGATAATGGAGAATGAATGACACAGTTCTGATAATGGAGACTGAATGACACAGTTCTGATAATGGAGACTGAATGACAGCTCTGATAATGGAGACTGAATGACAGTTCTGATAATGGAGACTGAATGGCAGCTCTGATAATGGAGACTGAATGACACAGTTCTGATAATGGAGACTGAATGACACAGTTCTGATAATGGAGACTGAATGACACAGTTCTGATAATGGAGACTGAATGACAGCTCTGATAATGGAGACTGAATGACAGCTCTGATAATGGAGACTGAATGACAGCTCTGATAATAGAGGTTAAATGACAGTTCTGATAATGGAGACTGAATGGCAGCTCTGATAATGGAGACTGAATGACACAGTTCTGATAATGAAGACTGAATGACACAGTTCTGATAATGGAGACTGAATGACAGCTCTGATAATGGAGACTGAATGACAGCTCTGATAATGGAGGTTAAATGACAGTTCTGATAATGGAGACTGAATGGCAGCTCTGATAATGGAGACTGAATGACACAGTTCTGATAATGAAGACTGAATGACACAGTTCTGATAATGGAGACTGAATGACAGCTCTGATAATGGAGACTGAATGACAGCTCTGATAATGGAGGTTAAATGACAGTTCTGATAATGGAGACTGAATGACAGCTCTGATAATGGAGACTGAATGACAGCTCTGATAATGGAGACTGAATGACAGCTCTGATAATAGAGGTTAAATGACAGTTCTGATAATGGAGACTGAATGGCAGCTCTGATAATGGAGACTGAATGACAGCTCTGATAATGGAGGGTGAACGACACAGTTCTGATAATGGAGACTTAATAACACAGCTCTGATAGTTCAGATTGAATGACACAGCTCCCAGACTGCTTGGAATGACAATGCAGCTCTGAAATCGTTGATATAAGGCTTATATAATGTGAGGAAAAAAAAGTGCACATAAATTAAAATACAACCCCCCTTTTAAACTTGTTCTATTTTTGGTGTTTATAGTTCAGCAAGCTGTCAGCAAGCCAACGCGTGGCACACACAGAACAGTCACAGCTGTGACATCACAGAAGGATCCCAGAGGGACATCCTGTCAACAAGATGACTGCACTTTTCTTTTTTTTTCTTTTTTACCAACGTTTCACAAATAGAGTGTGCAGTCACAGACAGAAATTAAAATAGCAGATAGTACCACTCATTTTTTAGAAATAAGTCTTCTTATTTCTTTTTACTTAGGAAGAAGACTTCTAGAAAATTAAAATTGATTCCCGAGATAAATCTTTGTTAAAAGAGTGCTATTGGCCTTTCAGGCGGGAATCCTTTTTACTTTAACACCCACTAAATGAATCATTATAATGGGCCAGGGAGGGACTGAGGCTGTAGATTAACCGTTCTGTAGAAAGGGAAAGAATAACCGATGGACTGTTTTTTTTTAAAGACATTTTTATGATATACTCCACTTTTCACTTCTTATAGGGCTTTTGCTAACACTGCCAACCACACACACCAGATTACTCATGAATGTTGCGTTAAAGTGGAAGTTCAATATTTGAAAACTTGCCTTTTTCTCTGATTTAACAAACATACAATGTTGGCATTCAATGATGAAAGCTTTATTCCGTGACGTTGCGTTTCTCTAATGTATTGTGGCAGTAACAGAATACGTGGAGCTGTAAAAAAAAAAAAAAAAAAAAAAAAAAAAAAAAAAAAGTATTCTTTCAACTGGTGGGTTTTCTGCAGGAGTTCAGTCCCTAATGCATAGTTTCCTTGACCTTTAACCCCTTAAGTGAGTGCACGTGCACCTCAGAAACTGTTCTCGTCATCTGGGCGAGATGTACGGCCCGCTTTGGCCACCGGCTCGTGAACACATATTTATCCCCTGCCTCCCCAAGAGCCCTTTGATTTGCTCAAATCCCCCTTTGCCCTTGGACGATTTACAGGCTAACGACTCGGCGCAGTCTCGGTGCCGCAAATCGGGAAGACGGGCTGTTTAATGCAGAAGTGATTTGCAAATCAAGCACTCTTTAATTAACCACATTAATGTGTCATGATCCCCCCCCAGATATCCGGAGGTTGCTAGGCAACGAAAAGAATTGAAAAGGCCAACTGAACGAAACATTGACCCGGACGTACGAGAGATGAGCGCAAGTTATGCCCTGTGTCTGAAACTCATTTAATAAGCTTCAATTAGCATCACAGATATTCATGCTGTTATGACCAGCTCCATATCGCAAACAGAATTTAATCTCTTCTACCCATGTTCATATAAATCTGCTTTCATAACAGAAGGTATTGTGATATTAATGTATTAATTAGAATACAATATTCTAGTTAGAATTTGTAATATTTTTATTAATGCTGGGAGTGGTTGAAATAACAGTAGTGGTGCTACAGACCAATTAATATTTCAGATAATAATATTACTTCTACTTCTGTAGCTTCACTTATCCATACTGTAAGCACAAAATTTCAATAATCTCTCTCTCTCTTCACTCAGCTATAGTGTAGCTGCCCACAGCTTGGATCCAAGGTTGTTCTTTGTCACACAGACAGACCCAATTCAGCACAGTGACCCCCCCCCCCCCCCCCCCCCCCCCCCCCCCCCCATCCCCATCCCACACACACAGGCAAAATCACTTGCTGATGTCACAATTGATCGAGGAGGGCATTACCCTCCAATCGGGACCGGAGGCGGAGCTATAAAGGTCACAGTGGCTGCTGCCGGCCCCCCTAGTCATGCCAAACCAACCAATCAGGAGTACGCAGAGACATCCAGATGCGTGAAACTGGAACGACTGACACGTTGCCTGAAGGTCATGGGTTCTAATCACATCGAGCAGTTGGTGTTGTTGTGCATCTAGTCACTACATGAGTTCTGCCACTACATTATACATGCAATCTCAGCCACCCGTGTCACCTAAAAAAAAATCCACTTTAAAATGTCCCTCAATCACAGTCCCTCAAAATTATTTCCCAGCAGTCACACAGAAAAACATGTAGCAAAAACATAAAGATAAGAGACGTGCGCTGACTTCAGTGCACTCCATGGGAAAATCCCCTCAGCGGAGATCAGATGTGAATCAGCGGAGAGACTCACAGTGGCTGGCTGAAGCCGAAGGGTCTATGCGCCTGTGATTATACCGTTGGAAGCGGGGTGTTTTTTTTTTTTTTTTTTTTTTTTGTTAAAAAAAAAAAACAGCTTCAACACTGCAGGCAATTATAACCCATGAAAAATGTCCGTAGGACAGTAAAACGTTCCCTCACTGGAGACAGATAGATGGGCATTCATGCAGAGACAAGCCAATGTGAGGCGGAAAAACAGCTAATTTGATCACTGTCTGGGGATCTTCGAAGCCACCTCCGTTTTCAAGTATGTATCAGAAATTGGTGATTGTAGCTGCATTTGTGTGTGTGTGTGTGTGTGTGTGTTAAACGTCGTATGGAAAACACACCAACGTACTGCAGCCTTCGTTGTCTTTGAGTAGGGGTCGCTCATGACAGGATCGCTCTGGTTAAGAGACGTCCGAAGGGCGATTGTGTGTGTGTGTGTGTGTGTGTGTGTGACCGTGGCTTCTGTTCACGAGCGCGAAATGGAACAGGAATTTCCGGAAATGCTGGCAGCTATGTTTGTGGCACCGGGCACAGCAGAGCAGTGTGAGGCGAAGGATCGTGTGTCGAACAGCTCGCCGCTGTTCTCGTTTGTGACAATGCGTGTCGGCAAAACTCAGACATGTCTTAATAAGTGAAAGTGTCTTTATTCTTCCTTGTGGGGTTCGCCGAACTGACAATAAATTACCGGAGCAAACGGAAAATAAATATGTGCTAGTACAAGGCCATCGGATATTTTAAAAAAGAAAGGAAGAAAAGAACCACCCTGACGTATTTAAAACAGGCTGACGTATCATGTGTAAAGTAGGTCACTTCATTTGTCGGAGAGAAAAAGAAAAACAAGAAAATAAAATCCTCAAGGACAAGGAATCATTTCTGACGAATCTTCAGGGCCTGTGCCAAAGCTTCGCGAAGCCCACATTCTTTCAGACGGCCTGAACTATGAGCCTGTCCTACAAGCGGCGATGAGGATGCCGCCAAAATAACTGGATCCATTTCAAAGCAGCTGCTATCTAATATATAGCACTTAAATCAGTCAAAAAAAGAAGCTTTTTTAAGATTACATATTTAATCGCATTACATTTTCCCACAGTGATTTGAGCAACTGACACCAAACAAATTCCACGAATTTGATATTACGGCTATCCGAGAAAATGTATCATCACGGGGCTGCGCTGATTGGATCAATTTGGCCTTTTCAAGTAATGGACGATTTTGAGTAGGGCGGAATCAACAAGTGCCGTTTTGCTCCCTGTTCGATACTCGGAAAGGTTTTCCCGTCCGTCCCAGACCTCCCACCGCGTCATCGCAGCGCTGTTTTCCCGCGCGGCGATTTGTAATCGACAAGTTCGGAAGAGCGGTTCTTGTCAAACCCTGGAATCGAGCCCGCGGGGAGTTCTGGGAATCGAGCGTGCTCGCTTAATTGAGGTCAAACGCCCTCAAACGGCCTCGAGGAATCCGAGCACGGGCCGAAAGAAAATGCGCTTTCTTTCGGAGAACGCCGGGGTTGTGGTGCATTTTCAGCTTCTCTGCGACGTCTCCGATCGTTTTGACCCGTCGGATGTTTACTTTGACGGTGCCGTGCGTCTGCTTGAGCCGGTGTTTGGTTTTAATTTCTTCGCCGTTCAGTCGTCGCCAAAGCACTTTGCCAAAGCTGCCTCGGAATGACCTTGACCACGGAATGTCTGCGCAAAAAAAAAACCCATCGGTCAAACTGCGGATGACGTCCATCCATCTCTCAATGTTCCCTTGTGTACTGCCGACAGTTGATTTCGCCTTTTTGTTGGTTTCCATACACCAAGACTATAGTTGAAGTTTTTTTTTTATTGTACTGTGTCTCTCCACCTACTGTTCCTTTGTGTGCGTGTACCTTGTGCATAGGTAAAATGCAAACTGTGTGGAATATGCTGAATTGAGCTGTATGCAGTGTACAAGGCAGACACTGGTGCACTTGGTCCATCAGAGACTTGTTTTTGTTTGATATTCCATCCGTGTCCACTTTTCATCCTATCCATGTGAAAAAGAATGGCCTTTACGGGGGTCACAATTAACCACTAATGGTAATATGGTCAGGTAATCCAGGGCTCACGGAGACCCCATGAGGATATTGATGGTATTGCAAGTTTAAATCCCAGTGGGTCACATGCTTCAGGAAAAAATGGTGATGCCAGCTATGAGCGCTGGGTTATTTTGCAATGCTATATTGACAGAAGGAGATGAGTTGGGCTTGTTTCTGAGCATTGCAGGACTTATGTTCTGTTCCATATTTATTCTGGACCACAACTGTCACAGAAAGTTGTCACTGCAGTTTAAAAACTGCATCTGTCACCTGCCATCAAAGGGAATTCTTTAGCCAATTTCTAGGAAATTTCCAGTCAAGCCTGTGTGTCAATCATTAAATATTAATTATTATTCAGGCTGGGGATACAGGCACTGTATTATTATTTTCCCAAAACAAGCATTCATGTTTACACTGCTATCAACTGGTAAAAAGGGGGATTTCATCCCACAGAACTGCAGGTAGTCCAAAAAACCCTTGCTCACACGTCAGGTCCAATGGACCCATTAAACACACTGAGGGCAATAATCACAAATGTACATATGCACTATACAACCGTGATACTTTTACAGAAACAAAAACGGAAATGCAACTCATTCCAACTCAAAAGTGACTGACTGCACCAAACATAATTAAAAGCGGGAGATACATCCAGAGACCGTTTGCAAACACAGAGATAATCCAGATTCGATTCACTGACTCCATTGAGGCTGTGGGGCTGGTTCCATACTCCACACTCCAACGTTAAAAATCGATAAACTGGCCTTTAGCATTGTTCCATAGTTTTTTTTTTTTTTTTTTTTTTTTTTTAATTTCAGAGAGCCGAGTGGTCGGTTTATTCTGCGACGCTCCCAACCCACAGTTCTCCATAAACACCGGAAGATCAATATATCATCAGAGGGACAAGAGCATGAGTAGGGTAAATGAAGGTCATGCATTATGCACGAAAGGACGGGACGAGTCTGACAGCCGAATTAATAAATAATGCAGTAAATTATGCAGGGGCCCTCGTGGCCCTGTAACCTATTGAAAGGCCTGAGAGCTCGATGTCGGCCTTTCACTGCTCATCCCCCCCCCCCCCCCCCCCCCCCCCCCCACCACCCCAACACTGGAGCTGCAAGGCCTCCCTCATTAGACCACGCGCCCAATCTGGATCATCCTGGAGGGGCGAAAAGGTCTCAAAGACAAGCTCAGTCAGTGCTGGCGGAACTGGATGGATTTCCGATAGAAGAGACCCACGGCAACTTCCCCATTATCGCTGCTCCGGGAACAAAGACAACTCTTTAAGGATCAGGTCAGGTCAGGGAAAGTTTGCCGGAGAGAGAATTCACTTCTCAAGAATCCACAGAATGTAGGGATGCGGTCGTGAAGCTTTGTGAACCCCAAAGTGGGTGGGACTACTGTGTGGCTATTAATACTGGACTCGTGCTAGCCAATCAAAGACCAAAATCAATGCCAATTCCATACCAAAACACGACACGGCTGGTTTGAATCTGGACATTTCAGCCACAGTGAGAAAGAATAAGCTACTACAATAGGACTGCATCTCTAGGTGCCCTTTACACCATGCCTGGGTTACATTCAGCAGGATCAAGTCGCAGAGGCACAGGCAATACTTTCAGTGTAAAGGTGTGATTTGGATCTGCAAAGCCTCAAGAATAGGCCTAATGATGACGTGCACGAAGGCTCACAGCACTTGTGCCCTCCCCTGAATTACCAGTAGAGATTCTGTGGCAGTTAATACTCCCGGCTAAGCCTCCTGCCTCTTCGCACA
>CM045897.1:34496214-34498714 GCA_025169545.1 Anguilla japonica
GTACAGACGTGCACCTTGCATTTTAAACGACTAAAAGCCTAAACTGCCGCACTTACCGGGTGGTAAGTACTTCTACATGCATGTACACACGCAAATGATTTTACCATTTGGAGAAAGCTTCACTCCATTGCAAAAGTGCATTATGTCATAAAAAATCCCCTCTACCGTATGGATTGACCAGGCAATCTCTATTAAATCCAAACATGATTGACTGAAAAATCAGTCGATAGGATTAACCCATTAAGGTCTGAAACAATGATGCATTAGCTAAGGGCTACCCCAGCAGTACAGGAATAAAAAGTGTTTCACTACAGCAACTGGACTGTGATGATGATGATGAAGGGTTTCACGCAAAGCAATTTAAAGGAAGAGTAATCTGCACAATGTGATTACGATTATGATTAGCTGTCCCTAATAAGACAATATTAGTACAGTGAAAACACAGTCCCATATTAGCCAGGTACATGCAGGAGTGCACATAAGAGTGCATAAATCTGATAAAAATGTAATATTATAATAATAATAATAATAATAATAATAATAATAATAATAATAATAATAAAGAAAAACTGGCTTTTTAAATCAAAAGTGCCACTTCCTAATATGAAGGAAAACAGTTTTTCAGCAGTTCACTGAAAAACTAAAGCAAGCCATGTAATCCTTGCCCATAAGCATCCCATCTTCCTTGCAAATGCAGTGAACACACAGTCTGTATAAATTAGACCAGGAGCTCACAAAACAAGACTGCCTGTCTGCTCACTTCAAACGCACAATGGCTTCAGTAACCAGACAAGACAGTAACAGACACACACACACACACAGAGACAACCACACAGGCAGACAGACAAATACACACACACGCATGCACACACATGCACACTCATACACACACATACACACACACGCACGCACACACATACACACACACGCATGCACACACACACACACATACACACACACGCATGCACACGCATGCACACACATGCACACTCACACACACACACACACACACACACACAGTGTGGTAGCTGTCTCTTACCAGGGCCAGGAAACGTAGGGGCGAGAGCCTTATAAGAGCAGAGAACATGAGCCTGCTCTAAGAGCCACTCCACCCACAGGCTCAGTCCGGTCTCCTCTGATTGGCTCTCCCCCCCACCCCCCCCCCCCCCCCCCCGCTGTTTCCCAGGAGCCTGCAGGACACAGTCCAAACGGGCCCCAGTAGCCACCAGCTTCTCCCTCCCTCTCTCTCTCTCTCTCTCTCTCTCCGCTTTTTATTTATTTATTTATTTATTTTCTGTTGTTTTCTTGGTCTGCTGGCACAGAAGAACCGCAAAGGCACTGAAGGGTCCCAGGAGAGTGGGGATGGGGGGGGGGTGGGGTGGGGTGGGGTGGGGGGGGTTAGTTAATAAACTCCCCCCCCCCATCTGAGGCTGTCACTCAGCCCAGACGGACGAGCCTGGGCCCTGGCAGATATCTGCGAGTGTTAATTAGGAGAGAGCGATGCTCGCCGGGGGGGGGGGGGGGGGGGGGGGGGGGGGGGGGGGGGGGGGACGGTGGCATTATGGAGCGCATTTCCTCTCTGTTTATGACCCAGGTTTGTTTAAGTCCAGCACAATGCCTTGGCACAAGGCAGCAAAGCTGTGCATTTCTGTGGAAATCATTTAATTAACAGAAATGAGACAGAATTGTAGTTCCGCAGGAGAGGCATGCCCAAGGAAAAAGTGCACAGAGGACAGTTGGCTACAGAGTAATTCAACTGTCCATAGAGAGACGATATTCATCTTTACCGAAGAGAGACGATATTCATCTCAAAGGCTAAGCGTTCATGTAAAAATGCATTCAATTAAATTACAAATATATATTATAAAATACAGAAATGCCAAACACAGCAAGTGCACATTTCTAAAGATAGTATTTGCATGAATTCACAAGCATGTAATGGATGAATGAGTACCTTGCTTTTCCACATACTCCCAAACTTGCACACGATGAATGGCAAAATAATTAAAAATAGCATTATTTTACTTTAATTCACTTCATAGTTTAACTAGCGGTTCCGCACGGCTTTTTAAACGATAAGAGCCAAACGAAAGAAAAAGCTAAAAGAACTTCTTCCGTGGGATTCTCACTTTAGCACTTCAGCTATAAATGCATCTTTAATTCAGGACCCAACCTCAAAGTTATTATAGGACCGTCATTTGTATTCCAGTGGATGTGTGTGTCCCTCCAGGGCCAGAGAGCATTGGGTGATATTAGTGTTGTCATGCCACGCCTGTTCTCCTGTATTCCAGTGGATGTGTGTGTCCCTCTGGGGCCAGAGAGCATTGGGTGATATTAGTGTAGTCGTGGGTGATGTTAGTGTAGGGTAGTCGTGGGTGATATTAGTGTAGCATTGGGTGATAGGGTAGTCGTGGGTGATATTAGTGTAGCATTGGGTGATAGTGTAGTCGTGCCACGCGTGTTTCCCTGCTCTCTGCGGCTCCACAGCGCAGCTTTGGCA
>CM045897.1:34503714-34768714 GCA_025169545.1 Anguilla japonica
ATCCAGTGAATCTGAAACATATCAGTGCATTCAGAGCCAAATTTACAGTGAAATTCCCGAGAAAAACGACTGAAGTTGAAGCTGGGAGGCGCACGCAGAAACGCTCGGGCGAATTTAAAAAGAACACACACGCGCACGCTCCCTTTCTTTTGTAAGCACCACGCACGTGGGCGACCCCTCTGCCACACTAAACTCTCTCTCTCTCTCTCTCTCCCTCCTCTCTCTCTCTCTCTCTTTTTAATTTGCCCTCGCTACGACGGCAGAGGAAGGACGGGAGCTGCCGACGCAAACGACCCTCCGCGCCGCGCCGCGGTCTCGCTGAAGAGAGTTAGCGGTACTCACATGCTGCGCCCTAGCAACGCCCCGGCAACAAAAGAGACGGGAAGAGACGGACGACGCGGCTCCTCCCTGGCGGACGACGAGGAGCGTGCTGTCACGGAGACGCGCACATCCCACACTGGCTCTAAACAACACACACGGCCACCTAGCCTCCCGCAACACCTCCCCCCTCCTGCCTCACGCACACACACACACCACCCGCCCACCCCCTCCCCCCCCCCCCCCCCCCACACACACACACACCACCGCCCACCCCCACACCCCACACACCCCCGCCCAGCCCCCCCCCACCCCCACACCCCCGCCCAGCCCCCACCCCCACCCCCACACCCCCGCCCAGCCCCCACCCCCACCCCCAACGTGCTCATATCAGCGTGAGGAGCCCTGGAGAGCCGCCACTCGGAGTCGGGGTATCTCACGGACACCCACCCCCATCAATGTTCTGTTTGCCCCCAATGCCCCCCCCCCCCCCCCCCAAAATGCCCCAGTCTATTTACAACAATGGGGTCTATCTAAAACAGGAGAAAAACACAATGGAGAAAGAGGAGGGGGGGGGGCTGACAGACAGAGACAAATAGGACAGAGAGAGAGAGAGAGAGAGAGAGAGAGAGGAAGAGAGAGAGGGAGGGAGGAAAGAGACAGAGTGAGAGTGAGAGAAGAGAGTGAGAGACAGAGAGAAAAAGATGAGTGAGACAGAAAAGGTGAGAGAGAGAAGGAAAGAGTAAGAACAAAATACGACAGAGAGAGAAAAAGAGATGGACAGAGAGACAGAGTGAGAATATATTTTATATATACATTGTTGTACCTTACAAGCTTTAGCAATACAAATGTACAAATTTGTCATGCCAATAAAGCGAATTGAATTGAATTGAATTGTGAGAAAGAGAAAGACAAAGGGAGAGAAAGACCAAGAGAGAGATAGTGTGATAGACAGGGAGCAATAAAGAGCGAGAGAGAGAGAGGTATAGAGAAAGAGAGAGAGAGTGAGCGAGAGAGAGAGCGATAGAGAGAAAAGCTCCAGGGATGCTGTAGTGATGGATCACTCCTGATGGGCAGGCTAACGACTGAGGTGCTGCTGCCCCACTGTTCCCTGCTCAGCTCCATCTGTGGGCTGCTCCTCCACTGTTCCCTGCTCAGCTCCATCTGTGGGCTGCTCCTCCACTGTTCCCTGCTCAGCTCCATCTGTGGGCTGCTCCTCCACTGTTCCCTGCTCAGCTCCATCTGTGGGCTGCTGCCCCACTGTTCCCAGCTCAGCTCCATCTGTGGGCTGCTCCTCCACTGTTCCCTGCTCAGCTCCATCTGTGGGCTGCTCCTCCACTGTTCCCTGCTCAGCTC
The DNA here is from genome assembly GCA_025169545.1 of Anguilla japonica. Taxonomy (NCBI): domain Eukaryota; kingdom Metazoa; phylum Chordata; class Actinopteri; order Anguilliformes; family Anguillidae; genus Anguilla; species Anguilla japonica. The sequence goes on from CM045897.1 coordinate 34,505,389, forward strand.
CATCTGTGGGCTGCTGCCCCACTGTTCCCTGCTCAGCTCCATCTGTGGGCTGCTCCACACCACTGTTCCCTGCTCAGCTCCATCTGTGGGCTGCTGCTCCACACCACTGTTCCCTGCTCAGCTCCATCTGTGGGCTGCTCCTCCACTGTTCCCTGCTCAGCTCCATCTGTGGGCTGCTCCACCCCACTGTTCCCTGCTCAGCTCCATCTGTGGGCTGCTCCTCCACTGTTCCCTGCTCAGCTCCATCTGTGGGCTGCTGCACCACTGTTCCCTGCTCAGCTCCATCTGTGGGCTGCTCCTCCACTGTTCCCTGCTCAGCTCCATCTGTGGGCTGCTGCTCCACACCACTGTTCCCTGCTCAGCTCCATCTGTGGGCTGCTGCCCCACTGTTCCCTGCTCAGCTCCATCTGTGGGCTGCTGCTCCACACCACTGTTCCCTGCTCAGCTCCATCTGTGGGCTGCTCCTCCACTGTTCCCTGCTCAGCTCCATCTGTTCGCTGCTGCTCCACACCACTGTTCCCTGCTCAGCTCCATCTGTGGGCTGCTCCTCCAGACCAGACAGGAGTCACATAGGGATGTTGCAGAAAGCAAAATATGATGATACACATTTCCTCAATATGAACACGCGCAAGACTGGGAGCACGTAAGAAAATACAGAGATGCTTAACACCTGATCGACTCATAATGCACTGCTTTTTCTACGGCTGTCTTTGAGTCTGATACACAAATAGAGCTCGCACCTACTTTTGTGTAATGTAGCCTACATTTTCAAGTTTATTTGAAACATGGAACAAAAACTTAAGATAAAACCTAATATATATATTAATAAACATGACAATGAAAGACTATTCCTAATATAATACAAATATACTGTAATAATGAAAGACATTCTAAAAAAAAAAACTTTTTGGCGATAACGGGTTTTTGTGACATGGCAGTAAGGACATTTGGACATGCATAAGTCAATATGAAAAACGTGTATTGGAAAAACAGAACTACATGAAGCAATACTGATTAAACACGGGAACGTATTCTGTAAAACAGGCATTTGCACCTCCACAGGGAACATTTGATGCGCAGAAGACACTGATACTGAGAGTCACCGCAGCTGTTTCAGATGACCCACATTCTCAATGTGAAATGTCGGTGACGGCGCAGCACGTTGCTAATTTGATTCGATATCCACGCGCACGCAAACAGACACCAGGCAGGCAAAGAGCTGACCTGGCCCGTATAAACAAGCCCCAACCACCTCAAAATAGGCCCGCCAGGCTACTCTGAATTCTGAACACCAAAGTGCGCTCCTTCTGAAGTCCACGGAATAATTAATCATTCCCGGCAGTCATGTTCAATCGGCGTCACTGCACCTCATAAAAGTGAAAAGGATGATATTATAGCGAAGACGAAGACAACAAGACCGATGACGAGGGCGGACGTTTGGTCGTTTGAAGAAGGCGAGCGGTCGGGGTGTTAAAACTTCAAGAGACCCGACTTCATTTGGAACGAAGCGCCTTGCCGCGAACCCTTCAGCTCCCGCGAGCGCCCCACTCTTTTGACGGAGAGACGAGAGGCTGAAAAAAAACCGCTGTTCTTTTTAATGCGTATTCAGATCCACTGAGGCGTGCCCTCCGCCCAGTTCCTCCGCTTACACAGGCTCCATATGGCACGGGCGTTCGTGTTATTGTGGCTCGGCAATTATTTGGAGAGACATTCAATAGCAGCGCGCACGCATGTTTTACACCGAGTTCACAACGGGGGCGGGAACGCAAATGTCGTAAATTATATATTTAATTATGAATACCTGGGCTGTAACAAGGAACGTTCCAAATCTTTATCTCGAATTTAGAGGTCACTTTTCACACGTAGTGAAAAATATTAAAGCACACCAATGGAGCAGTGAACATTTACAATGACAGGACCGCCCACCTTCCAGTTAGCAGAAAAAAACAGTGATCCACTCAAAACAACAGACATTATTAAGCTCGGCTTAATAATGTACATTTTAAAAAAACCTAATGTTGTTAAAATCGACCTATCCTGTTCACATTTTTTAACCACAGTAAAATAATCAGAACATCTACGCTTAAAATACATTTGTAAAGCCTCTTTGTGGCAGTGTCTCTGCATAAAAAATAAAAAGCGGGATACAAATAAAATATAATTGAACTGAATCTGGCCACTAATGGAACATGTTTTTGACTGTAAAGCTACGAGGTGATTTTGCATCGTGTTTGTTCAGTCGCTCAGCGTACGTTTCCAGCGGGTCGGCTCTGTGTTCAGAAGGCGAGGTCTCTATTGTGACGCGCTCATCAATTACGCACCTTTTATGCTGTCGCGTGCGCGGAACGGGCAAAGTGCAAAGGTTCAGCGCGGTTTTTTTTGTGTGTAAATAGGCTGTTCCATAGGGAAGGATTTTAAACGTACTATGTTCATCTCTGCGGTCAGGGTTCACATATTAGGGTCACGGACCCAGTTGTGCCGCAGGTACTTGTGACCCACTTTTAAAAAAACATTTATTATGCGTCTGATTCATAGATGCCCTCATCCAAGGTACCTTACACTGTGGCCCATGTATATGCTGCCCATTAACACAGCAGCATACAGGCATATATATACATATATATTTGCATTTATATAGTTGGGTTTGCTTGGATACAATTCAGATGACTTTCCTGCTTGGGTCCCGTTGCAGGAACCCACCCAAACCTACGACCTCAGCCACCGCTGTCAAAACAACAGCAGTGACTGTGTGTAAACCCTGAGTAAGCCAATGCCAGTGACTGTGTGTAAACCCTGAGTAAGCCAATGCCAGTGACTGTGTGTAAACCCTGAGTAAGCCAATGCCAGTGACTGTGTGTAAACCCTGAGCAAGCCAATGCCAGTGACTGTGTGTAAATCCTGAGCAAGCCAATGCCAGTGACTGTGTGTAAACCCTGAGTAAGCCAATGCCAGTGACTGTGTGTAAATGAGCAAGTGCCAGTGACTGTGTGTGAGCAAGCCAATGCAAGTGACTGTGTGTAAACCCTGAGTAGCCAATGCCAGTGACCGTGTGTAAATCCTGAGAATGCCAATGCCAGTGACTGTGTGTAAACCCTGAGTAAGCCAATGAAGGTGAGTGAATTCTGAATAACCTGTGTGCTCGTTTTCCTGCTGGGCATATAGTGTTAGGCTGCTCATAGAAGTCTACCTCAGCCCAGCATGGGCAGATTGCTTGTGCCATTAAACCTTTAATACAAATAACATCTTTCAAATTTGCCAGCGTGAAATGTGCTCCGTTAACAGCAGGGCACTTACTCTTTAATATGGCCGTGTGCTCTGCCCAAGTCTCTCATTAACACCCTGCTGGGATACAGAGCTAGCCACGCTGCGGCTCGGCTACCTGAGAAAAGACCAATCACAGCGGTCCCTCACAGCCATTCCACACGAAGGGCGTTTAAGAAACAAAGTCACACGCAGGGCCGGCCCGTGGCATAAACGGTCTATGCAGTTATTTAGGGCCACAACCGCCAGGGGGGGTCACACGACCACGAGGGGGGGCCGCACGATCCAATGTTTATCTGAGGTAAATAACGTTATTTTCGTCATTACGTCATTTCACAAAATCCCCCTCTCCCCCATGTTCCTGGAGATCTATGATCCTGTAGGTGTTTACTTTAACCCTAACAAAGCACACCTCATTCAACAGCTAGAGCAGGGCTGCCCAACCCTGTTCCTGGAGATCTACCGTCCTGTAGGTTTTCACTCCAGACCTAACAAAGCACACCTCATTGAACAGCTAGAGCAGGGCTGCCCAACCCTGTTCCTGGAGATCTACTGTCCCATAGGTTTTCACTCCAGACCTAACATAGCACACCTCATTGAACAGCTAGAGCAGGGCTGCCCAACCCTGTTCCTGGATATCTACCGTCCCATAGGTTTTCACTCCAGACCTAACAAAGCACACCTCACTCAACAACAGCAAGGCTTCGCAACCCTGTTCCAGCCTTGTTCTACATCGTCTACACGACTGCATTTAGACCCTGTGAGAGTGGGAATGCATTAATCGCTAGTGCCATCAACCGAAAGGCCGACCCGTGCTCAAGACAACCCCAGCATGGAAACTGCCGCTGCTGTGGCTATCAAAATTAATTTCCACGGGCAAACGCTTGATTGGGACACATAATGACAGCGTTAATAACGAAGGTGAACCGGCAGCATAACGAACTCGTCCTCCCAGAATCCCGTGCCCCGGGCCTAATTGAGGTTCCAAAATGAAGGCAATCCATCAAGTGGCCAAAAAAAAAAAAAAAATCGGCCACACGATAACAGCCGATTGATTTATTTTAATTGGCCTCGCTTTATGGATTGAAAGTTCATCTGAAAAGCTGCGGATGTCATTATCTCTCATGTCCTCGATGATGGATCTCGCAATTAAAAAAGATGTCACATACTGTAATCCTCCTGCGCCGAGTGCTTTGGTATATCTGTACATGCAAGGGTGAGGAAAAACATTTAGCGGCAGTTTAAAGAAAAGGCTCTTGCTGACTCTTGCTGTAGGTCACAGATAAATGTGACCAAACTTTAAAAAGCAGGAGTGTCTCTCGCAGAATCCGAATCTCACAGCTCAGAACCGACGTTGCTCAGCTCTGCACTATGTCCGCAATATTTTTCTTTCCATTAATGTTATCTGAACACAAGCGCTTTTAGAAATGTGACTTCATACAGTGAGAATATTAATGTCGCGCAATTGATTTCTTTTTAGGGTGAACACTTTGGAATGGATGCCTGCATTTCAGAAAACAGCCACTTCATTTCTCTTGTTGTATCAGTATCTTAACCAGTAGGCTCCTACATTTATTTATTTATTGTTCTGCAAGCAGAGCATGCATGCATGCATACAGACTCCAGTGCATGTAGACATGTATGTATGTATGTACATAGGTACAGTACAGTATGCATGTATGTATGCATATATGTACATAGGTATGTACAGTATGTACGTAGGTATGTATGTATGTACAGTATGTACCGTATGTATGCATGTATGTATGTAAGTACATACAGTATGTGTGCAAGTATGTATGTACAGTATGTATGTATGTACATATGTATGTAGGTATGTATTTATGTATGTATGTATATATGTATGTACAGTATGAATGTATGTATGTATGCAGGTGTGTATGTATGTACAAAAGCTGTTCTGACAAGGACTAGAAGTGTGGAATGTGATGGAATACAACAGGTCCAACAATCATGACCAGCTGGCCCATTATCCATTAAGTTTAAAAGCCATGAAAATAATTCATCACACTACGCCTGATTTAAAATCTAACAATACTACACATTAATACTGCCCCTGCCCTGCAAAGATGGTGTGAATGAGGCGGCTGTCACTTATTGGAAACTGTCACACTTTCAAATTCAAACTCACACTGGTGCATGTGGAGAGTCAAACTGTCATTTCAGTCGGTAAAGGATTTACTGTTTGTCAGTTATTTACCCAACATGCAACATTCTGCCGATAAGGGCTAAGTCATAATACGCTAGTCATCACGTCTATCAGGTAGTGAGAACTTCTACACACCAGAAGCTCAATTTAAAATGATCAGGGAGTGTAGGCTGCCTTGTGGATGACTGAGATACTAAGAGACTTTACTCTAACTCATACAAAAAAAAAAAAAACTGAAACTACTGTAGCTGGCAGACTTTGACGGAGGGCTGTGTAATTAGATGTGGTGTCATGCTAAATGAATCCCTGTATTAGCATCAGGGTGGTATTGCTTGACTCAGGGGTGAGTCAAAGTTAATTTCCCCCCCCCCCCCTTATCTCGGCGCCTTCAGTGAGACTGCACCCCAACGGGGCAGGTTCGGCGCTAATGCCCTTATCTATAAGAGCCTGATTCTCCCCAAACTGCCAAGCAGCCAAGCATCACCTGACACACCAGGGGAAAACAGCTCCGTCCTTCCTCATCAAAACACAAGATCAAGCCCAAACAGAAAACTGCGGGAAAGGTATATACTACACAAATGTTTATCTCTGACTCATATTCCATGACTCGGGAGGGGGGGGGGGGGGGGGGTGGAATCCACAAACGGGTTGCTGCTTCTCTGTCAGTTAAGCCGGTGCAGGTAATAGAAGAAAAAAAAACATTGTATGATTCACAAAGCAGTAGGCGGACAGCATATGAAACTGCACTACCAGGGAAATGGAAACAGTTTTGATATTTACATACATACCACAGCAACACAAGTGGTGCATTTATGCTAATGGAACTCAATAAAAAGCATGTCCACTTGATGATTGTAAATTACCACTTGCAATAAGCATGGATTAAAAAAAATTTTTTTAAGATGACCTGAAACCAAACGAAAATGAACCCCTAGTTTCCAATTAATGTTACCAAATCAGCACTTTGCTCAACTCTATTGATGTGGCTGAACAGTTGCTTGGTTGGTATCAATACTTCAGTGAATCGGCACAGATAGCTGTTGTACAATAAGCAGTACAGACTGTTCTAAGGTCTGACTGAAGAGTAGACTTTAGTAGATCTACCCCTCAGCCTGCAAACTGGTAGTTGATTGTGAAAAGGTAAATCTGTTGTTCTCCACTGGGTATGTATCCAGGTTTCTGCAATCCCTTATAATGTTGCTTAGCATACATTACCATCCAGAGCGACTTACACTACAGCATTTTTACATTGTATCCATTTATAGCGGAATGTGCATTGGGATTACCTTGCTGTGGCGGCGTGTCCTACCCGGGAATCGACCTACGACCTTTCGGTACAACATCTTAATGCTAACTCCGCATCATTACCATCAATAACTGAATGTGCATTGGGAATACAGTGCTGTGGCGTTGCTCAATCGACAAGGTAACATCAATCAATAATAATAATCAATCACATTAATGCATTCAGATGCTTCAGCTGGTAAGCATACGGAGATGACATCATGATTGAATGGTGCAGTGAAATGCGTTCTCAGAGCCAAAATGTGAGGAAAATAAACAGTTTTAAAGTGTGCCCAATGCCAGGCCAGTACCCCAACATTTATAACCAAGGCTGTGGCGCCATATTTTCACCACTCAAAAATAACAGAACCTTTGCGTGCTAATTTTCTTTCCCAACCGAGGCATAATCATAATGACGATATGAACAGACACAGTTCCCTTATGGTCCTAGAAAAATAAATGTGTTCTACACATCACTTGAGATAAATCCAGCTCTCATAAATCCAATGATAAAAATAAATTTAAAAAAAATACACAAAAAGATACAACAGTCCGTATCACTGGCGATTAATGACTGCAAAATACACCAGTTCAGCAGATGGACTGAGAGAAAGGGGAGTGGGGGGGGGGGGGGGGGGGGGGATGGGGAATGGGGGGAAGGAGGGAGGGAGGAGGGGAATGGGGGGAAGAGGGAGGGAGGGAGAGAGAATGGGTCATTTCTCTTTCAGTGTCTTGGAAGAGGATTCACGCAGGATCTCCATCCAAGCTTTGGGGACCTTATCTGTGTCTCCATTCAGCCCTGGAGGCCCCTGGCAGGCTTCGGGGGTCTGAAAGGGGACACGCAAACATTCTCCTACAGCCCAACGCCCGCTCCCGCAACGGCACGGCCTCAATTCCCCCCCGCCGCCACGGCAACTGACCTGGAAAACATCCGCGTGCCGGGGAGAGCGCCGGGACAAGATGGCCACCGATCGCATTCGCCGGAGTGCGGCCGATATGTACGCATTACACCCGTCCCTGCGCCCCCCTCTACCACCCCTCACGTGTCACAACAAACCAGGGTGAACAGCTAGGTCCATTGGCCAACACTGCCGGGATAATGGAAAAACCGACACAAAAACCGCCCTGGACAAAATGGAAGTGACAACAAATGTGAGGCCCACTCGGCCCGGCGGGACCGCGCTGGGGAATTACCCGCAGTGGCCTTGCAACGATTTCTGTGTCATACACTCATTATCTCTCAGCCTATTAATAGCCTTTCGGATCTCTGCGGAACACGGTCTCGTTTCAGGGGCGGCCAAAGACGCAGCTTCGAGGATTTTCCAAAACAACAATGACCCGCTTACGGCCCGGATTACTCATTCATTCGAGTTCAGAGTGGCTTCATGTAGATGTTCGTAACCGCAATGTTGCCAAATTCCTGACACTTTCAGCTGAATGGTTCTCCTCTTATTCTGAGCGAGTGAAAAGCTCAGTGTGTTTCTGCATGCAATTACGCAGATTGAGCTCGGCTTACGGGACGTGGTAATTAAATCAAACTGCGATTCGCTGCCCGATTTGAAGAGTTCACAGAAAGTAACACTATTAAAGACTCTGTTGTCTGTGGGAAGCTTTCACTGTCGCACTCTGCTTGACGAAGTGACACAGACCGATTAGGAAAATTAAGGCCGACCAGCTTGGCACTGCCCCCCCAAAGTCCTAAAGGATTTACCATGTGGAACAAGGAACGACAGCACAAGCATCACAAATGGCACCTGTGGAAAAAAAAAAACAAAAAAAACAACCACATTTGGAATAGATAAAACACAGCACAGCGCCTCTGATGCTAAACAGAGTGGCCAAGATGGAGTGAAATGCAGGGATCCGGCTGCAGTTATACACACTTTCACCATTCCCCACACGCTTATAAAATATCAGCTGTTTATACTGCAGCACAGTGCAGCAGCGCTTTATTTTTTTAATTTTTTTTAATGCCATTTGATTTGTAGTTCTGGGTTTGTTTGTCATCACTACGACGTCCTGTTCATGTGCACCACAAAACCAGAAACGCGAAAGAACAAAGCGAAGTGCTTGGCCGTGCTCTGTTTTGTGAGGTCAGTAATGGCCACAAATAATATTGTGAGAGACAGCTGCTTGGAAGCTTAAATGACTTGTGTATAAAAAATTAAAAAAAACATCTTGCTGGTGAAATAGTTTGCTAAATATGGCCTAGAAAGCCAGACATTTTCTGGATGGTATATATCTGTCATGGGGCAATGTATTCTAATAGGAACTGTTTTGTTTTTTTTTTTTTTTACAAAAACTTCACAAAAAGTGAGAAATGATACACTCTCGTTAAGCTGCAACAGAAACGTTCCCATTCTTCTGCCCAGTCTAGCGGGGCCAGCTACTGCTCCATCTCATGCGCAAACATAACACTCTTGGTCACAGATGGTCACCAGGACCTTGATTTGGGTATTTATTGGATATATCCAAGTTGGTCATGCCCCTTTGTCTGATACTGTGAGGTGTGAACTGTGACCAGGGGTTCTGCAGGGCAGTTGTCTACAGTACCACTCAGGGAGGGAGGGTCGCTGTCAGTGGGACTGTCTGCATGTCACAGCGCCCCCTCTGGTGAACAGGAGGCATGCAGCCTGCCTATGCCATCTGTGCATGAAATGAATCACCTCGGACGCAACGACCGTGTGGCCCAGCGGGTATACTGTGAAAAATAAAGCCGTTGGTGGCAGTTTGAATTACGGAGGAGAGGGCCTGCCTCTACTCTTGACTAGAGTTGGACTTTTTCAGGGATGAGTTTATATTACAAGTGCAGCATGAACCTTCAAAGTTGGTGGACTAAAAATATCTCTAAAAGTCATAACAATATAACGTTCTGACGGAGAGAGAAAAGCATCTGTAATTTCAGCTAGTCTGCGGTCGAATCTTCGGTTGGAATGTTAACCAAAAAAGGCAAATTCGCCAAATGAGAAAAAGATTGATTTCCCAAGTCATGTTGAAAGCCTCATGAATTGCCTATGATGTGCCCGCTTTTTGACTGACATACTCTTGGCAAGCTAGCGCCTACATTCACATACATTTCACACACAAAAAAAATGTCTGTTGTCAGTCGTGGTTCAGGGACGACAGAGTGACCCGCTGTCTCCTATAAACAACGAGGACATGAGCCGCGCTGCTGGGAGGATTGGGTTCGCCATGGGTGAAAAACGCCTTTTGGGTTTTGGGGTGTTCAGTGCCAGAAACCAGTAGGGGCAGAGTTTTTCAGCAGTGCCGAGCTTAAAGAAGCTCTTATTCTCCATGCGTGTCTCCTGGAAACAGTGTGGGAAAGAGCCGGGATGGTCAGAATTCTGGTACAATACAAAATGAATGAAAAGCACACCAAAGTGCAGTACCACCCAGACACACACACACTGTACTGTGTGTGTGTGCGAGAGAGAGAGAGAGAGAGAGAGAGAGTGTGCATGTGTGTGTGTGTGTGTGTGTGCGAGAGAAAGTGAGTGTGTGTGAAGAACCAGGAATATACAATTGTACACTCTTACTGCTCGGTCTACTGTTCACCAGCAGACTAAAAGATAAAAATCTTTTTTGAGAATCTCAGGAATCGAAGGATTTTGATCAAAATAATATGTATTGTGTGTGCATAAATAAATCTGGAGCAGGGTCCTAATTGAGGAATGAAGTCTGAGGACAAACAGGAAAGAGAAGGTCAAAAGTGGCTCTCCTGCCGATCAGGCCAAAATCAGGCCGAACCAGGCCAAAGTCACGGGCAGCTCTCTGTGCCCACGGCGCTGAGCACTGTTAGTCTCTGGCCCTTCACAGAGCACAGATGGCTTTACTCATGCGTTGCATGGGTCCCCTCACATTCTCTGGACCCCCACCGCTCATTAGCGAGGGCGAAGAGTGCGTCCACTTCCTGCCCCCTTCCCTTTCCCGCCTTTGCTTCGTTGCGTCATCCCGCTCCGCTCCAGGCCTCCAGGCTGCTGGGAGGATGACGTTGAGTGTCGCTGAACGTTCGGCATTTGTACAGGAATTCTGGGACAGGAAGTTTGATCAGAGTCGACCCAAAACTATGGCTGTTCAGCCGGTCCTTTGAAGACGACGGCTGTTCATCCGAGCGACAGCACCGGCCTGATTTTAAAGAGCTGTGATCTCAGTGGACGGGGATGACGGAGCTCTCATGGGGCCTATGAGACTCCATATTATTAGCATGTATGGGTGCCATTTAATGATGTTCCTACTTTGAATCCCAGAGGTCCACAGCAGACACTGGTTTAGAAACCTGCACTCAACCGATGGCTCTCGCTGAGCGGACTTTAACAGACGGACAGAAAACTGCTCTTGGGGAGACTCGAAATGTTTAGGATTCGCTTCAGAAATGGGGACATCAATTTTGAGTTTAAAGACACCGCAGAGCATTCAGGCACCAGCGATTCCAAACCGTTCAGCTCGCACAATTGATGGGCCGCCTTCTGCCTCCAAGTTAATAGGCTTTAACTTTCTAGTATAAAATCTGAACTGGATGGGTTTTCACATTGTCACGTCGCCACCTCCTCACAAGCATCGTCCCCATAAAAGCACAAATTCAGCAAGGGAGAAGCTGCAACACAATGAAACGAGAGGGTTCCACCTCGCAGGGACTTCCTCTGATGGAAACGAGGACGGTCCTGCTCGAGTGGACTCCTGTAAGACTTCCTGGGTGATCATTCTGTGTGAACGCTCCTCTACGAACACTTCTGCTGTGTGACCATCCTGTGTGAACACTCCTGTGGTTTGTCCACGCACTGAATCGCGGTGGTATTAGCCCTTGGCTCATGGCACAGCAGGGGCAGACCCATGGACAGCCCGATGATTCTATCCCAGCATGCTTCACTGACGCAGATGAAATCTGCAGTGCATTGTGGGCAGGGATTGAGGTCTCGTCTGAGTCGTCGCCGTGGTACAGTGGGCCCTGGTCATGCGGTGTTTGTTCTGTCTACCCGTTTCCACGCATCATCAGCAGTGAAAAGGCCGAGCTCTCAGCAGTGACAGCTCCTCCTGAACCCAATGAATACAGCACACTTACCAGCCACTTAATAATGCATTAAGGTGGGAATGAAGCGGGATGTGTTCTGAGACAATGCACACGAGAGCCGCGTGTTCCTTGTGGTTTTTTTCTTCTTCTTTTCATTAATGTTGTGTATTTTTTATAACTTTATTTTAAGGCGCCATTCTTCGGAAGAACGTGGCGCTTAGCACTGACTTTGCACTCTGGAATGTTAAAAGAACAATCATGTTTCTTTAATGAATTCTTTCGCGGGTGTTTTACATTTTTAATGCGTTAAAATATATTTAATAATATTCACAGAAGTTTCCAACTTTTTAAAAATCAGATTCCTTACTTAGTTTTTAAAACATATTTCTAAATGGATTCCTATCTTGAATCTGTGTTGATTGTTATGCTGGATTGACAGCTGTCTCACATGTTATAAAGATCCATAATAATCTTTATTTTGGCCTGAACAAAAGCAGGTGCTGGGAAAATGGAGCAAACTTGGTTCATACAGGGAACTCACTGGGTTGCCAGGTAGTGATAGGGCACACCATATGACCAGTGTAATGCAAAAAAACTTGCATGTCCACAAAATGGAATCTTCAAGACTGACAATAAACTGGTTCATTCCATTTACCAACACAACATCATGGGTTCTATTTTCCAGCTGGCACATGACGTGTTGTGAGCCATTACTCTTATTTATGAGATTCGTTCGGGCTCAATAAAATTTTTTTTTTTTTTTAAATAAAAACACAGCACAACTTTGCACCTCCTGCAAAAGAACATCTGATTGGTATGTCATTATCCTCGTCTTCCACTGCAGCTGTGGACTACCGAAACTGGCAGTACGCCCTGCGCAATGCAAACTGCCCTTAAAGGGAATGAAAAGAGGCAATTTGGCTCATAATAAATCCAGCAGCACCACACCCACCGATAACACATTCGGTTTAACCCAGCCCATTTTCCAGGTGCTCGACGCATTTCGCGCAGTGCGCTCCTCTCTCCTGGTCCCGAAAATACCGACATTCAACAGCCACGCCCAGGACTGCGAGACTGACTGCGCGCCCATGATGCACCGTGCAACATTGATTTTGGAAAATAAAGCCCTATGACTCGGTCACGTGGAGTTCTCCACCAAATGTAATATTTGTTTTGTTACGGGGCATTTTTTTTGTACGCGTAGGATGATCATTTCAACATGTGTTTTTAAATAAATAAAAAAAACTAACTTATAAAACATTTCGGTTATGAGGTGTTTGCGTGACTAGGACGATATAGCAGGCTGCTCAGAGTTTGCAGTAAAATTCTATTTGCTTGACATTCCGAGTGCACCTGCTTTTTCTCTTAGACTGACAGGGGACTAACAGCCCCCTTGCCCCCCTCCCTCCTGCCCCTGCCCCCTGCCCCCAGCCTGCTGTTGGGCCAGCCCGCTGGGTGCTGGTGCACTTCACCCTGTGTGGGGGGAAGGAAGGGGAGGGGGGGGGGGGGTGTCGGTGCTCCTCACCCTGTGGGGGGGGGGGGGGGGGGGGGGGGGGGGGGGTGGGGTGGGGGGCGGAGCAGCAGAGTCAGTGGCCGTTTAAATTTTTCAGTGTGTCAGCCACACATTTCGCGTTAACATTCCGTAGGTGCACTTTTCCACCGACACGTATTTCCAATCAGCAGCTTTTAGAGCCCCCCCCCCTCCGTTCCAGGCTCGCTGTCCTTCACTGGGGCACACCCATTAGAGCGCATTCATTTTATATTATTACACTAAAAAACCTGGTGCTAAAAAAAACACACAGGTTCTGTGAAACCCGTCCTTGGAATGATACCATGCATGTGATGTTTTCGTACATTTCAGTCAGCTATAATTGTATGAGAGATTCAGAAGCCTGCAGCAGTAACGATCTCTGTTATGCTCATAATCTTTGTGTACTTTACTCTCGTGTAGAACAAGCGGACGTCTGTATCAAACACTGCAATTTACCGCCATTGGGAGGGATTCTGTCTGTTGATGCGAGCGATGGTGGCACTCATTGATGTTAAAGACTAGCGCTCCCATTGGGCGGGGACAAGAGTGAGCTCCCAGCAGCCTCAGTAACACCAAATAATTAGCATAGTACGTGTTGCATATAATCACGTTCATGCCCTTAAATCCCACAGGTACGCAGCAGCAGATGTTGGCTCCAGCACGAATTTCAGCCTGGTCATGCTCAAACCTTATTTGGGCTGCGTTTATATTCCGTTTCACATTACTGAACACGATATGTATTCCGATGGGGTGCCAAAGGTATACAAAGTCACCGACGAATATGCAGTGATTAAGTGGAAAGTTTATCAATTTTATTGGTTACTGTGGTTAGCATACGTATTGCCCCAATAACTACAAAAAGAAAATAAGATGAAGATATAGCTAAGTGCAGACATAGTGGGGGGGGGGGGGGGATATTCAGGACCATCCCAAATAATTAAGTAAAAATTATTGGGTGGATCACTGCAATAACAACAACATAACATTCCAAAAATATCACTGTATGAAGTTTCTCTTGGACCTCAATTTCCTACTCATATCATATTCTTTCCTCGTTTATTCTGATCCACCAAGGCTTAAATAACCAATTAATGTTCAGTCTAACCCTAACCCTAACCCTAACCCTAGTTCACCAGTTCACAGAGCAGAATTATCCATGTGATTCAACAAAATATAACCGTAAGATTTAAATTAGGGGAAAACTTTAAATATTTGTACATTTTGCAGTTAATGTGGCTACATTACAGCTACTTTCATAATGTTTACTTCTCATTTGGAAGCAGATTTAGAAAGCCATAGCTTATTACATTCTAGCAGAGGCTCAGAAACTATATTCACAACATCATACCGTATGAAATATTGTTCAGTAAAAATGCAAAATTATGGAATGTAGGCCCACATGCAGATACTTTTACAGATACTTTTCTGCGTTTCTGTAAACTCCATTATCTTTGTCAAGTGGTCCTGACACAATATGTATTTGAATTATGTTTCTAATAATATCTGGCATGCACTCTTTCGCATCTCTCATTCCACACCCAACTGTACCAAGCCAAAAGCTCTCACAGTGTCGGCACAATGGAGACCTTCAAACTGCACACTCCTACAGAACTGAAGCACAAGCATTAAAAAACAGAACAAAAAATGTGAATGAAAATATAGCTTTGTGGGAAATCCTATTTCTTATTGGCACCAAGTTTTACCTGTTAAAAGCCTGATTCTGCGTAGTTTTCTGGGTACAGTATACCTGTGAGGGTACTGCCATTGCTGTGTTGCTATAATGGGCTCACCTGTGTCTAAAACAGACACTCATCCTAACCAGAGTTTCCAACAGTCCCCACAAACAGCGTACACTACACATGTCAGTCTCTTTTATAAAGTCACATGAGACCGTCACCTTCTGCTACATCCCCTAGATTTGAAAATTTCATTTGGTTTCACAATAGTTATAATACAAAACAGTTTTTTGCCGTTGAGATACACGGCATGCAACATTGTTTTTTTAGAGCAACAATTCCAAACAATGAAACGACCTACTTAGAGTCATGTGAATTCATCCAAGTTTATTTATTTTAGGACTGAGAAAGAAATGCCAAAACCCCAAAACAGAGCATTTTCAACTACAGCACGCTCCATTTCACGCAAGTGGGCGAGCACAGCGCTGCTAGGGCATGCAACAAATTTTTACAACAAACCCTAAATGTCAGGCAACTTCAGGCAAGTCGGCCTAATTGGTGTACGATAACAAACGTTCGACGGCCTTTTCTTTGTCCTGGGGTCAAACGAGGAGACTGCGTTCTCCGTCCAGTTCAGTGGGTTTGCAGGTGAAGCAAACTGTCACCTGTGCTGTATTCTTTCGCAAGTCCATTTCTCCATTTCTCTCTCTTTCAACACCAACTCCAGTAATTGCACTCTGCGTGCAAACAACGTGCCACTGAAATGCCGGAGGCATACGTAAGAGCATCATATTTCATACTCGCCGAGCATAACTTGTACTGTAGGTGACTAATACATGCGCTTACATAAGCAGCCTGTGAGATATAAAGTAAGAAAGTGTACACCAAAACACTAATCATGGTCGGTTAATTATCTGTCTGATGACGGGAAACTCTGCGCCACCGCCTGTGTGATGTCACGAGGGCTCTGTAATTTCGGTTTATTCGCTCAGGCGGGTCGACAGGTGCACGGGACGGCAGGTGACACCAGGCCAGCGTTTACGTGACAGTTGGCCGGGCAGAGCTGAGCCGGGTCACGACCCGCTGCCGGATGAGTGACTCTTAAGGGCCGTGAAGCATCCTCTCTTCAGCTAGAAAAAAACACGACGTGAGCCCCCCAACTGCCGTTTCCATGGCGTTACGTAACTGAAAACGCGCCGCGTACGGTATCTAGGACGTTCGGCGGTCGCCAAGGCGCGGAGAGACCCTCTCCAGGAAGCCCACAGAGGGGCTGAAATCTTAGCTTTTTTTATCTTTTCTTTTTCGTGCACCTTGGCTGAGCTGCGCGGCTGTGCCGGGACGTTGTTTGAGGCCAGGCGGCCCGCGGTCGCCTGCATGCTCTGCTGATAGAGCATCGGGTCTGACGACAGGGCGGGGCGACAGTCCAGATGGGGCAACAGGGCACAGACAGAGGCAGTGAGGTAGAGGAGAGCTCCACTTCAGCATGGGCGACCTGGAAATCCTAAAACGCAGGTGGGAGGGCTTTGGGTACACCTAGGCCCAGCCCTCCTCTGTGTGGGATGGGGACGCCCCCCTACTCCACTCCCCTGCTCCCCGCCCCCCCCAACACTGGGCACCTGCCAGACAGGTAAGGGAAAATCCGCATCCATTCAGGCGAAAAGCATCCGCAAGGTGATCACAAGCCCTGGCTCTCTCTTCAAGCCCTGGCCCTCTCTTCAAGCCTTGCCCGGTTCACAAATGTGAACACGCATAATTACCGCAGATTAATGCCTGTCAATTTTTTATTCGCATCATTGCTTTTAAGCCTGAAAATGCATATAAATCTACTCTTCAAAGAGGCACCTGAAGGACCTGTAAACTCCTGTGCAATCCATATTTCATCTGAACAAAAAAAAAAAAAAAACCTGCTTTATTTTTAGAGGAGGACAGGATCAGCTAAGGGAATGGAAATGTACGGGGAACAGATTCCAGAATTTCACTGAAGTGTTCTAGTTCCACCCTGGCAGGGGAAGACGCTGTCTTTCACTCTCAGAAGAAGGGGTTCCAAAAGGTTCCTCTGAGTCCCCATTTGAGGAACCCTTATCTAGCTCAAGGGTTCTTTGTCAGGGAAAATGGTTCAGTCTGGGAGCTCTCATACTTTTCACACCTACCATAAAGGGTTCCTTAAAAAACAAAAAAGTGTTCCCCTATGAGGACAAGCCAAAGAGCCCTATCAGAATCCTTCTTTCCTAAGAGTGAGTGATTCGACCCAGCCTGTTGTGTTGCTGTTGCGATAGGAGCGTTAGCTGCACTTGGAGAATCAATCTTATTTTAAACCAACATAATCCAGCAGCTTCAGGTTGACCTGACACACGTACCCCCCTTCACCTAAACTAAAGTGTGCGGCTAAGCTAGAGGATTGAAAGTAAAAAGCAGAGGATTTCAGCTCTGGCGCAGGAGAGAACGGCCGCAGCTTACGGCTGGGAGAGGCATAACATTACATTACAGGCATTTAGCAGACTTATCCAGAGCGACTTAACTATTAACACAGCATTTACATCGCATGTACAGCTGGATATATACTGAAGCAATGCAGGCGAAGAACCTTGCTCAAGGGTACAATGGCAATGTCGTGCCTGGGAATCAAACCTGTGACCTTTAGGTTACAAGACCCATTATACTGCACTATACCCACTACACTACACGCATGTGTTTTCCATGCGAGCTCAACTTCAGGAGTGAACAGCAACAGAAAAGCCCAGCCGAACGAGAGCGACAGTGTAGTACAACGGGTAAGGAGCTGATCGTGTAACCTGAAGGTCACGGGTTCAATTCCTGGGTAAGACTGGGTAAGACACTGCCGTTGTGCCCTTGCACAAGGTACTTAACCTGCATTGCTCCAGTATATATCCAGCTGTATAAATGCAATGTAAATGCTATGTAAGCTGCTATGTAAGTCGCTCTGGATAAGAGCATCTGCTAAATGCCTGTAATGTAATGTAAAGAGAGCATGGGCACAGCATCCTCGCTCTTCTGGAGGCCATCGTTTCCCACGCGACCGTTCGCGGTCATCGGACTCACATTCGATATGAGGACACAGACAGAGCGAGCTGCCATTAAAGCCTGCCAGCCCCCTTTCTAAAGGTCTTTCATTTCAGAACAGAATGCCTTAAAGAGTACACTCCGTCTGGAAATGCTAGAGGTGGGGAATAAGCACACTGCATTTATAGCTGGAGAAGTGCAAAAACGATCCAATCAGTTTGTTATTAAACCAGCTGAAAGCCTAGCCAATGTCTGTGAAAGCCTGACATTTCTTAATTAGAACAGCTAGCAGCAACCATCCCCTTAATCAGTTGTCCTCTCAGCATGAATATAAACATTATTAACAAGGCTAACAACAGAACGCCTGATTGGTAGTCACAGTGTCGGGCCTCCGAAACACAGTCAGTCATTACAGGATCGCTGGCTAATGTCCTGTCACTCTGCGTCCAATAGGAGCCCGCAGATCAATTAGGGGCTCGATGCAGCGAGCTCAGGGAAAATACAGCAGACGAATTCGCTTTGTTTCAGCTCGGCACTGACTGATAACACTTTGAGCGGGGAGGAGATTAGGAGCTGATCACTAGATAAGGGGCAGATCTGTCCGCGCGGTTTAGCACAATCAAGTTTATGATTCCAGACCCATGAAAAATTGCCGTGAGATCTGCCATTAAAAGTTTGGGTGGGGGAAAAAAAGAAGCTGAGTTTGTAAAAGCAAACTTTTGAAATAATTTACTGTGAAAGACTTAGCCCTAACTTCCATATCACATAATTGAGCTGCACTAAAATAAAATTATAAGTTTAGTTTGCCACTATCTGTTTTATTCGGGCATCTGTGTGAATTCATTTAAATATTCGGCAACAAATTATTAAAGATGTGATGAAGAAATATACTGTGTTTTTGTTTAATTTACTCTACATACCTGTCTATTTAAAATAAGATTTATTGATGTACTACATTCTACAGAACAGCTACCAGAGTGAGGAAAAACCCGAGGTGAACAAAAAGGAAAAAATGTTTGAGAAGCAGCAGTGTGAACAGAGACGGGACAGCCGTCCTCTGGCTCAGGGTTCGACACGGTCAGTCAGTCCATTCCTAAAAAGCATGCTTAATATTACTGGTGGGCTAAAACATCTTTGTTTAATAAAACGCTATGCACAGGGGCGAAACAGTAGACGAGAGCAAGCTCTCTGTTTGTCAAATTTCCATTAGGGGCGCGTCATTGCGGCTACAAATCCTTCTTAAAATCGAACTCTCAGCCGCACTAATTGCACTCAACAGCGGCAGATTACTGTAATTGTCAGTAGACAACAGAACACAGAGAGAGTGGCAGTAATGGAGAGGAACAGTGGCTCATGCTCAGGCTGAACGGGGGGGGGGGGGGGGGGGGGGGCGGAGGGGGTGTTGGGGGGGCTGGGGGGGGTGAGTGATGGGGAAATAATTTGCACGTTATGCTCAGTTTCACCACGGCCCGTAACCATGGCCCGTAACCGTGGCCCGTAACCGTGGCCCGTAACCATGGCCCATAACCGTGGCCCGTTAACCGTGGCCCATAACCATGGCCCGTAACCGTGGCCCGTAACCGTGGCCCATAACCACGGCCCGTAACCGTGGCCCGTAACCATGGCCCGTAACCATGGCCCGTAACCGTGGAATGTAACCATGGCCCGTAACCGTGGCCCGTAACCATGGCCCGTAACCGTGGCCCGTAACCACGGCCTGTAACCATGGCCTGTAACCATGGCCCGTAACCGTGGCCCGTAACCATGGCCCGTAACCACAGACTGCCGTTCCTCCGGTTTTCCCGGAGAAATGTCTCCTCCTTTTGTTGGGCTGTGGCTAAACACTTCCGCCTGCTCAGCTCCGCAGGAAGGGGGGGGGGCGCATAATTATTTCCATGCCTTACTGCCAAATTTTTTTTTTTGAGCCATTGTATTACGCACAACAGAACTCTACTAAACAGGTTTGATTGTGAATAATGAAGCCAAATTACAGTGTAATACAATAACAGCTTATTTTATATCCAACACATTATGCGCTAGTTAGCCCACAGATGACAGGTTGCTGGGATCAGTGAAGGCAAAGGTAATCAATAATTATGGGATTCCAGCCCCACAACCGTCAGGGTGAGGAAGAGATCAATTTTTGGGGGTTTCCGATGTTGAGTTTTTGTACCACGGGTCAGTGCGGCCACTCTTATTCAGCAAAATGCCCGTATCCAGAGACTCGGGATTCAGTTGCGGTCCAATAAATATGGAATGGAAAAGGACAGATTAGCTTCCAGAGAAGCCGAGGAGGCCTGGAGGTAATGCAGGGCAAGACCCAGCTGGCCAGATAGCCAGTCGTGGCAAAAAATAGGGAAAACCGGACCACAAAATCCATAATAGGAAAATAAAAAGAAGCTGCTACTTAAAAATGCCACAACCTGTAGGCCATCACCACTTGGCACAAGAAGCGCATATTTTAATGAAGACAGAAGCTCGGTGCAAATTATCGGTGCAGATTGTGTTGTTTTAAAGGGTTCACCACAGAATCCTGCAGCTTTTCCATGCAATATACCGCACTCAAAAATAAAATAAAAAAACTTAAATCTGTTGCAAGAGAGAATCATATTTCACATGCTTCAAATTGTTTTTCATCTACTTCATGGGTCCAACACTAAGGACATCTTACAGTATAACATGAAATGACTTTGTGATTTCAGAACCGATAGCCTTACTTACAGTAATCCACACGTTAGCCTACATGTTTGGCTCTTCATGTTTTTTATATACATATGTTTGAAATGAGTATATCTCCTAACATTAATGCTGCCAAGTTGTGGCACCGTTTTTTTATGAAGTGGCAGAAGAGGAAGGATAAAGAATAACATAACAGGTTCTCCCGTGTTTTTGGCATCTCAAGCAAAGCTTTGCGAGTTTCCCACAAAGGCCCAGTTACAGAATGCCAAATGAAATGCAAGCAATTAAAAAAAGAATTAAATGATTAATGATTAAATGGCATTCTTTTTTTGGAACTCCACTATGTTCCGGACCTGCTGAACCTGAATTTCTCTGAATTGTGCATGCATCCTGATCTGAAGAATAAATTTTATGTACTGCCATAATTCTCTGTTTTGAAACACAACCACATACAGTATACAGTATATACTTCATGTATAAATACAGCCCATGCCGACTGCATTGTATATGAAACTACTGTACATATGCTATGTATACATGCAGTAAAGCACTACTGTGTATAGCAGCTATGTGCAAATATTTAACAGCACATGCATGTGTAAATATGCTATGGGTTAATACAACACACAGCAATGCAGTGGGTAAATATGGCTAAATAAGCACGTACATGCACACACACACACACGCACGCACACACAAACACACACACAAACAAATGCATGCACACACGCATGCACACGCAAAAACACACACAAACAAATGCAAGCACGCACACACAAACACACACACAAACAAATGCAAGCACACACATACACACACACATGCACACACAAACATTCAATGCAAGCACGCACACACACACACACAAACAAATGCAAGCACACATACACACACACACACACACAAACAACGCAAGCACACACACACACACACAAACAACGCAAGCACACACACACATTTTCAGCCACTAAGGAAATTAACAAAGCAAAGCCAGGCCAAGACCGTAAAAAAAATAAAAGTAAATAAATAAATAAATAAATAAACTCCTTCAGCATATTTTCCCAAGCGGGAAATCACACAGAGCGATCGGCACTCGCCCACAGCAAGACGCCCTGACGCTCGAGTCCGGACAGCACACTCTCCTCACCCCAGAGACGGAAGCCAAACGCCTGTCATAACACTAATTCAGCGCACCACTCCTAACACTGTCGGGCTCAGCCAATATGTTTACGTGTTCCAGATTAAAGAGAGCCAGTAAAGAAAGCGGGAATGATAAAGGTGGCGTTTCTCACTCCAAAATTTTCCATCTCAGCACTGATTTAATACGCACACAAGGGATATGCATGGGAGAACCTCCAACTCAAACTAAACAGTGTGTTTCAGAAGAAGGTGCTGCTTATCGTGTAAACGGTTCTGAAGACATGAAACTGGGTCATGTACAAATAATCCTTTTTTTTAAATTAACATGCCGTTGGGTTCACTCACTGACAGCTCGTCTTCACAAATAATAGCAAGAAGCCATCATTATAAATAAGGGTATCGAGGTAAAGAACATTTGGCACTGTCTGCAAAATCGCTGTCTTTCCCAGCGAATGAGGACATAATGCTGATACCAGACTCTTGTTGAACTTCCTGCAGATTTGTTCTCTCCTTTACTCCTCAGAGAGCGACCGGGTGCATTATCCCACTGTACTAAGTACAGGACTAATACCCTGGTACAGTGACAACTACCTTCACTGGATTAAGTACAGGACTAATGCCCTGCTACATTGACAACTACCTTCACTGGACTAAGTGCAGGACTTAGTACACAGGTGCAGTGGCAAGTAACCTCACTGGACTAAGTACAGAACTAATACCCTGGTACAGTGACAACTCCCCTCACTGGACTAAGTACAGGACTAATACCCTGGTACAGTGACAACTCCCCTCACTGGACTAAGTACAGGACTTAGTACACATGTGCAGTGACAACAACCCAAATTGTACTAAGTACAGAACTAATAACCTGGTGCAGTGACAACTACCTTCACTGGACTAAGTACAGGACTGAATACACAGGTGCAGTTGTAACTCCCCTCACTGGACTAAGTAGAGAATTTAGTACACATGTGCAGTGACAACAACCCAAATTGTACTAAGTACAGAACTAATACCCTGGTGCAGTGACAGGTACCCTCACTGGACTAAGTACAGAACTAATACCCTCATGCAGTGGCAAGAAACCTCACTGGACTAAGTACAGAACTAAGACCCTGCTACAGTGACAGGTACCCTCACTGGACTAGATACAGAACTAATAATGTGGTGCAGAGAAAGGTACCCTCACCGGACTAAGCACAGAACTAATACCCTGGTGCAATGAAAGGTCCCTTCCATAGGTCATGCAGCGCTTCAACCAAAGCACACACGCGTGCTAACGGGCTTGGCACGAGCGATGCCAAGATGGATGCCTCTGGATCAGCGATAATCCTGAGAAACAGAACAGATCACACTCTTATGATGCCCTGCCAAACTTCCAGAATCCCGAAGTGTAAAAAAGAGGTCGCAAAAAAATATATCCTCCAGTGCTAACAAACATTTTATTTCAAAGCACCGCTTTTAGCAGTGAAGTTGTGTATAATTAACGAACAGTTCTGAAATGACAGTTCTTAAATACGGGTTTGAAAAGTTTAAGGCCTTCAGTGAAGACTAAACTCTAAACTCTCCGCTGAGGTTTCCTTGGAAACAAGGGAACGAATGCAGAGGCTGTCCGTGCACTGTAAGGACACACCTGGGGGGGGGGGGGGGGGGGGATGTGATGCCTGGATTAACACCCATCCCCCGACACTCCGGGAGGTGTGTCAGACATGAGACAGAGGCACACGGAGAGGTATTCCAGGTCACACGCAGTAACCGCGGAAACCGCGGAACCGGAACGCCGCCGCCCGGGTCGCTGCTCGCTAAGCTCCACCCGTCATCAGCGTCACGCCGAATCAGCGCCTGCGAACGCTAACGCTGGCTAGCAGCGGGGGCAGCGGCGAGAGAGAGAGAGAGAAAGCCTTCCTCAGGAACAGCTGCTGTGAGTCATGCCGGTAGGAACACGAAGAACATGGCGAACGTGGGCTGGCAGTAGGGTAAACACAACATGGCGGCCAGCGGTGTTCTCTCTCTGAGTGACTGTACAGACCCCCCGATGTGCCTCACGGGCCAAACAAAACAACGTCTGAAGTCACCAGTCCTGCCGTCGGCTATTCTGCAGCAAATAAAACCGCGTTAAGATCTCTCATGTAAACGCTCCTCGCTCCTTGAATTGCCCGCACCTTCACTCCATTACTACCCCAGCGGTGGAATCTACGGGCTTATTGGCCGTGACCGCTAGCCTATGGGACGCTCCGCAGCAGCAGAGCGGAAAGTTCGCACCCCTGAGCCCCGCTTTCCTCTCGTATAAACCGAATAAATCGAATCGCAGGCCGGGGTCCAAAGGCACCGAGACGGCCGACGTGCCACACCGCTGTCGACGGGACAGACTGCATTACATTACACTACACTACATTACATTACACTACATTACACTACACTGCATTACATTACACTACATTACACTGCATTACATTACATTACATTACACTACACTGCATTACACTACACTACATTACACTACACTGCATTACACTACACTACATTACACTATATTACACTACACTACATTACATTACATTACACTACATTACACTACATTACATTACACTATATTACACTACACTACACTACACTACATTACATTACACTATATTACACTACACTACACTACACTACACTACATTACATTACATTACACTACATTACACTGCATTACATTACACTACATTACACTACACTACACTACACTATATTACACTACACTACACTACATTACATTACACTACATTACACTACACTACACTACATTACACTATATTACACTACACTGCATTACATTACACTACATTACATTACATTACACTATATTACACTACACTACACTAAACTACACTACATTACACTATATTACATTACACTACATTACACTAAACTGCATTACATTACACTACATTACACTACACTACATTACACTATATTACACTACACTGCATTACATTACATTAAATTACGCTACACTAAACTACACTACATTACACTGCATGACATTACACTACACTACATTACAC
Source organism: Anguilla japonica (assembly GCA_025169545.1). Lineage (NCBI taxonomy): Eukaryota > Metazoa > Chordata > Actinopteri > Anguilliformes > Anguillidae > Anguilla > Anguilla japonica. Next base: position 34,530,209 of record CM045897.1, read on the forward strand.
TATATTACACTATACTGCATTACATTACACTACACCACATTACACTATATTACACTACACTGCATTACATTACACTACACCACATTACACTATATTACACTACACTGGATTACACTACACTACATTACATTACACTATATTACACTACACTGCATTACATTACACTACACTACATTACATTACATTTTATTACAGGCATTTAGCAGACAGATGCTCTTATCCAGAGCAACTTACAGAGTGATGTTTTTTACAAAGCATTTACACTGCATCAATTTATACAGCTGGATACCTACTGAAGCAATGCAGGTTAAGTACCTTGCTCAAGGGAATCGAACCTGTGACCTTTAGGTTACAAGACCAATTCCTTACCCATTATACTACAGTGCTAGCCGAAAACTGCAGCCCTATAAATGCTAAAAGCGGATTGGTTCTGCTTATTTGAGGGCAGCGCTACAAGTCATCCTTGCCCTGATGGAAAAAGCACATTTAATCAGATGTGTCGGTGTAAGGATTTCTCTTTGTTTTCTGTCAATTACCTGCTGGCTAGTCTGAGCAGACCAGCCCTGCACACTTCATTACCTATGAAACAGACCCACGAAAGGCTCAGACTCCAGTCCACACATATTACACCCTCCCCACAGAGTCTGGAGAACTATGTCCTGGGCCTAAACTGACACCACCCCCCCCCCCCCCCCCCCCCCCCCCCCCATCTTCACCGTACAGGTGTACGCTGTACCTCAGTGAAAGGGGCCCACTCCCGTACCCCATGGCCGAATCTGTATGCAGCACTTAATGAAGCGCAGGCCGCTAACACATTAGCGCCTCTGTAAGGACTGCATTGTGTCCCAGCTCCTCCGCTGGCCCGGGTCGGGCAGATGCCGAATGTGCGTGTATTTCAGTGTATTATCAGGACAATGCCTGGGCCAGGATTACAAACAGTCCCCGGCAAGGAAGCAATTACAGAGGCGAAGTGGTTTTTGAATACATCAGAGAGAAATAAATTATTACAAAATGCCCATCAAAGCAAAAGGAAAGAATAAGCGTGGCCAAAGAGCTCTTTGAAAAGAAATGGATTAAAGACACTTAGCCTATTTATTCATTTTGTATCAGCGATGAAGAGGCTTTGCTTCATGACTCTAATATTGCAGATATACACTTAACAGTTACTTTGTAAAAGCTTCACAAGGGGGGAAAGGCTATAAATATTCTTGCAATTACATCCAGTGCCAAAGAAAATACAAAAGGATAGTGAGGCAAGAGATGGAAAAGTACTTAAACAATAAATTTAAGACACTGGCGACAGCCTTCAATGCCACATATATTCATGAGCACTCAAAGAAAAGATTTTAAAGATTTTACGAACCACTACCAAGTCTGTTTATGCAATTTATAAACACAGAAGAGAATCTGGTTATTGGACACGTCAGTGTAATACCAGTAGAAAAACAGAGACTATAAGGATCCAGAATGCTATACGTTTATTTGTTTCATAAGATGCATTCTTGGATGACTAGAGAGTCTAGAGCAGCCTTTTGCCCAGCACAACATGCACCCTGGATGTCTGCTATCGAGATCAGAACTTATTTCTGGGGGCAAAAAATTGAATAATAATACAGGATAAGAAAAATTTGTTTTGTAGCTGATGATCAAGATGAAGTCACCTGACTTGTTTGTGAGAGCTACAAAGTTGGACAAGGTCTTTAGTAGTGCTTGGGGACAGACGCGACTAATTTACAGAGATTGTAGTCATATGAGGGGGATGTCAAATGTGATCAATGTGCTCTGAATGGAACTACAAACAGAAAATCGGCTCTTATGGGAAATGTAGTCTTAGATGTCGAGTTTAATCTTCATTCAAAACTTCAGTTAAGAGAGCCAGGTTTCACCTTACTACAGTAGGTAAAACAGAGTTTAGTGAAGTTCATAACTCCCTGGATGCATAATTCATTACAATGAACTTAATGGCACAAAGATTGAAAACAAACCAAAAAAAAAAAAAAAAAAAACAGTTAGATGAAATAAAAAAGATGGGCCAAAACTGGCATTGAGGCAACACCACAAAATTAATAATAAACAGCAAAAAAACAGAAAGAGCCAGGAGAGTAATGTGAAATAAAGCAAGGCATTCCTTCACAGTTCTGAGATGGCAGTTTCCACCAGCCTCTTCAGGGTTATTCATTTGTTTTGAAATGTACAATTATGTAATTTACTTCCCGCCTGCCTGTTCGTCATTTATCTTATGGAATTACACAGCACTACGGTCTTATACTGAGGCCGGCATTGTTGTAAACTACCCAGTGAGTGCCAGAGCTAAAGTGCGGGACTAAATTGGCGGTTTGTCTAGTCAACTGCCAACTGCCAACTGCCAACTGCCGCCCGTGGTGTTCTGTTTGCAATTTATAATGCCGAGCCCCCTGGCACCACTGGTGACTAAACTGTCAATCCAATTTTTATGAATACTGGAGCTTCTTTTTTTTTTTTAAGCCTGCGGGCAATGAAAAATTTGCCATTAAATGTGCGGTTGACAACCATGTGCTGCCCAACCTTATCTAAAACGGTGGTATGCTGTCAAAACCTGCGGCAGATTTAGCGCTAATCCGACATACTGCTAAATTTGTCCTGCGCAACACTCCTCGCTTGTTTCTCAACGATGAGCCACCGTTGCTCAATGACTTAATTATGGATAAGAATCTGGACCTTCTTTTTGTTTTCTCCTTTCCTCCCAGTTCTGGCGAGCAGCCCGGTGAAACCGCGGAATCGGACAGCTGTTTCTGGTTACCCGGCTCTGCTCGGTAATCCCCTGTCGGTTGGTTCGGGGAGTGGAGGTCCTGCTGTTGCGCAAAAAACTTAATCACCCTAAATTAATTAAGTCCTTCATCTGCGAGCACTTTTTGGAGGTCGTGCCTCGAGACGGGGCGAAGCCAAGCGCCATCTTGCACTCGTTGTCCTCGTTTGCTGAACTCCTCCAAAAAGCCGCGTTCTACACGTTCACCGGAACCGCGTGAATTTATCGCCGTCTTTTACGGGCCGTTTGCCGTCACTCCTCTACGCGGAGGTTTTAATATTCGTGGAGGAACGGACGCGGGGAGCGGCGCGTCCTGCTGAAGAACCTCTCCTCCACGCGCAGTCACGCGTACGCGCGGGTCTGGAGAACGGGCCATCTGCAGCCTACCTGCGGCAGCTGTGCTCGGCCAATGAGACGACAGCAGAGCTCAGCTGGAGAACCGCACCACGGCGCATAGGCCATCTGGTGGCAGGCTGCTCGGAGGACAGGCGTGTGTTAGCCTGCAATCTGTACACGTCCGTTCCATCTTCATCTCTGCCTCGTCTCGCAAATCCCTGGTGGATGTGGCGTAACAACACCTGCAGCAGGTCAGATCTCCTGCCCTGACCCGTACCCCCCGCCCCCACCCAACCCCACCCCCACCCCCACCCCCGGTCCGTGACTGGGCCGATCGAGGGGAGAAATGCCAGAGCTGGGTCCGGCCCAGGCCTGTCACTTCTCCCACTCTCACAGGTTTTCAAGACCCGGACTGACACGGTGTTCGATATTATCTAGTCTGGAGGTAAACGGCGAGCACTAGGTATCTTTAGTGGTACAAAAATGGTGAGCATTGTTGGGCTGAATGGCCTGTTCTCATGTCAAGTTATATGTTTATGATGCTATGCTATGTTATGTTATGTTATGCTATGCTATGCTATGTTATGTTATGTTATGTTATGTTATGTTATGTTATGCTATGTTATGTTTATGTATGGCTATTCTTGCTGGCTTGTCTCAGTATAAAATGTATGGCCTTGCATGGCTTGTCTCAGTATAAAATGAACTTCTGATAAATCACGTTTCTACTGCAACTGAACCTTTGTCCTTTTCCCAACTTTCCCCGGTTCACTGCTAAAATAAATTACATTTAAGAAAATCTACTTATGAGGCTTGATGGTGTCCTGTACATCTGCATAAATTCCGGGCATGCAATGCAATCACCAAAGCGGCATCTCCACATTTACCGCAGCCGATATATAGTTCACCATTAAAACGCTCTCAAAAAGCCGGGAGCTGCACTTTCAGACAGTACCGTGACTCCACCAACTTGCCCTCAAGGACTTAACTCTGACTAGCAATCAAACTTAAGAGCCACTTTCGCCCTCGCAAACACGGTCCGGCAAGCTCAGCCACCCCCCAAATATGATAAGTTCAATTTATGTGTGAATGACACAGGAAAAATGCTGAAGGGAAAATACTGACTTTTAAAAAAAATATCCTCCTAAAACCCAGAAATACGGTTTCCTCCGGGTACTCTGGTTTCCTCCCACAGGCCAAAGACATGCAGCTAGGGTAATTGGAGACTCTAAATTGCCCATAGATATGAGCGTGTAAGTTAATGGTGAGTGTGCGTGCCCTGCGATAGATTGGCGGCCTGTCCAGGGTGTATTTCTGCTTCCCGCCCAATGCATGCTGGGATAGGCTCCAGCACCCCCGTGACTCTGTCCAGGATGAGTGAAGGAGGATGGACGGACCCAGAAATTCATTTTTGTCCCCTGTTAGGGACACAAATCTCTGATCTTAATGGCAAGAACCTTACATTCTACGATGCCGAATCCTACACTACAAGAGACATCAGTAAAAACAAAATTATATTTTAGAAAATATTTTCACCGTAACATGTTTTTGTCATCAAAGACACTTGTATTATGTAAAAAAAAAAAATGTCCTCGCAATGTCAGTGAAATGTTTCGTCAATGTTATAACGATGCCACAACAGTGCAGTGAGAATGTTTTGTGTCAGCAAGGGGTACCGTGGACGTTATCAGTACTGCACAGCCCTAGACCTCCGCAGTGTTCCCACTGCTCTGAAGACACCAGGAGGCGAAAAGCATCTTCAGTCAGTGCTGGTCCATCTGTCACGTGTCTTTTGTCAGAAAGGATATTATGACATGCGATTGCATCAGTGATGGAAAGCCTTATATATCCTGTGGTGTTTTCTGAGTCTGTTCAGTTCACATCTTCAGACCCTGGAGCATTATGCTTGGCTGCTTTTAGTTTTCTTCCATTTTAAATAACATAAGATAACATAACAAAACGAAACATAACATAGCATAATATAACATAACATAATGACGAGAACAGGACATTCAGCCCAACAACCCTCGCCATTTCCCTGATTAAATTAGTGCTGTGATTACACAGACGAGATAGTATCTAACACCGTATCAAGCCTAGCCTTGAAAACCCCCAGAGTTTCTGCCTCTACTACGTGACCTGGCAGGCTATTCCACACATTGACTATTCTCTGTGTGAAATGGCTAATGTCAACCTACAGAAAACAGCTGCGATCTCAAAATGGCTCCACGTACTTTATATTAACACGTCTGCATTAGGCAGATGCCTTTGTCCACAGAGACGTACTGCACACAGATGACATTTTTCGCACACAATCCATCAAGGCAGCTGGATATTTTACTGAAGATAAGTCCCTCGCTCGAGGGTACAACAGCAGCACCCCCAGCTGGGAATCCATAACCTTTCCATCACCAAATAAGTCCCTCAGCCATTACATACACGTAATAAATCATACAGTATACATTATACATCATACATTAAACAGCATTGCCTTCCACAGCTACGTTCAAGCCCTCAAGGTTAAATTATGGAATTTCTTCTTTTTTTCTTCTTTTTTTTTTTGGGGGGGGGGGGGGGGGGGGGGGGGGGGTTTGGGTGCAATTCTGTCTTTGACTTATCATGCATTGCGGGGTGGGGGATTGGAGCTTACTTTGTCACTGAATCAAAAATGAGGACTGTACAAGGTACAAGGCCCTGGTACCGAGAACTCATATGGGTGTCTTATCAGCAGTACTACCATGTTTGTTCCAGTGCACTGCGCAGATACCAATTCATATGGAATTCAGCAGATCAGGTTTATTTCTTTTGTAATTTAGACTTGCATCCTCCTCCTCCTTCTTCTTCATCTTCTTCTTCTTCTTCCCCCCCCCCCCCCCCCCCCCCCCCCCCCCCCCCCCTCCTCCTAGCCTTTGCCCTCAGTGTTTCATATTTAAAGGGATCTTATGATACAGGACTTTTTACTTTAGTATGAGTCTCTTTAAAAAGTCCCCAGAGTTTTGTGGCACAGTATCATGCTAACATAAATCACATGCCATAAATATAATAAATGTATCACACTTTTTCACGAGACAAAGTATACCTTCCTCTTCCTCTGTTACGGTTTTCTGTGTTAATTATAGGATTAGTCATTTGAAATCTTGGCCATAAATTAAGGCCATTAGGGAAAGATCGATGTAATTAAATCAACTTTTATATTCTGTTATTTATGGCTGAGCACTAAAATGTTTCTTGGGAATAATTAATACAAAGAGCCAACATAAAAACAGGAGGCTGCAAAAGCCCAAGTTGAAGTATTGCTCTGTCACTCCAACAATCCATCTGACCTCAGGTCAGCTGCCTCAGTGGAAAAACTCAAACACACTAATCAAACACATCCAGTCAACAGCCCATGTTTTTCTATAGTTTCTGTAAGGCATTAAATGTTATCCAGGGTAACGGTAAAATGATGTGAGAGAATATGATATTTGGGACTACTAATGCACTAATGGCAAACACTTGATATAACTTGTTTGTGTATAATTTAATTCTACATTATGAAAAACTTTGTCAGAATAATTGTGCAGCAAATACACATGGATTGTTCAATGGCTTCCCTGGTGGAACATCAACAAAAATACCTATGTGCATTTAAAGGAAGGCCATGTTTTATTTTACATACATATGATTCCTATAAGGATACTATGTTAAATTTGAAGATATTTCCCAGCATGCAACGTGCATATGACAGAGCATGCTGAGCATTTTAGCCAGAGGACGGCCCAGGAATCAAGAAGCGAAAAGGCTCAACGGCCTACAAGCCGCACTGCATTAAACAAATATATATTTAAAAAACCTCCCATGCCGACAACAATTATGACTAACTCAAAACCCTCCACCCCAGCATGGATACTGTGGTATGTGCAGCACAAAGAGAGAAGAGAAAAATGTAATGTGGAAAAAAAATGGAAATGTTTCCCTTTCTGGCTTAGGTGCATCTTTAAAATGAGGGAGGCAGCCCACGAACCCAAAACAGGAAGCAGGGCTAAACTCCTGCACTCATCGCAGATTCCATAAACCGCTGCGCGTGCGTTTGATCGATTGCGAGCCCCTGTGTCATAAAGAATGTAAAAATATACCAGAGGGGGGGGAATATAAATCATTATATCCTAATCATCCGCACGGCCGAGACCTGGGACCGCACGCTGGTCGGTGAATCTGCACGCAGCGGCAACGCTGTCCGAAACGCACCTCTAATTGAGCTGTTTGTCACGATGAGCGCTCGGCTAACAGTCATCCGACCCGGAGCACCATTTCACACTTCGGTGAGCACGGAGCCTGCTCTCCTGCAGGAGGAGTCTCTCCCCCCCCCCCCCCCTCCACCGGTGGCAAACGAGGGCATCTCCCCCCCCCCCCCCCACCCCTCCACCACCCTGCAGTCACCTGTTACAGATGAGACGTGTCAGCTAACACCAGGCCTGTTTCCTCTTGGCTGAGCCCACCGTTTTTTTTTTTTTTTTTTTCAGACGTTCTGACAGCCAGTCAGGAGCGTGTTTGTACAGGAGCGCCCCCCCCCCCCCCCCCCCCCCCCCCGAAAAAAACAACAGCCTCTCCATCTCTCATCTCCTCCCCCCCCCCCATTACAGGCCTCCGATTTACTCATTCATCCTGCGCTTCTGTCACTCACAGAGCGAGCTCTAGCATGGCGGCACCTTTGCAGGTAAACAACAAATCGCGTGAATATCACCCCGACAATAAATAAATAAATAAATAAATAAATAAATAAATAAATAAATAAATAAAAAACCAGCTTGTGTCCTGAAGTGTCGGAGGAGACTTTGTTATGCGCCTGAGGGTGATGACCGATTCCTTCTCAGCGGCAGAGCTCGCCGCAGGCGCGACTGCGACCGTGGCCTCGCTGCGTTACGAATCTCAGGAAAAGGGCGTTAGAGTGAGAGAGCGTACGTTTTCCTGCCCGGAACATCCTGCAGGAAGCGCGCGTCGCTTTGATTTATGGCCGCGCTACGCTAGCCGCGCAAAAGGCCGACGCGACGAGAGCTGGAAAAATAAATGACGAGAGAGCGCTGCCTTTCTCGAAGAGGAAGAGAAAATGATTTTTATTTTCTACATACATACGAGGATCGCCGGCTGTTTTTCTGCCCTGGAGCCCCGAAGCTGTCCTGTGAAACCATCTCAAGAGTCTGACTGATGAGACACCGCGTCTGGTTTATTGCCTCAGGATCCAACAAGAGCCACTTTCCCCGATTCGCCAAGCGCTAATGCTAGGCTAACCAATGCACTGCAGCCACTGTGGGTGTGGTGCATGCCATAGTCTTTATTTAAATTCGGTTCTTTAACTGTGGACCAAATCCATGGCACACTGTTGTAAAGCAAGGAAACCAGTAAAAAATCTAAAAAAAATTCAGTAAAAGCTTCAGAGGGATTTAGAAAAAGCAAGTTCTTATCTCAGCCGCTGCGATTGCTTCAAGTTGTAACCCAAAGGGGCTCAAGGGAAACGTGGGGGATCAGGTCTTATTTACACGGTACACACCGGTTCAGTCGCGGAGTGGGAATCGCCGCTGAGCGCGTCCCACCCAGCGAGGTTCTCCCCAAACGGCCGCCGCTCTCGGCAGACGCGCAGACCGCGGGTACAAGACGCGAGATTTTAAACACGGAAATCCGCTTTAGCGCACAGCAGCAGCGCAGCGGAAAAGCGAAAATACGTCTAATCTGCGCTTCTTTGTTCCGTTATGCGCGGCGTCGGTCAGTCACCTGCCTGCATCCCCCTGAACTCCCCAACCCCCCCCCCCCCCCCCCCCGCGTGTCCTTACCTGCCTCCCCATGGCCGCTGCAGGTGAGTCCTGGGGTCCTAGGAGCCGTGGAGCAGAGAGGGGGTCAGTGCAGCTGCAGCTGAATGAGCATCAGACCGTACCCCTGAATTAGAACCAGACCGTACCACTGAATGAGTATCAGACCGTACCCCTGAATTACAACCAGCCGTAACCACTGAATGAATATCAAACCCTACACCTGAGTGCCAGACAGTACCTCTGAATGAGTATCAGACCGTAACCCTGAATGAGTATCAGACCGTACCCCTGAATTAGAACCAGGCCGTACCCCTGAATGAATATCAGACCCTACACCTGAGTACCAGACAGTACCTCTGAATGAATATCAGACCGTACCACTGAATTAGAACCAGACCATACCCCTGAATTAGTATCAGACTGTACCCCTGAATTAGAACCAGACCGTACCCCTGAATTAGAACCAGACCGTAGCCCTGAATTAGTATCAGACTGTACCCCTGAATTAGAACCAGACCATACCCCTGAATTAGAACCAGACCGTAGCCCTGTACCCCTGAATGAATATCAAACCCTACGCCTGAATGAGTATCAGAGCATATGCCTGAATGAGTATCTTCTGTATGCAGTGAGGATCTCTCTACTGGAGGCTGGAGGGGCGAGGTGTCTGCTGATCACTCCCCTTTATCAGGGTCTGTGCATACCCTCTCTCTCTCTCTCTCTCTCTCTCTCTCTCTCTCTCTCTCTCTCTCCCTCTCCGTCTCCCTCTCAGTCTCCGTCTCTCTCCCTCTCAGTCTCCATCTCTCTCTCTCTCTAACTTACACTCATATACACAGTGTCTCTCTCTCCTCTTCACACACACACACATATGCACGCATGCACACACGGTACAGGTTTCTATCAGAGCTGGAAAGTGAAGCCTCAATGTATGCTCACTGTGAAAGCAGGCAGTGTCGCTTACAGTCTACAGTAAACTGACTCTGACTGAGAGATGCAGATGAATGTCGGGAGCATCTGAGCAGAGACTCAAATCCCCACAAGACCATTTCCAGGTGGTCTCTTAAAAGTGTTCAGTAGGGACAGATACAGGAGAAGAGATCTAAAAACTTTCCCACAATTCTTCAGGGCCAGAAAGTGACAAAAGCCATTGTTTTTAGAGAGGTGGAAACAGAATATGCTGGAACAGATTTGAGACCATTGAACACTGATTATAGAGTACAGGATTGGGCACAGTTCCAGGACACGGAACTTTCCAGCAGCCAATATTCCAAAGTGCCAGACATGAAGAATTGGCACACATCTCAGAACACACAACCACCTAATATAACTGAAATTACATTTCCAAAGTAATTAAAATATCTAAATCCATGTGAAGATTACTAGATATTGATAAAGATAAGCTACAACTCAATCTCAATAGCGTGAAATGGTTTTGGAGGGAAACAATATCCCTAGGAAGTGGCATCATCAAATTAAAACTTTGGCTCAAGAACTCTTTTTTATTTTTATTTCATTGCACTAGAGGAGGCATCTGTTATGGAGGGTGGCAGCTACATTAAATGTAATTTCTAGGGGCTGTGCTTGTGTCAGATTGTTTTCGCAGCCATGTGCGGATCAAATGGAGTGAAATTTAGCAAACCCTGTCTGCATGCCATGGAGAAGCTTTTTCAAAGGCTTTTTCAAAGGTCCTTCAGCTAGTTTTAAAATACTAAGTGAGAAAATGGATATATAAAACTAGCTAATACACAGAGCCCGCCACAATTATAACATTCATCTGATCAATATGGGACTGAATAACTGTGGGAAGACACACATTAAACATAGAGAGGTGGTTTTACAGCAGGAGAAAATAGCCAACTCCTTTGTCCTGCATTGTTTTGTTCAGGGATGCACAATAAGATTGTCGTTGTATCGGCATTGGCCAGTAATATTTTAAAACAAACGTTATCGCCATTGGCCGCCAGGCAAAGATTACTGCCAAAAACGATGACGTAACATAGATGCACCAGACAGAAAGATTAAACAATGACTGCGGCTTTTCCACTCGTGAAGCAGAGCTTCTTCTTCTTGGCCAGTTTATCTCAGAGCCATTTGGTAGCATTAGCCTTAGCCTGTGCCAAGTGCAGTGTGCTCACTAACCACTTTTCATTCCGATGCTAATGCATTATTGATCATTTCTATAAAATTAAAAACCGGAATATTTGACATCCTATCCTTTAAATTAGCCATCTGTTTTCAGTCAAACTACTGTGCGGATGGGGAGTAGAGGGGACTGATTCGGGTTTGATTGAAACATTTATAGATTCACGGACATTAGCATCCGTAGCAACGTCACTATTCGTTAGCTTTAATGACAGAAACATTATAAATAATGACGTCCTATTAGCCTAAGGACAGTACATGGAGCTAATGGAGAAAAGTCTATCTGTCTTTGAATTGTTCCCCATGCACATGCAGGAGTTTGCTTTCTCTGGGAGATCTGGTTGTAATACCCAAAAATACCCTGGTTATTTTGCTCCGTGATTTTTCAATCCTGACAAACTTACTAAAGAACACTGAGAGAAAATTTTCAACTGTTTACATCACAGATTACTTATTAATATATGAATATTCAATATAAAATGCCCATCATAAATTACTTTGGAAGCACAGTAGAGCTGATGCACATTTAATGCAACGCAATTCTGCATAACAAAAAGTTAATTATTCATTCAAATTAACATTTGCGTTCAATCAAATTAAAATTTCATTCCAGTTTGGTCCCCGATAGACTCACATTTGCTGTGGTACTGTTCAGTCAACTTCAGCAAAGCAATTTAATCCTGAATAAATTCCTGTGTATGGAATCTGAAAGCGTGATATTTAAGACAGCCCTATGTCACGGACACAGAACCTCTCAAACTGCAGCTGTCGCCTGAGGCTTCAAATGTTCATGGATATAATACTACCTGACTGTGGTGTGCATGTTGCTACTGAAGACCTCTGCAGTATCTCAACCCTTTTGCGTTCACCATCAACGCTACCGTTACTGAACGTGTACAGAAGCAGTGTAGTGCCCTTCTCTTATAACCTGTTCATTTACAATTAAAATCTCACAGGGGTGCCACAGTGCTCAACCAAACAACAGATAAACCTTGTAACCCCTCCCACCCGCCCAAAGGGATCACAGAGCTTCTCCACCCTACCTCCCCAGTGGTGGAACGAACTCCCCGTCCCTCTCCGAACCTCCCCCTCACTACCCATCTTCCGCCGTGGCCTGAAGACTCATCTCTTCAGACTATACCTAGACTAACCACCACCATGATGTGTATTTCACCCTAAATCTCCCCCCCCCCCCTTTTTTCATGACACTTGTTACATGTTGCCCCATCCCAGCACTTTTTGGAAATTTGTATTTGTCCTAATACTGTAGCTTATTCTTCTACCTAGTTGGCTTTGCAGAGGTTAGGTCTGAATAGTGTTCACTGTGTGAACTAAACTGTGTTTTTGGCTAGAAATAGCTGTACAAAATAAGTATTGTACCTTACTGAACCTGTGTTTAGCAGTTGTCTATGACCATGAAATGCACTTTTTTGTACGTCGCTTTGGATAAAAGCATCTGGCAAATGAATGTAATGTAATAAACAACAGGGGTGACTCACTTCACATAATTTAGGGCCAGCTTCACAGACAAAGATTTAGCCTAGTCCTAACTAAATTTGATTTTGGAATGGTTCTCCACACAAAATTAAATTTTATTTATTCTATTTAATTCAGTACTAAGCTTAATCTGTCTCTCTGAAACCGGCCCTTGAATAATTTTCTCCTCGTCCTGGTAGACCAGAGCCCACCGATGTGCTCAGATGTTTGCAGAGTGCAGTCCAAGAGTCCAAGTGGGAGAGGCTGGCTGAGTCCAACAGGCATTTCCAAACACAGGCCTACATCGCATAACACAAGACATGGATGCACGGGCCCTGCATTCACTTACAGAGAGTAACGTTGTACGTCACTGCATGGAATGTTTGACTTACAGCCCATGCCCTTAAGGCTTATCCAAGGAGATTCCTCAGGGGTCTTTACTCTCGAAAAAAATAATCATGGCCTTCAACAGTTATGTAAACAGTGATTCATTCATGACATGAAACCATGGTGTAATGCATATGTCACTGTAATTGAATATGGATCCAGAAAAAAAGTACATATTTCTCAACTGGACTATTTTTTCCATTATTAATTTCAGCATAAACCTGGTGGAAATTCAAACTTGGTTCCAGCCAGGTTTTTAAACTGGTCCAGCTGGATTGAAGCTGGTCTGGAGATGGTCAAGCTGGCAGCAAGATGGTTGAGACAGCAACCATGCCGACAAGGCACCATGGGCCAGCTTGGTACAGACAACAGACCACCACCAAATTCCAGATGGTATCCAGAAGGAGCAGAAGCTGGTTCCATCAAGACTCCATCTTAGGCTGGGAGTTGGAATGTCCACCAGGGTACAGTTACAGCTCATAACATGGTGGGTTTTTAATAACAGAAATCACAATAATACCCTTTTTATTTTATCACATTTTTCTGTGCGGTATCTTGGGTCCTACTTTGTGAGAGAGGCACTTATATGAGCATTACAAGTAAAACATTAAAATTGCATCTATACCTGAATCAGTATACAGGATTAAAAAATGAATTATTTGTGAAAAAGTGAAAAGAATGTCATTTACAGTATTTCATATGGCCTACTTTTATTAATTCCATTTGACTGATCTTGAGAAAAGCCAAGAGACTGCCCAGTGGGGATGAGTCACTGTATGAGTCAAAAGACTCAAAGTGAAAATCTATCAGAGACCTACCCTCACTGCCCAATCTCCTGCACTCAGAACTTTTAAGCCTTCCTGCTTACAGTCCTATACCACAGAATTTTAATGTGCCAGTCACTTCTCTTCCTCCCAGTCACTGTAACACTATCATAACAGAACTGAAAGTGATTGAGAATATTTCATGTATTTTTTTTCAAACCAAAATTTTCTCCGCCCCAGTTTGGAAGTGTCAGACGTGCCTCTCGAGCGCCATCGCCAGGCCGCCCTGATGCAAGCAATACTGCCAGTGAGCTCCAGTATGTGCAGCCTTTAAACAGCCGCACAGTATTTTGCGAAAAACCAGCCCCAGGCTATGAAGAGGGGCCGTGTTGAATAATGGGTAAGGAGCTGGGTCTTGTAACCTGAAGGTCACAGGTTCGATTCCCAGGTTACACCGCAGTTGTACCCTTGAGCAAGGTACTTCACTATATACCCAGCTGTATAAATGTAAGTGCCAGGTAACAAGTTGTGTAAGTCGCTCTGGATAAGAGTGTCAGCTAAATGCCTGTAATGCAAAGTAATGCTTCTCACTGAGGACACCTGCTAACGTGGGTGGCTGTGAGGATGTGGGTGCATCGTTGGAAGGGGACAAAAGCAAACAAGAAACCTGAAGAACCCTCAGCCAATCAGAGACCACCCTTTTCCAGGAAGACCAATCCAAAGTGTTCCGTTGCACAGGCTCAAGGCCACAATCCACTATTGCCCGAGGCTAGAGCCTACAGCCAAAGGGCTAACCCTATGTGTACAGAATGATGAGTGGTCTGCTCCCAATAAAGCCCGTCAGGATCCCAGAAGCCCCAGGTTTCCACAAAAACACGGAATTTTAATGGTGCAGCACCTTTAACGCAAATCTGAAATATTACAGGAGAAAATGTATTCATGCAAGAGGACGTGGTTTCAGCAGGGAAATTACATATCACTCCCACAGACTGTGATCACAAGGTACACTGCTAGGATCCATGTCAGTGCACATCTGTATGAAGAGCCCTAATTAGCTGTGAATGAAGGCCCAGCGATGCAGACCAGCTTAATGTCTAGTGGAGGCTGTAGAAGCTGATATAACCGGTTTTTGGGGATACTCGGTACTCAAATAAAATCGAGACGGGTGGGGAGGGACAGAGAGATGATGGACCTGTAAGGTGGAAAAAAAGCTTCAGGCTGCAGGCCTGCAACGCTTTCAAAAACCAGTTTTAAACCCTGTTTTTACATTCATCCTCCATTTGGGAGTGGCCTCCGCAACGTTATCTGGCAATCTGGGGGAATTTCAGACAAGCATACATTACATTGCATTAAGGGCATTTAGCAGAAGCTCTTATCCAGAGCAACATACACAATGTTTTGCATGTTTACATGGTATCCATTTCACACAGTTGGATACATACTGAAGCAATTCATGTGCTAGGCACCTTGCTCAAGGGTACAATGGCAGTGTCCTATCTGGGAATCGAACCTGCAACCTTAGAGCTTTAGGATACAAGCCCAGGTCTTTAAGCATTATACAGTGCTGCTGCTTCTTTCATTGGTCAGTCTGAGCTGCGCAGTCGGTCCTTTGGAGGACTACACTTCCTGCGTAGCTGACAGGCCGACCTGCGAGGGCTGAACTGCAGAAAATGCCTGGCAACAGGTTTTAAATGCAACCGACGCATCAGAGTGTGAGTTACAAGAATTCCAATTTCACGCAAAAAAAAAAAAAACCTCTTAAACTTAAAGACCTTGCGCAATCACCAACGGGGGGTGACTCGGTAGTTTTCTAAGAGGCTCTAGCGCTAATCACGTCGTGAATCCATTTTCAACATGCTTCTCAGACTTGCCGTTTAAGAGGACTCACAGCAAAACAGCCTCATGACTGAATTAAGCATTTTTTACATTTTCGCAGCAATACCAAATCACCTTCTCCTCAAAGCAGCCATTTTGTAGACAGGATCAAGCAGGAATCGGGCTGCAGTCTGAAGTTTTTTTTTTTTTTTTAAGAAAAGCAGAAACAAGCGCAGTAGAGCTCAGAGCAAGGCCTTCAAGGCCTCGGTTGCACGGCCTCTGAAGATCCTGTGGCAACACGCTGCCAGACAGTGAATCACTCGGCGGGTACTCCCCTGGCGCACTTTTGGAATTTGCACATTAATGCGTAGCCTGCCACGCCCGTTGGGCTGGGTATCGACGTTCTCGGGCGAAGAGGGGACTTTTTGAAGATGACCTTTCATGATCTTGAGGAATTTCCTTCTGCTTCAGCAGCACCTCTAATAAAAAAATAAAAACGACTTGCTTATTATCGCAGCAAGCGGTCGGCTGTAATTATCCCCTGCTTTCACTCTAAAACTCTCTGAGACGCGAAACTGGTGATTACACGGTTTGGGGCGAGATTTACCGCCCCGTTCCCCCCCCCCCCCCCCCGTGTGAACGGTGCCGGTTACTGCTCACCGTGAAGCCAGCGAGGTCATCACGAAAAAAAAAAAAAATTTTAAATCAAGAAATTTATCAAGACGTGTCCATCATTTATCATAGTCCACCTTATTGAGGTATCTCACGTGGAAAGATGGCTATGGCTGTTGATTCGGGATACTACGGATTAGAGAAACTAATTTCCGGTACCAATGCACTCTTGGGGCAAGGTCTTCATTACAGCATCTGAAAACAGGAAGAGGGCATTTTCCTGGCTTGCTGAGCACTCTTGGGCAGCTAGGGGTGGGGATAGGAGCTTTGATCAGTACACACAGCAAGCAGTCGGTATACAATTATGTTCTTTGTGGATTCTGTTCTTAATTTCACTCCTGCTGTTCTCATGACACATAATAAAGTCCTTTTTTTTTGTTCTTCCAACTGGGTCTCTGGTCCGTGTGACTTCACAGGGGCTGCAGAGACTGGTGACATCACACAGATGTATACAGCATTATCGTTCCAGGAGAGCAGATAATCTGGTTCACAGATGCCCGTATGGTGGTTTGTTTTATCTTGCTATTTAATGCTATTTTCGGACAAAGAAAAAGATAATTCGGGATGCAATGAATCAAAGGTTGGGGGGGGGGGGGGGTGAAAAGCTGTTATCCAAAGTTTGGATGTAGGAATAAATGTGTCATTAACCCAGTTCAGACATTATCAAACTCTCTGAACAGGTCAGAACTCCCTTGGCACAAGCCCTGCACTGTCAGTGAACTGCAGACTCACAAAAAATTAATGAATTTTTAAAAATTTTGAAAAAAAAAAAATGTACAAACTTAAGATAAGATCTTGGATATCTGGTTCCTGTTCTTCCAGAAATGTGATGACACGGTTCCCAGTTCCTTCTACCACAGACACTCCCTCCTGTTCCCCTCCCTCCCTCCTCCTCCTCCTCCTCCAGTGAGAGTTTCAGCCAATCAGAAGACAGACCTACAACAGATCAGCTTGTGCCAGTATAAACAGCCTACTCTCTGAGGTTAAATTATCATCAGAGATACATCTCACTTCTAATACTGAGCAATTATTTTCCCATCATTTCTCTCCCAGAAAAAGAAAAAAAAAACACAGAAATGCTGTTGCTGCTCCCTACCAGGTGCACAGTCGTCGACACGCCTGAACTTGACAAAGTCTGGCATTTCTTTCCTCCCCCCCCCCCCCCCCCCCACCCCACCCCCAACCCCCAACGTTTCACTGGCGACACAAAACAGCAAGCTGATAACAGCATTTTATGAATTTGAAATTAATTTGAGGGGTTGGCATCCCTCCTGAAACAAACAGCATGGATGTCTGTAGTGCCGTAGTGGAGAAGTACAGCCTAATATACCCATATGAATAATAGCAATTTAAGGCCATATGGTCCCATTTGCTTACCATCTTGCCTATAAACTAGAGTGTCTTTGTGTATTCTGTCATTGGCTTCAACTGCCAGCCGTGGTAAGATACAGCATGGTATTCCAAGCAGTAGCCCGTGTGACCATGCGCGTGGGGGAATTGCAATCGTCCACAGTGGGGGCCCCGGCATATGCTTCAGCGTATGTTGAAGTTTATGCGCATGTGCCTGTACATATGTAGGCGCGCACTTACACAAACGCACTTATACTATTACACACGCTTAAAAACAAATTTTATGGTCTTTCCTTTTTTAGATATGTACAATGCCCAAGGCATGGTGAAGGAGATATAAAACAAATAATTCTCCCGGTTGAACGAGCATAAATATGGAGAAACCCTAAGGTGTTGCTAAGGCATGCCCCCTACAGGATGTCTCGACCAGTGAAGTAAGGCAAAGGGACCCCCCAGCTGGACAAGTGATTTAACAGAAGCTCGTCCGTCTGTGAGTCGCCGTAGAGGCTAGGAAGAGAAATACAATCTCCATCTTCCGATGCAAACAGCAGACCAACCCTTAGATTTAATTCATCTTGCATCTCCCCCCACGCGTCCCTTTCTTATGTAGCCAGTTAGCTACTTCAGTAGACTAGGCCTATATGTTATCACATGCGTTATGGTTTTTGCTAGCTATATGACTAAATGATTTGGTCAATGTACTGTTTTTATTTTTATTACTATTAGATTTGTATTGCGTGTTCTATCATTGTTGTTAATATTGTGGTTGTATCATGTGTATCAGAATTTAGCAACTTGCATTTAGTAAGTTAGGTAGGCTACTTTTGTGATGTTGCAAATACATTCACTGGTGTGTCACTTGAATTGTGTGGGCAATTCGCTAGTTCAGAAAGATGCAGCGAAATAAAACCAGATATAGCATGAAATTAAAAATAAAAAATACACTTTTAAAAAACTTTAAAATGCGAAGTAGCTGCACTTGTAGTGGTAACATGAGCCGGCTAACGTTAGCTAGCGTCAGGTCTTTGCGCGTCAGCACTTTCGACACTCACCACAACACCTGTCCATCTCGCCACAACTTCCCATCAGACTACATCTCAATCGCGTGCCAACCCCGTTAATTCTCCTCGTCTGTTCCCGCCTAGAAGGTTCAAAATTCACTGTACATTTAAACAGCTCCGACTTCACTGCAGGATTTAATCTTTACAATTTTACCGCTGTCGGTCCCTCACCAATGAGCAGTTCATGATTGTATCTCACTCTATCGACCTCCTTAAACCACTTCCCTGTTTTTCACTTCAATCTAATTATTGAGCTGGGCGTGGCTACTGACGTTGCAGAATTGAGTCTAGTTGTGTTCAGAGATTTTTAAAAATCTTAAATAAAACAAAATATGGGTGAAATCCAGTTTCTACATCATTTCTCCATAAATTATTTCACCTGGTGTGCCAGCCTAAGCACTTTATTTAAAATCCATTTGCTGAAGTATAAAGATTTACAGACTTGTACTCGTTTAGAGCCCATGGGTTCTTTGAACATCCATCCCTAATGACTCACAAAAGAATGCAAGTGTTGCTTTTCCACAGTGAGCATGAAGTCACTGAACTGTAACAATTGCGTTTTTTGTTTGCTAACATAAAGCGCAAATGTTGATTGAGTCCAGTGGTAAACATTAATGTGTTGACTAGCATCGGTTTCTGTGAACCTGTACATTGCACTCAATTTGTGAATGAGGCTTTGACTGGTGCCAGGTGTTGGAAAGGTCCAAAAAGAGTGTCACTTTTCTTGTTACCTCAAAGCTTTAAGGATTTATTTATGTGTAGATTATTAATTCTTAACCTGTAAGGAAAAACAGATTTAGGTCCTTGCATCCAGAACATACACGTGCAACTAACATCTCCGTCTTTTGTAATTAGACCAGAAAAACTGAATTGGGGAAAAAAAAGGTTTACTGATCTTTAACAAGCTGTTCATTTTCTGGAGAACACATACACCACACACACAAAAAAAAAAAAAAAAAAAAACATCTGGACAGAATATTTTTGCCGCGCAAGGGAGAAGCAACCCACCCATGTTACGTATTCGCAGAACTGTATGAGTCAATCTGAAGTCCAACCGTTGGCTTGCATCTGTAGGATAGCAGAGAGTGGAGAAAAGAGTTGTGGTGACTCGGAGATAGTGGAGTGCTCAGATGTTTTCATACATGGACAGTAAAAGAGGTCTCCATTCTTTCCCTTAGAGCTGCTTCCCGTGGCTGTGGTCTGGCCAGATGAGGCCCGTTGGCTGGTCCAAGGGTCCAGGGCTGGGTCTGCTGGCTGGGCCTGCTGGCTGATGAACTAAACATGAGGAGGAGGAATGTTACTGCGGACATGTGGACGTCCAAGAGTCCTCCTTTCCAAGGGTCAGTCTGAGTGCAGACAAGCACACACACACCCACGAATGCACGCACGCACGCACGCACACAGACACACCCATGCATGCACAAACACGCACGCACACAAACAAACACACACACACACACCCCCACGCACGCATGCACGCACACATACACACACACATGCACGCACAACAAAATTAATGTTAAGGACTGCTTCCTGTGGACCAAAAATTAAATAAATTTTATATGAACCCATATAAAAAAAACTCTCACCCTGGGCTTAAACAGAACAGGATTTTCTGTCAGTCAGCGCAGAATAGTGCAGACTAAGGGCATATAATTTAGCTGATGCTGTAAGGGCCCTGGACATCTGCGATTGCTGAGTAACCACGGCTTCAGTGAGGTTTGTGTGTTTTCCCGCTTTCTCCCTGGATTGCATCATTTTCCCAAGAAGTTTTAACAAAACTGAACATGCGTGAGGTATTGTAAGATGAAAGTGGAAAAATCTCTCTAAAACTTTAAACTGATAGTGATTTGATGTTCTACTTCGGTGGTACATGGAATGCGTGAGTTTTCACAGAGCTGCCTGTTGGCCTGGGCACACACAGTGATATTAAATCTCTAGACTGTGGTTAAGAGAGCAAAAATAATTCAGATACAGCAGCTGCAGGTAACTGCCCCCTGTTTTTTAACGTGGTATTGGTTACTGATTTGATTTAGATGGGAGCACCTGATGTAAAAGGAAGTCATTTGTTTGTGGAAGTCAAAAGATAAATAAGAAAAATATAAACTTGTCATCTTCCATTTGGCTCACTTACAGAAGTCCAGCCCTGACGGCTATGCTCAAGGACAAATCCATCTGGAAAATCTAACAGCCAAGGGAAGGTTGGGAGTGCTGTATGTACGCGTTTTAAATCAATCAGAAAAATATCTGTAAAAAAGCCAGGCCCATCAATCCCACAAGGCATTGCAAAATCAGGCAGTTCTGGCTGAAGAAGCCAAATCTGACAGTCGTGTAAATAAACCGCGTTAAGAAGTGTGCTATGGCCAATCTGAATGGATTTATTTTTGGAACAGTCCAAAGGGTTCGTCTTCTAACTGAGTTTAGTGGCAAATGTACAATTATGACAATGTTTGGCAACTCTTGGCGACAACTTGTTTGAATAAATTATTTTCAAAATGAATACAGTTAAGAAATATAATCACACTGGATGCCCGTGGAGAATTACCAGGCAGCTTAGACTAGAAATAACTGAAAAAACTGAATGCAGAATTCAGATACAGTATGCAAAATGGCCATTGCTTAACTAAACAGGCTGCTCTATCAGAAAATTGAATTTTTTAGCAAAAAACTTTGATGAATGCAAATACTGTATGTGTACTTCTACCTAGCTAGCTAGAACAGCTACATCAACTACAGGCATGCGTGCAGATGCGTAAACACAAAAAGTCCCGCACAGACATACGAGTTCATACACAGAAGATTCCGTTTGTGCGTGTTTCGTATGTCGAATAATCTTCCCCGTTTCTCATACGAAACGTTGAAGCTGTTGACAGATGCGTCCCTAACAGCTGCATTAAGTTGAAATTCAATAGAAATATTCTGCTGTTTTTTTATCAAGTTACCAATGAATGGGGGATTATTATTGGGCGCCGGGCGGGAAAATCGGACTGCTTTGTGCTCGTGGTCTCAGTTCACACGAAGTTCGGCAGAACTGGGCGGTTTTTTTTCTCTCAAGAAAACAGGGGTGTAACGGGACCACGGAGGGATAAGAACCAAGCTCTATACAGTACGTGAGTCAAATTAGTTTCAGCGGAAACACTTCACCTCGTAAGAGCCTGTGCGTCACACCGAGCTCATTATTATACGTCCGTTTCACACTTTTCACCGACTACAGCCCGGCTGGTTCTGAATTAGAGCTGAATTGCTTTAAAAAGTCTGTGTCTGTGTGATTTAGACCAGAGCGCTATGTTTAACTCCAGAAATGTAGGCTACATGATTAAGTGAGAGTTCAGTGTGTGTGTGTTAAATGTGTTTACAGTCTCTGGAGAAAGTTCACATTTTTGTTTTAATTCTGTGGCGCTTGTGTGGAATGTGCCGGTCGAGAAATGAATTCCTGTCTCAGTCTGGTTACTTTTCACGGGAGAAATATTTTAAATTGTGGGTACAGGGGTGAGATTAAGCCACACTTCCCTGTAACATGTAAACATCCTCTGTGACCTTTTACTGGTATATACTGTATGATTAAGATTATGACTTATAATATCTATGATAAAAGATAATTACTACAGAACAAGGGTGTCCAGTCTTATCTGAAAAGGGCCGGTGTAGGTGCACGTTTATTTTTTAAAGCACAAAGACCCCTGATTCTACTTATGATTGAAGACCATGATTAGTTAATTAGGCCTAGTTGAATCAGGGGGTTCTATTACTGAACTCAGACAAAAGCCTACACCCAAACTGGCCCTATTTTTGGATAATATTGAACCCCTCTCTCTTGTAGAATACATATTTTAGTATGAAATGGGCACGTCAGTGCAATGTAAGCCGGTGAGGCAGAGGAACAAAGGTGAGCATACACCCGGTGAAGTAGGCAGGGGGATTTTCTTCATGCGAGATCATACAGGGCAAAATTCTCAGGAGAACGTCTCTACTCTTGCATTACACAGGACGTCCAGCAGGGGTCCCGACCGGCCGTGGCGACGGTTGCTCACCGCATGCCACAGCTTCGCTCACGGGAAGTAGAAATTTCGCTTTGCCACAAAAGAACAAACTTGGGGTTAAAGCTGTGCTGCCAACTGAGAAATTAAAATGGAAAGAGGAAAGAAAAAAAAAGATCGGAAGGTCATTCCGCCGCAGAACAAGCGGGGGAATGTTTTTAAGAAGTCCAGGCACAGGGAGGGACGTAATGATACGTTTTAAGTGAATTACTGGACGTCAATTCGGGGGAATTCAGCACTTTAAAAATTAGATTTTGCAAAAGCAACAATAAAGCAATCAGATTAATCCGTTACTGAGGCAGGCTTAAATCATATGGCATTTCAAAGCTGTAGCTGGGACAGGCCGGGGAGTGGCCAACAGGGGGAGCTTGGCACTGACTTGGGGTGAGGGGGGAATCTCTTGTGAGCTAAATGTTTTGGCCCGGAGGGACGGCAGAGATGTTAACATGGATTATAGTTCCTGAACCCAGCTGGTCTCCTTTTTGATGATGCAGGACATTTAGGAATTGGATTTTGCGAGAACACTGTGTGACTTTCGGGGATAACAGAGTTTCTTTTTCCTTCCTTTAGTCCAGTGGTGTCCGGTCTTATCTGAAAAAGGGCCGGTGTGGTTGCAGGTTTTCGTTATAGCCCAGCACTGACACACCTGATTCTACTTATAAAGGTCTTGAATGAAGACCATGATTAGGTAATTAGTTGAATCAGGTGTCATAGCGCTGGGCTTAAAAAAAAAAAAATTAAAAAAACTACAGCTACATCAGCTCTTTTCAGATAAGACTGGACACCCCTTTTTTAGTTCTTCCTTAGAGCTGATGTGTTCTCGCCAGTTTTTAATTAGTTCAGTTGACAGTGCAAAGGCATTAGTTGGGTACTAAGTCAGTTGTTTACAGTGTAACCACCATCTGTTCTGCAATGCATTTTCATGTGTGTCCTGGAGATGCTAGTGGAAAGTACAAGGCATAAAAAAAAAGATTGTTCTAGAACTTTACTGAGGAGAGACCGTCCGAGGAGACAGCCCTTCTATATTTAAAAAAACCAGCTTTGTTACAAATTTCAGCCACCCAATTAACATGTGTTAACCTCATCAGGGATTTGGGAATCATGAGGTTAATTTTCAGCTTTACATCTTTCATGCACTGCAGGAATATTGGGAATCAATTAGCTGTTGTCATTAATCCTTTAATCTTCCAGAGTTTCTTTATAAAAACAAGTTTTTTAAGCCCTCTTGGTTTCCTCATAAGGTTGTGCTGTGTAATATCACCGTTAAAGGCATTTTAACATTTGAGTGCTATGTTAATAATCAGAATAACGTTCTTGCTGCGGTTGCTGCGGACAGTGATGCTATTGCTAATGATATCATTGTAGTAGTGTTTTGATTGTTTATAATTATTAGTCTTTAAAGCGTAAAAATCTCTGAAAATATCTCTGAAATGAAAGGCCGCATGGTTTCACCTTATTGTTATTGTCTGCTGTTAGTTCTATATTGGAAATCAATATGTGATATTTCTCTGTTCTGTGGTATATTGAGGTTGGCCAAGGCTGTAACTGTAGCACCAACCATATTTCTAAAAGAGAAAACAGAGAAACCTCCTGTGTCCATGCATTTTGGACCCCTTAACCCCCCCTGCTGGTGGAAGTATTTTTCATCCGAATATCAGGTCGACAGCCAAGGTCACGACAGTGATCTACTATCTCATAATGGCTTGTGTCACAGCACTGTAGAGCAGTGATAAGAAATCAAATTTAGGAAATTCTGCCGATTTTCCATTAAACCCTCCGATTAAATGCATTTGTCTGGGGTGTTTTTTCACTGCAGCGAGGTCAAGGCTGAGGAATGGTTCTTTTGATCTTTCTTCATTACCCCTTTGAATGTGGGTCCTCCCAAACCGATCTGATCTGCAAACATCATTAGGAGGACAAACGCTGGGGGGGGGGGGGGGGGGGGGGGGGCTTTTTCGAGTCACACCGGGGCACTGAGTCACTCACAGCTTTTGTTTGAAATTAATTTCCTTTTTGTGTTCCTTCTGCCACCGTTTGTTAAAGCCTTTTTCTTTCCTTCCATTTTTTATTCTGTTGAAATGTCCAAAAGCCATTAGACTTCAGGGTGATTGATTTTCCACCCGTTTCCATTTTCAAATCTCAATTTGAAATGGGTTAGAAAACGCACGTCTGAAATGCCCGTAATTAAATTGCTGCATATAAAAGGAAAACGCTTTCAAAAACAAAAGATAGTTATATTTAATACTTTGTTAAAACAATTATTAAGAAAATTGCATGTATTAAGAAAAAAAACCCCACACATAATTCATTGTGCTCCATTTGTGTTGCAGTTGACGGGCAAGTGTCATGTAAAATATAAGAGAAGTCACGTAAAATATAACAAAAACCCAGTAACCACGCACGCCCCCCCACCCACTTGGGGGGCAAGTGCATGTCTGAGCAGCTGGAGCTTCCCGGAGTTCTCCACGGCGACGGGGGACGAGCGCAGAGCCCGCAGAGGCTCGCCGCATTTTTCGCTGTTGAGGAAATGGGCGTCTCTGACAGCGACGGCTTTGTGTTTGGACACGAGGAGGCCAGATGTCCTGTTCTGTGCAGGCCTGGAATCCATCACAAGAGCACTCTGGGTAGTGGGGGTGGGGGGGCTGGGGAAGAGAGGCGAGGCAATCTGCGCATTTTCAACGTTTCTGTCCAGCGATTTTTAGGTGGGGGGGGCAGCACTACCTCACCCGCTCTCGTAGGAGGACGACGAACCTGAGAGAAATCAGGAGCCAGGCAATCCCAAGGTCACACAAGGACAGCGGGGACCCGTTCCTCTCTTTTTTTATTAAAATCTTCATTAGTCGCTCGGTTCTTCTTTTTAAACAAATCCAGGAGGATAAAGAGAGGAGAGGTGCACCAGAGCACACGTCCAGACGGCGAAGCACCTCTACGTTTGACGGCCGACCTCTGAATTGTAGTTTCATCCTGAGCATTTCTTTGAAGCAGCAGCTTTTTTAGTCATCTCTGGAATGCAGAAGTCTGCAGATACTGTTTTGTTCTGTTCAACAATAAGCACTTTTCCAGGCCTTTCTGTGTATTTGCTCAGCAGCTCAGACTACCCTCCCATTTAAAAAGTCTTTTTTTTAATTTCTCATTTAACTGAGATCCCAAAATAATTGTAGAATAATCATTATCATAGGGGCGACATAGCTCAGGAGGTAATAGCGTTTGTCTAGCAGTCGAAGGGTTGCCGGTTCGATCCCCTGCCCTGGGCATGTCGAAGTGTCCCTGAGCAAGAAACCTAACCCCTAATTGCTCCCAACGAGCTGATTGGTACCTTGCATGGCAGCCTTTCACCGTTGGTGTGTGTGTGTCTGTGAATGGGTGTATGAGAGGCATCAATTGTAAAGCGCTTTGGATAAAAGCGCTATATAAATGCAGTCCATTTACCGTCATTTGATTTCAATCGCGCACACAAATCTACATTGCGCCACAGGCACTTTCACAAAGTCGTGCTTTCGCTCGTCCTCTGAAGTTCCTCTCTCCGGGTCTTGACTTGCACGTTTCCTTTGAAGGCTTCCCAAGTTTTCCTGCCCAAAGGCTGCAGTGGTGAACAGCGCCCTCCGCAGCACAGGAAGCAGGCCGGGCCCTTCACGCGCTCCTCTGTGCAGTGTGGGGCTGCAGAGTCTCAGTAACGTGTCCCGTGTTAATTCAACATTAACAGTGACGCTCACAGGGAGTCCAATAGGGACCATGTGTACTCTGTAAGGGTTGATGTAACACAGGAGATTTTACTGCGCTGAGCTGTAGACTTGAGGGTTTATCCTGGTGTTCAGTAGACTAGGCTGGGATGTTGAGTGATCGTTTATTCTGGTGCTTAGTGGACTGTAGGTTGAGATGTTGAGTGAGGGTGTGTTGTGGTGCTCAGTAGACTGTAGGTTGAGATGTAGAGTGAGGGCTTAACATGGTGCTCAGTAGACTGTAGGTTGAGATGCTGAGTGAGGGTTCATCCTGGTGTTCAGTGGACTGTAGGTTGAGATGTAGGGTGATTGTTTATCCCGGTGTTTAGTGGACTGTAGGTTGAGATGTAGAGTGATTGTTTATCCTGGTGCAAGGCTGTGCCATGGCTTCTGTGCTGAGTATCAGGGTTCAGATCTGTGTGCTTACTCTGTGTGAATAAATCTGTTTGAGGGGCTGGGGGGGGGGGGGGGCTCAGCGAATCAGCAGCAGCATGCATATGAAAAACCCGTCTCCATGGTTTCCATACACATATTTCATTGTGTTCCCAAATATAATGCAGATGATGGATGGGGCTTTGGATATGCAAATCTGTGAGGGGGGGGGGGTTCTGTTTTCTTGTGAAAGGTAGGAGAAGGACCAAGAGCTACACAAAAATAATATAGATATTTTTAATTATTAATGTATTTTGGGAAAAGCCCTTGGTTAAATTTAGTTATGGACCCTGTTGAGACATTATAATATGTAACATATTCCATATTTTTTGAACTGATAGGTGTTTCACTCTTCATTATGCATAGACGTTTATTATACCAGATGTGTTTAGAAAATATAAGCTTAAAATAATTTCATTCTTCAACTAATTTTAAATACTCTCTAGCATCAGGATTGCAGTTTTTAAAATATTGCACAGCAATAAAGTAATAAATGATAAATGTTTATACTTAATTATTTGTAAGTGAAAGGATGCATTGTGTTGTATATCAGCATGCCCTGCATTGTGCCAAACTGCTGCAAGGATGTACACTTTCCCATGGGTAAGCCAATTCTTCTGATTCTTTTCATTAGTACGGGCTGATAGCTGGGATTTATTCTGGCGTAGCAGCGAGTCGATGGAATGTAAAACTTGGCAAAAGACTTACTGTTATTTTTTAAAAAATGAATGTGCTGAAAACTTATTCTCAGAACTCAGATGCTTCTCTCTGGTGGCCAAACTGTGGAATTACACCAACCACGCTGGCCATCTAAAATGGCAACACACTTGTTGGCAATACACCTAATAGAAGGTTATTTACCTGTTTTTTGGTCACTGTGCATTTTTTCTTTGAGTTATATAAACTGTTACAAACATAATTATGTTTTAGTAAGCCACAGAATCAGGCTGTGAATGAAGCACATATATGGGTCAAATCTTGAGTGAGCCTTTGGTGTCACACTCTTGAGGAACTTTTTTTTTTTTTACCTCAAACTGACATTGGTATTTACATAAATATACACTTAGTACGCTTGCTGTAGTTAGTAAAGATAGATCAAAATTAGACAGTAACTAACTCAGCATAGGCTACTGCCAAAAACAGACTTGTCTTAGATTTAACAAAGTAAAACCACTTTACTTAATCACA
The DNA here is from genome assembly GCA_025169545.1 of Anguilla japonica. Lineage (NCBI taxonomy): Eukaryota > Metazoa > Chordata > Actinopteri > Anguilliformes > Anguillidae > Anguilla > Anguilla japonica. The sequence goes on from CM045897.1 coordinate 34,558,159, forward strand.
CTGTTGAAGAAATCACACAGTTTACCGAATTACATACTCCACAGTGATCACCCACGTCACTCTGTCACACTTCCATCCTCACCGTCTGAAACCTTCTCAGGGGTATCATTAGCTGAAATAGATCCAACAAAATTACAACAATTAAGCTCATCCCATTGATTCACAACAGGCTTTTTTTTTTTTTTTTTTTTTTTTTTTTTAAATCACAGTCCCTAAGGAAATAAGCCTTCCTCAGTCCACATTGACCTGCTCTGGCCTAGACTCCCATGATGCATTTCAAAACTGTCCACAAGACCTTACACAAAATGGCAGCAATTTTTTTTTTTTTTAGCACTTCTGTCTACGTATCCTTTAGGGACACTGACTTTGAACAACATTTTACATTACGGGACATACAGACAGCCAAAGACACACACTCCAATTCCTTGGTGCACAACAACTAACACTACTGTATAGCATAAATGTTATAGGAAGCTCATACAGAAGAGGCCAAAAAGGGTTTAAAAAAAAATAAGAAGAAACTTTTTAACTGTCTTGGTATTTTACATGTACAAAATGGGGGGGAGTAGGATAGATGTGTTCAACCACATCACCCAAGGAAACTATTTCTTAAGCAACAATGGCCCGTTTATTAGTTCAATTATACCAATGTTTCCTGTAATATCAATTGAAATAAGTTTCATAGACACAGAATGATTGGGACACTGTGAAACGCAGTCAGCAGGTCTGGCTGAACAGTTCTAGTGTTCTTCCTGGTGCTGGAGCAGAGAAACTCACACCTCGTTACGACACCGAAACCAAACAGAATGAAAACCTTTTAACAGCTGCCAAGTATGGCCTCTTTTCTTTCCTCCACCTGATCGCTGTGCATTCTTATTAACTCTGTTTGACAGCGAGCTTAAAAAAACAGAACTCTTAAAACAGACATCCAGAGTTGGATATTCACTACGGCAGTATCACCATTTCACCATAAACATTTTTTAAAAATGTGCTGAAACTGAGACAATGAGGGTCAATTGCAGTGTGCTCAGTTGGGAGCTTATACCTCAGGTTTGAACCCCTGGACTGCAGAACTACATTACCAACAGAACAGCTAATCCTCATGGTTTTTTTTATTTCACTGTTTTGGATAGCTGTTCCAATTCCAATTGCAGTTGCTCTGTGATCTAGAGGTTTAAACCTGAGGTTTAAACTCCAGCTAAGTACACTGCCATTGGCCCTTAAATGGTCATAAAATGTAAACACAATGATGTGGATAAACACTATAAAAACATTTTTTTTAATTCATATTTATTTTGTCATGGCTTACCGTACACATCACAAAAGCAGGCCTCAGAAAAACGTCAGACCGCACATATGTACTTGGACTTAGAATACAAACATAGTTATATATTACAAAACTTAATAAAAAATATCTGTTTTTTTTTTTTTGGAATCACAAAGTACAAAAGCGTCAACATCTCAAAATAAGGTGATAACAAATTCAAATATTCATTTTCATCACTTTAAAAGGCTGACAGCAATGTGAGCCACAGTGAGAACCATAAACACAGAAAGAGAGAGAGAGGGAGAGAGAGAGAGAGAATGTATCTGCTGATACGTCCATAAAAGACTGCTGCAAAGCACACGCAAAACGTACTCACAATGTTGCAGCAACGTTGTGGCAATGTTATTAACACTGACAAAACATTTTCGTAGCATTGTGAGAATATTTCAAGAATGAAAGCAGGGGTGGGACTCTGTCTCTGCATGGCAGCATAAAAAAGTGGAACACTGTACGCTTGTATTATTCAACCCATTTTTCAAATACACGTGATTGTCTGTGCAGAAAGTGTGGTGATGTGTCTTTACCTGCCAGGGGATGACAACAGGTGAAAAATATTCCCCTATTTTTCCAAGTTCAGAATAACTCTGTTCGTGTTTAAGGAACAGATTCAAACAAACATAACGTTTGCACCCACCCAATGAGTAATATTTGCCAGCAAATATTTAAGCCACAGTAAAAAAATATGATCACCGTTGAAAGTAACATTCAATTGGTGCTGGTACTACAAGCACTAAAGATGTATTTTTTTCCCCCTCCCCTAAAACATATAATCTAAAATGTCCTTTTAAGTTCACACACTCATTTCTGGGCTAAAATTCATTAAGAGTTAAATGCATGCTTGCATTCGAGATTTGGTCTTTTGATCTGAGAAGCAACAGTCTGTCAGTATCCGTTTAAAAATGATTGTGTGTCTTGTACAAAACTTCCAGTTTCCTTTTTTTCCCACACACAAACAAAACAAAACAGAAACACACTTGCCTAATTTACCTTTCACTTTGTTTTAGAAACACACAAGACTGTCTTCAAAGACATTTACAGGATTTCCTGTGACATCAAGAATATTCAACCCAAAGTGTATTTTCAAAGTCTGGCCAGCAGGGGGCGGGCATGGAACATTGGCAGTCTGTAACATACTCCAGAAGGAGAATACAAGGGTGTGGCGATCGCTTCTAAAAGGCATGTGAACTCATAAGTGGCATAAATGTTACATATTTGTTTGCAATTAATGAAGTCGTTCCTCCACAACTGAATGAACCTGGACTGTAAGAAGTAGAAGATGGGGTAACCTGTTAAAGAGGGCTTTTCGGTTAGCAGCAGGAAGTAAAGTTTTAATGAGCGAAATCAAGTGTGCTGTCGTGCTATACTTTGGCATAGTGCACTTAAGGACAAGTTTACCAAATACAACAACATTACCTAGCTGGCCTGCATTACAGCTAAAAATATAAATACTCCAAAAATTCCAGGACGAATCTAGCCAGCTAGCAAGCTATGAAATTCCTAGATTAAAAAAATGTGCAACAGCATCCACTTGATCAATGAATAAGACCGGGAAGTAAAATAGGAAAATGCAGGGGTGAAACTCAGTTAGCTAGCAAGCGGGGTCAGAGAAGGGGCATCAACTCCAGAGCCACGTTCGCCAGCCACACAAACAGGTCTGAAGACATCACGGGTTTGTTACGGTACATTTACATTACTTTACATTGTACAGAAGCAGATGGAATGCACAGTTTTCTCCGTGGAGCACACAAGCCTCCACTGTAACTCCGTGCTGACCCGAGGGCAGTGAACCGTCCATGTTTTGTTACTGTACGTTATCACACCCGGCAGATAGCCAAGTGGATAGCGAAGGCTTTAAATACAATGGCAACGTAAAAGACTTTCGAGGTAAAGTTGTCATTTGTTTTTGGAGGCAAGGACGTAACTAAATCTAAATTTCAAATACGTTCTGCTTTCGTAGATCATGTGTGTTCTCTGTAAGTGCAGTTTACCAGCAGTAGGCCTACAGTCACGCGCAGAATGTTAACAGCCTACCGTTAAGCAGGTAACCTCGGACATTCTTATTCTTATGTAGCCTACATTGGGCCTTCCCCGTTTCGCCGTTACCGGTGCCCATGTTCCACGCCAAGTCCTGCTGATAGCGCTGTTTTTTGGCCAGCGGAGCAGGATCTAAGAGCAGGCAGGCAGGTGGTGTTCAGTAGCCTAATAAATCTGTAGCAAACACTAAAGGGCAGATTTCCCGCAGAGAGAATGGCTTTTTCTGCCAGAATAAAAAGAGGTTTTTTGTTTCTATAGCGATTACGGCAATGACCCCGACAGCCGAACTGTTTTAGAATCCAATCTTATATCGAAAACATGACGGTTTCGACTGCGGCGCAAAGACAGGCGCGATCATCATCATCATCACTGACCACTGCTGCACTCTCAAAATAGACGTGTTAAGACCAACAAGGTCTGTTTTTAAAATAAAAAAGTCTCCCTTTGTAACGCAAAAATTGAATATTTGTAACACAAAAGTACCTTTGACACAAAATGTGTTGAAAGTAACACAACAGTAGCGACACAAAAGCGTGTTGAATATTAACACATCCTTTTTGAGAGTGTGCGCTAGGTGCGTAGCTGCATATTAAGTGTGTAGCTTGCGGGCTGTGCTAAATACGCGATGGATAGACACCGCGTACGAAACTGGACTTTAACGTAACACAAACTGCACTTGTGTCTTTTAAAGACTGCGGCTTTGGTCTGAACAGTGAACGGAGGAACTCTGGGTGGAGTAGTGAACGTACGAACTCTGTGCGGAACACTCTCAAAGCAGATGCATTAAAAACAAAACAAGGCATGTCATTAAAACAAAACAAAAAAAACACACACCTCCGCGTCTAGTTAAGGACAACGCATTTTGTGTTACTTTCAACACAGTCTGTGTTAAAAAGTCTTCTTTTGTAACACATAAATGTTATACCTGTGACACATAAGTAGTAACTTTGACATGTGTTGAAAGTAACACAAAAGTAGTTTCACCAAGAGTGTGTTGTGTATTAACACATCCATTTTGAGAGTGTATACACGCTCATGGAAAAGCTATTAATTTGACCTGGGTCTCTGGCCACCAAAACAAATGTAAGTGCGCAAACTCACTCACACACACACACACACACACACACACAAACATACACATGTACACAGTACATGCATCCCACAAACACATACACGAGCACACAAAGCAACATTATACACCATGGGGAAACACAAGCAAAATAAAAAGAATATACCATTTATAAATACATGTCTTAATAATACCACAGATTTTTTTTTCTATTTTACATTTTTCCTATAGATCATGTTTACAGGAATCACAAAGCACACCGTTTAAAGCTTCCCACCGATACCTCTGCCCGAAAGGACAGACGCTGAAGTCGTGTTTAGGTCACCCGATAACACCTTTTACACATAATGAAAAGGCCACCTAGCGCAGCGGAGACCGTGGCTAACAGAAGCACGCTGCTGCAACCAAGGAAAAGAACAACAGCTACCAACTCCAGCAGTAAACAAGCAGAGCCCAGCAGCCATTGAAATAAAACATAGTACCAATATACATTCAGGACCAGTCTGCGTTCTGACACAGCGATGCTGTTTGAAGAGAACAATGGTTTTGTTTTTTTTTGCTCAAAAATATATGAAAATAGGGACAAATTATTTAAAAATGAAATACAAAAAAAAAGTTAAAAACACATAAATATAGTAAAAACAGTTAAATATAGGCAATGCCGTTGGCACATAGTTGGTCTTGTTCCCATAGTACAGTCTCTTCAGGGTCTGAGCAGTGGGGTATGCAGAGATCCGTATGGAAAAAGATATTAAAATTTACAAATATATCTCAGTGTGTCTCCATCCATGTTACAAAAGGCAAAAATAATATTGTTTTATGTATGCCGGTTAAAAAAGGGGTCCCATATTTTGGTTGTTTTAGCTCTGTGGAATCCCTTGGAGACGGACTGAATGTAATTAAATTCTCCAGCGTTCGCTAGGGCTGCAGATTTCACTTTTGAAGTGAACAACGTCGGCAATCCCATTAGAGTAACAGTGAAAACGGACAGTTACACAGCCAGGGTGGAACATCACTTAAGGTGGCTAACGTAGAAATAATGGTAAATAGTACAATTCTTTACAATTCTTTACATACACAATAACTCTTGGTAACACTTTGCACAAAGTAGGTAATTTACATGCGAGTTACACTCGGACTGTGATTTCTCTGTCTAAGCTATTTGTACACACACTTGTTACAAAGTGAATTGACCAGATTTACATGACTAATCTTCGTACAGTTATGGTTCTTACATTAATCCGAAACATTAATCTGTTCTGTAATCACTAAATGCATATAACAGTGTGTATGTACTTAAGTTATAGAGAAATCACTGGATTCACCCAACAGTGCTGTCATAGGTAAATCACGTAATGGCCAAAACTCCTTAAAAACCTTCTTTTGTGTGTGTTTTTTTGTTTTTCTTTTTTGTTGAGGTATGTCAAATTGACAGATTAGCCTGTCATGGACATGACGATTCAGTACATCACCAGATGAAAACGATGTGGAAAAGCGTGCACTTACAATAAAAAGTAAAATTGATACATGAAACGAAAATAAAAAAAGACATGAAAAACCAGCGAACAGAAAGACACACTGGGACATTTGCTCACTTGTAGGCAGCAGCAGCTGTAGCGTCTGGCCAGGAGGGGGCGCTGTGTGGCTCACACCAGCGTCTCGGGCAGCGTGTCCGTGTTCTCTGACGATAAGAGTTGCCAGATCTGCCACCGTTCCCTCTGCCAGTCCTGCCACTCCGGGCTGCCAGGGCCCTTCCCGTCCACAGAGCTGGCGGGGGCGTGCAGGGACTCTCTGTCCTGCAGGGGGCGCCGGTGAGACGGCGGGGCAGGAGAGCCCGGCGGGTGCGCGGAGGGGGGCGGGGGGGCGGAGAGGGCCGATCGCGAGGGTCCCGGGTAGGGAGGGGGGGGCCTGCCGTCGTTCCTCTGAGCAGGCTTGGGTTTGTAGGGCGGGGCGACGGAGAGGCCGGCCCGCTGTGGGAGGTCCTCCGAACTGCTGGATGCCGATTGGCCGTCGGAGCGGGACGGCAGCTCGTCCAGGCTCAGCTGGAGCGGCGGGCGCCCGGCCTCGTCCTGGGGGCTGCTGCTGGCGCGGGACACGGGGGGGTGTGGCCTGCACTCGGCCACGCCAGAGGAGGTCTGCGTCCGCCGCACTGGCTGCTTCCCGTTGCCTAGGTGACCAGGCAGCCCCTCCGAGGGGCTGGAGGAGCCGCAGTCGGACACGTTCCCGTGGGAGCCTGGGGAGAGACAGGAAGTGACACACGTTCTAAAACCTGGGATAACAAGCACAATGCAACACAACATGTGATTTAACCCTTTGAACAGTTCGGTTCCTTGGAATGTTTCTTTCACAATTTTCACACGTCAGTGTTCTAGAACTCCACCGCTTTCAGTTACCAGCAGTGATTGTGACATCAGCATTAGAATGTTCACTTAAGAACATTCTAATCACATATTTGTGACCTCACACCTTACAGGGTTAAAAAGGAAAGCAGTGGCCAGTGGTGGCTGACAGGGCACCGGGCTGCAGTGGGGCTGCTGTACCTGTATGCGGCTGGTCCTTTAGTCCCGACTTCAGTGTCGCGTGCCACGCCCCCCAGATGTTTGTGTTCTCGTCCGCGTGGTCTAATGGAAACACAGCGCACGGGCGAATAACTGAGCGTGTTCTTCTGGAACCTTCTTTTTTTCCAGCATCGGGAACGGCCCCGGACAAGCCCGCGCATTCCAGAAGGCACACTTAAACACCGCGTGTCAAATCGCATGAAACGTAATCGCCTGGATTAACTGTTTTTCGCCAAGCGTTATTCTTTTTTTTTTTTTGACCCGACGGCTGGACTGTTCAGGCGGAACTGAAGGCCTGAAAGAGCTCCAGTCTCAGACAGGAGAGAGAGAGAGAGAGAGAGAGAGAGAGAGAGAGAGAGGGAGAGGGAGAGAGAGAGAGGAGAGTGAGAGAGAGAGAGAGAGAGAGTGAGAGAGAGAGTGAGAGAGACGCACTGAAAACAGACACCTGGAGCATCTGTCCAGACGTGGCTATAAACACGCACATGACTTTGTCAGAAGTGTAGCTGATAAAACTGTTGACCGAGCGCAACGACGCAGAAAGATTTGGCGGAAATGGCAGGGGGGCCCTTGGCGGGAGGCCACGGCGGGTTTCGGTGCGCAGGGCGTGCCAGATATTATATTTACTTTTTTAGCTGAACAGGAACTGCATTCTGAAACCGCGTCCAAAGACTGTCCCGGGTGAGTTCTAGCCCTACAGGCTCGACACAGCCCCTCTCCTGAAAGGACACGAACGCCCTGCTCCAGTCAATGGACTCTCGTCTCCCCCAGCCGAGTCTAATGAGTTCTTGCTAATGAGGAAGGCCAGTGTAGTGCATAATGGGTTAGAAGTTGGCCTGGTAAGGTCACAAGTTCAGTTCCCTGGATGAACACTGCCATTGTACACTTTAGCAAAGTACTTAACATGCATCTCTTCAGCATATATCCAGCCGTATGAATGGATGCAATGTAAATGCTGTGTAAAAAGTTGTGTAAGTCGCCCTGGATAAGAGCGTCTGCTAAATGCCTGTAATGTAATGTAATTTACTTGTTGGTTAGCCTTTAAGGCTACCTGTGTGAGAGAGGCTCTTTAAAGTGTTTACGTTTGCAGGGCTGCCTTTTACCCCGGGCTTCCTAAAGTACACGCCAGCTTTATCGCTCCGTGGATCTATTTCGGGACAGGCCCGGGACACTTTATCTCATGAGCCCAAAAAACACTTCTTTTTTTTTTTTACGAGGGAACACAAAATATTTTGCTTCGACACAGCTGATGGAAGCAGCCCCACTAAAAGCAAACAATCAGGCTATTCCCATGGAGCTGCAATCCTATACTGTAAATTCAGATGCTGGCATACTGGGTACGTATATAAACATGTTCCCAGCACCCCCGGACCACAGGAGCCTCTGTGTCGTGAGTTTTCCTTTTTTGTGTGTGTTTTTTTTTTTGTTGGTAAATTCAAACTTAATGACACTGATAGTTATCACAGTCAGGTAAATCAGATGACCGAGCACTTAACTGTATAAATACACTAGCCGCCATGCAGGCTAATGAACTGCACTGTTGAGTTTACTACGGACGTCTTACAAAACATTTCCCAGTGTGTTCAACACGCTCTGCGATGCATGAAAACAGCCAAACTAAAAATAAGCTATTTTCGATTTTTTTAGTTTTGGTTGCGCAGTTCTTTAATTTAACCCATCTGGACTGAATCTCAATTAGAATAAAATCTTGTTTCTGAGACTGCCGGTCTCTTCTGATGTAAATAATATTGTTTTCTTTCTTTTCTGGGAAAGTAAATTTTTCTGATTGCTGAACTTGTCAAACTGTGTTTGAGAATAAGAAGACGACCACGGTATTCTCGGTGAAACGAAATAAAAGGCAAATTAACGTTAAGGGAATCCAGAGCAGTGTGATTTTGGCCCACAGTACCGGCCCCACTGGGGACGCGTTTTTGTTTTGTTTTGTTTTTTTTTTCCCCCCCCCCAGGCCTGCTGTGATTGGCCGTCGGCGCTCACCCTTGCCGGCCCACTGCGCGGGCGGGCCGTCCTTCGTCCGGCCCTTGACGTGGCCCACCAGCGTGTACTGCTCGGGGACCCGGAACAGCCGCTCCACGCGGGGGCTGCCCTCGCCCGGGTGCGGCTGCAGCGGCCGGTCCGACAGAACCGGCGAGTTGTTGTCGTACGGCGACACCTCCCCGCTGGACGCCTTGTTGGAGTCGCTGGACGAGTGTCGCTCGCTCAGCGCGAAGGGGCCTCCGGCCTCATCAGGTCCGGGCTCCTGGGACGTCCCGGACAGAGAGAGAGAGAGAGAGACTCAGCGCGCTAAATTCATTAAATTCAGTGCGTTATCAGCAATCTAACCTTCTGCCACAAAAACTGCTAGTCACAACCGAGAATACCAGTTGGCTCCGGATTCCGGAGTCAAAGATAGCAAAGACAGAAAATGTGCTTTGTGCAAACCCCTCTGAGGCGCTCAATTTTTTATACATTCTTGTACAAACTCGATGTTGCAAAACTCTGAGACTCACTGACTCAACGGTGGAAGTCTGCTGCTCTGCACTTCTCAAAATAACATTCCGCCGTTTCTCAGCAACCTGTGACCCCTCGTGCTTCGTTTTTTTTTGGTTTTTTTTTTTTTTTGGAGCCATGTTCCGCACTCATGATCACTCGTAAATCGTGAATCAGAGGCACATTACCTTACGCAGTTCATAAGATTGCGACATGAGTTATTAGTGGAAAGTTTGCACAGTTACAGGCCGGAATGGCTGAGCGGAATGCGTCACTCGCAGAGGGCTGCCACCAGGGGGCGATGAAGCGCTTCTCTCAGAGCTACGGTGGGTGTCGCTCCCATGCACGCCTGTTTGGTTGAGGGAGTGTGTGTGTGTGTGTGTGTGTGTGTGTGAATATGTGTGAGTGTGTGTGTGTGTGTGTGTGAGTATGTGTGAGTGTGTGTGTGTTCATCAGAGAGAGAGAGAGGGTGCACACATTGGTGTGCAGAAGAGGACAGAGCCACACTCACGACCACTGCGAGGCCTTCCTCCGGAGCAGGTAGTCCACCACGTCAGGGTCCGTCTCCAGCAGGCTCATGAGAACCTCGTTCTGCAGCTCAGGGGGGACCTGCAGAGGAAGGGGCACAAAATGCCAGCCGAGTCACAGCCGAGGCGGGGACCACAAAATAACTCCAGAGGCCAGAGAAACACCGTCACAGCTCTTTGTGGGACCACAAATCACCGGTCTCAGAACCGACAAGGGGCCACAAAACATCACTGCCACAGCCAATCAGGAGCTTCCAGGGACCCAAGACCTCCTTTTCTCACTCTTTTCAATAAAGTAGATATAAAACAATTCAACCAATAAAACTCAACTGGAGATAAACAGAGGCATTGTATGGCCCCTGTTAATTAAATATAATACTTTTTAACTTTTTTATTTTTATAATTGAGCACCAGAGAATGTTTTCAACCTCCAGCACACCCCTAAAAGGAAATCTTTTGAATCACTCTGTCTAAAACCACTAACTGAAAATGACAAAACAATGAATGTAGGCTACACGGGTTTGTCATTTTTGCAATATTATTATTGTTACTGTAAAGGAGCGTGTGTGTGTGTGTGTGTGTGTGTGTGTGTGCGTGTCTGTGTGCGTATGCGCATGTGTAGCGCACAGCTGGAAATTGTAAGAACTCCACAGGGAAGGAAAGATCAGGACGAGGTCACGGAGTCCGATGACATCATCGGGAACAGGCAGAGCGGTCCAATCGGGACGTGACACTTCGCAGAACACACAATCCACACTGATCTCCCACAAAGATGTCGATACGTTTGAGGGAATAAGAAGTGAAACGATTACTGGTCCGGGGGGGGGGGGGGGGGGGGGGGGGGGGGGGGGGGGGGGGGGGGGGGGGGATAAAAAGCTCAGAAAGCTTCCTGTCTCCGCCGCGGAGTTCCTCTTTTCACGAGCGGCTCCAGCCCGGCTTAGCGATAAAGCGCCTCTTTCTGCACAGTCCTCGCGTGACACCGCCGTGTTTACGTTCTATAAGACAGGGGCCATTGTCTCTTAAGCCCGTTAACCTAAACAGCGAGCAGCCTCCCCCCCTTTTTCAGAGGCTAGCAGAAACAGATCCCGGCGCTGTGCCTGGGTTTCATCTGCGCGTACGCTCCAGGGAGGGGACGGCTGGTGTTTAGTATAAACGTTCATAACGGTCGCACGATGAGAGTTTTGACCATTTTAATTTGGCGTTTGTGAAATTTGAGCTCGGCAGAAAGCCAGGATTCGCTCGGGTGTTCACGGAGAAGAAAGCTAATATCTAACAGAGGTTAAAAAGAACAAATTTAATACTGGGGACTGCACCCTTGTGAGGAGGAGGCGGGAGGTGGCAGGGGTCTACTTTTATATGGCTAAAATACCAAGCATCCCATATTTCAAAGAACACTGCCAGATGGCAAGTTTTGAATAAGCAGTTTAAATAAATCAAATTCATTTATATTGAATGTTGCAGCCTACAGCTCTGGTACTCTGTGTCACGCCCACCCACAGGAAGTAAGGGCCCCTGAGTCCTGCCCCCTCTTCACTTCCTGTGGGTGTACCCCTGTGTCCTCCCCCCTCCACACTTCCTGTGGGTGTGCCCCTGTGTTCGGCCCTCCTCCTGACTTCCTGTGGGTGTACCCCTGTGTCCTGCCCCTTCTCCTCACTTCCTGTGGGCGTGCCTCTGTCTCCTGCCCCCCACCTCACTTCCTGTGGGTGTGCCGCCGTGTCCTGGGCTCGCGCTCACCATGAAGAGGGCCTCGTAGGTGGAGATCATCCTCTGGACCACGGCGATGATGGCGGTGCTCTCCTCAGCTCTGGCCGAGCTCTGCACAGAGAACTCCTTGTCCGAGCTCTTCTGCTTGTGCAGGAGGTTGGGCCCGAATATGGTGGCCAGGTTCAGTGCCGTCATCTTGTTCCCGGTGATCTAGACGCACACACACACACACACACACACACACACACACAAACGTCAGCCCCACCTCGTGCTGAGCGGGTAAAGTCGCGCTGGCGGGAAGGCTGTGTGGGTGCCGGGGATGGGCGGAGAGGGGCCGAGGGTGGCGGTGTAATCCCGCGATCGCTGCCAGCCTCGCCGTACCAGAGCTCGCCGCGCAGGGCGGGGTTAGCGCAGGGCGGAGTTAGCACAGGGCTGGGTTAGCTCAGGGCGGGGTTAGCGCAGGGCGGGGTTAGCGCAGGGCGGGGTTAGCTCAGGGCGGGGTTAGCGCAGGGTGGGGTTAGCGCTGGGCGGGGTTAGCTCAGGGCGGAGTTAGCTCTGGGCGGGGTTAGCACAGGGCTGGGTTAGCGCAGGGCGGGGTTAGCGCAGGGCGGGGTTAGCGCAGGGTGGGGTTAGCGCTGGGCGGGGTTAATGCTGGGTGGGGTTAACGCAGGGCTGGGTTAACGCTGGGTGGGGTTAGCACAGGGCTGGGTTAGCTCAGGGCGGGGTTAGCGCAGGGTGGGGTTAGCGCTGGGTGGGGTTAGCGCAGGGCTGGGTTAGCGCAGGGCGGAGTTAGCGCAGGGCGGGGTTAGCGCAGGGTGGGGTTAGCGCTGGGCAAGGGGGGGGTTAATGCTGGGTGGGGTTAACACAGGGCTGGGTTAACGCAGGGCGGAGTTAGCTCAGGGCGGGGTTAGCGCTGGGTGGGGTTAGCGCTGGGCGGGGTTAACGCAGGGCTGGGTTAGCCCTGGGTGGGGTTAGCACAGGGCTGGGTTAGCGCAGGGCGGGGTTAGCGCAGGGCGGAGTTAGCTCAGGGCGGGGTTAGCGCTGGGTGGGGTTAGCGCAGGGTGGGGTTAACGCTAGGCGGGGTTAGTGCTGGGTGGGGTTAGCACAGGGCTGGGTTAGCGCAGGGCGGGGTTAGCGCAGGGTGGGGTTAGCGCTGGGCGGGGTTAATGCTGGGTGGGGTTAACGCAGGGCTGGGTTAGCCCTGGGTGGGGTTAGCACAGGGCTGGGTTAGCTCAGGGCGGGGTTAGCGCAGGGTGGGGTTAGTGCTGGGCGGGGTTAATGCTGGGTGGGGTTAACGCAGGGCTGGGTTAACGCTGGGTGGGGTTAGCACAGGGCTGGGTTAGCTCAGGGCGGGGTTAGCGCAGGGTGGGGTTAGCGCTGGGTGGGGTTAGCGCAGGGCTGGGTTAGCGCAGGGCAGGGTTAGCTCAGGGCGGGGTTAGCGCAGGGTGGGGTTAGCGCTGGGTGGGGTTAGCGCAGGGCTGGGCTAGCGCAGAGCGGTGTTAGCGCAGGGTGGGGTTAGTGGAGCTCAGTTATGCATCGTCATGCCATCCTCAGTAATCACAGGATAATGAGTTTTTAACGCTGCCCCCCCCACCAGACCCCCCCCCCCCCCCCTCCCCCGGGGACTCGGAAAGCAGCTCACAGAGCTCTGAGGAACGAGTTTTTAAAAGAGTGCGGAAACAGCGCCTGTGCTGTGCCTATTTAAATCAGCAGTTTGCATCAGAACGTGTCGTATGTTACGCTGATCCAGGAACAGTACGAGAGCAGCAGTCACTCACAGCTGTGGGGTACTCTCATTCTCATAAATATAAGACACACTACACTATGTAGCACGTCATCACCACTTTTTACAGCCAGGTTCTGCTCTGAAAGAGGACCGATTTTGGAATAACAGGGTTACTGGGCATTCGTGCCATTCTTTGGCAGACGCTCTTATCCAGAGCGACTTACACAACTTTCAGCATTTTTTGCATAGCATCTGTTTACACAGCTGGACACATGATGAAGCAACTCAAGTTAAGTACCTCGCTCAAGGGTACAACAGCTAATAAATTTTTGATGTTATTACAGCACGCTGAGAGCCATAATTGAGACGTTTATGCACGTGCCTTTAAATGTTTTCCAGTGCTATCATTTTTTTATTTTATTATGTGGTCGTGTACAATTAAATTGACCGAGATTGGGAAGGAGGCACCAATGTTTTTGGGAAAGGGGAGTGTGGAGAGGGGCTGTTTGTGTTAGATGTTTATAAATGTACCATGTACCTACTCTTTTATAATAAAAAACTTTCATCAACAAAAATAATCGGGTTCTGGTGGTACTTGTTATTGGGGTCCTTGTGGTCAAAATTCCCAATCTTACACTGCCACTCAACTATACTTGCCATCAGCAAAATGACCTGCTAGTGAGTCTAAAATGTTCCAATTAACCTGAGTGAAGCCTTACTGGTATAAGTACTGGGCTGGACCAGGTTGACATTTATCTGTCTCGGTGGATGAATATGCGCCACTGTCCGACAAACTATGAAGTCCCACAGGGACCCATTTTGGGGCCGGTCTTTTTTTGAATTTTTTTTAATTCTAAAACAGAAGAGCAGTAAATTCTAATCTGGCTGCGGAAGGGAAGCCAGGAGTGTGGAGTGTGGCACAGTGGGTAAGGAACTGGGCTTGTAACCGAAAGGTCGTAGGTTCGATTCCCGGGTAGGACACTGCCGTTGTACCCTTGAGCAAGGTACTTAACCGGAATTGCTTCAGTATATATCCAGCTGTATAAATGGATACAATGTAAAATGCTATGTGAAAGTTGTGTAAGTCGCTCTGGATAAGAGCGTCTGCTAAATGCCTGTAATGTAATGTAATGTAAAGCCGCACTTGTCACCTCCTGTCCGTCTCGGTCGCGCGCGTCGTCGGCGCGGGCGGCCACGGTGGACAGGAACTCCAGCAGGCGGTGCAGCGTGTCGCTGTTGCTGGGCGGCAGCAGGGAGACGAGCAGCTGAACGGAGGCCTGCTGCTCCTCGTGATCCAGCACTGGAGCGGAGGCACAGAGCGCGGTCACACCGGATCACATTAGATCACATTAGGCCACAGCAGATCAGACTAAATCACATTAGGCCGCTTCAGATTGCATTGGGTGAAATTAGATCACATTAGATCACAGTAGGTCACAGCAGATCAGACTAAATCACATTAGGCCACTTCAGATTGCATTAGGTGAAATTAGATCACATTAGATCACAGTAGGTCACAGCAGATCAGACTAAATCACATTAGGCCACTTCAGATTGCATTAGGTGAAATATGATCGCATTATATCACAGTAGGTCACATCCGGTCACGTTAGACCACATTAAGTCATTTTAGATCATATTTTATCACGTTAGGTAACATTAAATAATAATAGGTCATATTAGATTAGATTAGATCACGTTAGGCCCAATTTGATCACGTTAGATCAAAATGGATCACATTAGATCCCATAAGGTCAAATTAGGTCCAACTTGATCACATTATATCACATTAGGAAAATTAGATCACGTTAGGTCACATTATAACACCTGCTGCCACTTTAGCTAAAGGAGTCACAGAACTCAGCACAGCTATTTTATTTTATTTATTACACAAAACCAGGCTTTAAAAGTCCTCTCATTAAACATTGCTGTTGAGCAGAGAGACTATGTCTGGTTGCAGGGTATGAACACGGACTTGCTTTAGCATGTCTGCGCGCGCACACACGCTACCGATCAGCGCACGAGCTCATCAGATCAGTGATGAGCAGCTGACCTGCGGGGTAGAGGGCAGAGCGCTTCAGTGCCTGTGCAGTATGTTTGGAGCCAGCGCGGGTCAGCGGATATGCCGGACTGCGCTGAGTATTATGTGAGGTGAGTTTGAGGTCAGGGACGGGGGGGAGTGGGGGGCTGGCGGGGGAGCCCGGGGGGGAGTGGGGGGCAGGCGGGGGGCCGGGGACAGGGGGGTTTCCCTCACTCATAGTGTTGATGAAGGCGGTGTAGAGCTCTTTGGTCAGTAAGGGGTCGGGCGGGGGGAGTGGGGGGCAGGCAGGGGGGCCGGGGGGGGGGGGGACGTGGGGGGGCAGGCACGGGGGTTCCTCACTCATAGTGCTGATGAAGGCGGTGTAGAGCTCTTTGGTCAGTAAGGGGTCGGGCGGGGGGAGTGGGGGGCAGGCAGGGGGGGACCGGGGGGTTTCCTCACTCATAGTGTTGATGAAGGCGGTGTAGAGCTCTTTGGTCAGTAAGGGGTCGGGCATGTCTCGCAGGAACTCCTTCAACAGCGCGGCGACGTCGTGGACGCTGTGCTCCTCGTCCAACGGGACGTCCACCCCCCGGTCGAACTCCTCCCGCAGCTGTGTGGGTCACATGACACAACCGCAAGCTTTCAACATCACCCCCTTAATTTTTTTTTTTTAAACAGCCGATTGAGGGGACACAAAGGCAACACTAAGCTAGCGCGGTTAGCGCTGGAAATATTCATTCAGCTTACAAAAAAAAGGAGGCCTATGCTGAAGGTGCCTCAGTAAACCAAACCTCGCTAGTGCAGCAGTTCGCCCGTCTGCAATGGCCTGGCAGCCCCGGGCCGCCCCCCCCCCCCCCCCCCCCCCCCCCCCCCCCCCCCCCCCCCCCCCCGCCCCCCCCCCACATTTGCACGGCAATAAATTTTAAGAATCCGCACCATTGTTGGAAACCGCGCAACGAAGACGTCAGTTAATCAGTGACGCCAGAGCCCGATTAGCCGCCGCCGCCGCGCTACCCCGCGCTTAAAAAAAAAAATAAATAAAAAATCCGAATTCCTTCGCGTCCTTAACCTCGGCCTTTCGGCTACTCATTAACTCGCCGATGGAAAAGCCGCCGCGTTTCAAGTGCGCGGGCGAACCTGAGCTCGAGCAAAAAAAAAAAAGCCGCGGTCGATTAAAGGAGGAGCGCTCCCCCCCCTCCCTTGTGCCGGGGGGCCCTCTAAATCGACACAGGAAAGCGGTTTTTATCCGGCGAGGCGCTAACGCAACCAGGCCCCGTGCCACCCTGCCAGTGCGCCCGTGTGCCAGTGTGCCAGTGTGCCCGTGTGCCCGGCGGGCAGGGACTGTGCCAGCAGTTATTGAGTTGCGTGGCGTTAAACGGCCGCCCGCAGGCCAGCATTCCGCCGGTGCGAACACAAAGGGCTCCCGGGATTTGGCGAACGCTTCGCTAACCTGCTTCTGTCCTCGTGAAAGGTGCGCAGGATTTCTCTCTCTCTCTCTCTCTCTCTCTCTCTCTCTCTCTCTCTCGAAGAGAATTAAACTTACTGAACACTGCAAGCTGGGGTGGGGGGGATACTGAGCCCTTGCCAAAACAGCTTTTTGTTGGGAGCCCTTGTCCTTTATTGACCTTATGGAGGTGTACTCCCTTGCACTGAGACCTTGTTAGACAGGTTCTGTCCACTGTACTTCCTGACTCCTTCTGGAACAGGATGCTGACCGTTATTGGCCTGTCTAGTGTGTCTGCTGCAGCTAAGCGTTTAAGGAAAATGGCCAAATTTGTAGTTTGAAACGGAAGTTGTAGTTCAAAGTAAGGCAACAACGTTTGAAATAAAAGTGATTCATTGTGACAACTCACCCAAAGTCCATTTTAAAACATTTTAATTTTATCACTAAGTCACATGGAAATTTTTGTTAAAAGTTGTTCAGTGTTCACAGTCACATTTGTGACGTTATCTGGGCCGGTAGGTTCAGTTACTTATTATCTGGTGCAGCACAGATCCACAAATCATTTTTGTTGTAAATGGATGTGTCAGTCTGAGTATGCGCGTCCTCGTTCAGCCCATCCAGGCGATATGAGGATCGGTGTGCACCGTGCAGCACCCGATCTCAGCAGCTGCCTGAGAGTCGTCTGACATTTAGCGAGTGTAAGATAGGAACAGGAAACCGTGGCAACACAATGAAACGATTATTTTTGGGGAGATTTAGTGACCAACGGTGGAGAGGAAACTTCACGTCTACACTCGCCCTTGAAGACGTGACCTTCATCCCTTTACTCTGTATTAATGGCAGTTGGTGAAGTTGTGCTTCACTGACCTTACTCAAAATGAAACTAGGGCTGCTTTGTACAATGCAAATAAATGAACAAACACAGAGGGCGGGGGATTTGCACCTTGTCTGTGCTAACTTTGAATCCAAAGAAAACGGCACGCTTCATATCCTCCTCTCCCCAGCCGGAGGAAAAGGAGATCAGCTGGCGCACGTGCTCACTGTGGCTCTCCCAACCAAACTTTCAGCCGGCTTAACTCTGTGACCTTCACACGACCCCCGAAACCACGGGGTCCGTGCGTCCCAGGTCTCTCCACCGTACACACACACACACACACACACACACACACACACACACACACACACACACACATACACACACACACACACACACACACACACACACACACACACACACACACACATACACACACACACACACACACACACACACATACACACACACACACACACACATATACACACACACACACACACACACACACACACACACACACACACACACCTGACCAGAGATCTGGGACAGGAATGCACCTTTATCACACACACACACACACACCTGACCAGAGATCTGGGACAGGAATGCACCTTTATCTCAGCTTATCCAGCGCGGGGGGAAAAAAAACAAAACGCAACGTCCACCACTGTTTAAGCACCGCCGTCGAGAACACTGAACAAACTTTCCAAGAACAGTCGACAAGAACCGTTTGGCACCGTAAACAACAGGTGCGTGAAAGTCTTGATTCACCCAGAGCTGTATTTTATCTGATATTCAAGCTTTTTTTTAAATTTTTTATAGACTTTACCTGCGACTTCACTGCCCCTACCCATCGCACACCCGTGCACACTCACTTCAGAGGACACACAGATGTGTGCGGTGCTTCTGTATGAGCAACAGGACTGGGACAACATGGACGCCAACACACTCCCGAGATACAGAGTACTCTGTGCTGACGCACCTTTTCACAAATCATTAGCCACTGTCTGCTAAAAGCCTGCTTGAATTACCACGTGTAATTAAGTGCTCCTTTTATCAGCTCTTCCACAGTCACGAAGAGATAAATAATTTGGGAGACAGAATGCATTCTGGGTGGGCGCTGACGTCACCTTAATGGCAAACTGAATTTAATGCTGTTTGAGCATCCTCACACCCAGTGTGTCCCCACACAGTTTCACACAGTGCATCAATTCTAACTACCTGTCCTTACCACATACTCAAACGGGATAGACTTCTGTGAAAGGACCTAAACGTGGACTCACCCAACTGCACAAAACACATAGAAAACGGAATTTTATCACACAGTAATTCCGTGCAGTTGTCTGATACGTGTAAAATGTCCAGACGCAATCTTTTAGTCCTCTTACCTGCCGCACTCTTTTCTTCGAACTTCCTACCCGAAAAATCCCGACCGTCTGAAGACCTGACGAGGTGAAAATATGATCAGTATCGAAAATTATGGAAAACAATTTCACATTATGAACATCAGCAGACGCAGATGGAGCTGCTGGCCAGCATTTCAGGAACATCTCGAGTATTTCAACAGTAGATCTACCTCAGGCTAGCTCACAAAATAAATTCAGTAGTTTACATTACAGTTTTCATGTTTTCAGTTTTCAAGTACATTATTGGCGTATTCAACCAAACGCTTTACCTACAGTTTTACAAACCACCCCTTTTACTAACTGAACTGAAAGCCCATACACTCTATCAATTTATTGATTTTTATCAAAGCGTAACATACTCAAATATTAATCTGCTCAACACAGAAATTTGGGCTGATTATCTTAGGAAAACGTCTATTGGTGAGAGTCAAGGTATGCCTAAGCTCAACCGAAACTAAAGCAAACCCCACACCTCCACCCCCGTTCCCACTCCCTCTCCCCCTCCCCCTTCCCCACTCTCCTCCCCCTCCGCCAACCCCCCAGCTCCGGCTAATGCTCTCCGCGTTAAAACGTAAAGCCAGGGGGTGGCGCTGGCGACACCACACCGGAGGACACCCTCTCGGAACACCGAGTTCTGCCGTCGGGACGTGCGATTTTTTAAGGTCGTGGCTGAAGACAGGAACACCCCCAACCCCCCCGCGCCCCCCCCCCCCCCCCCTCACCGTATTTCTCCAGGTGCTGGCAGCAGCTGTCCACCAGCCGCGGCACCTGCCGGTAGATGGGGTTGAGGCTGAGCTTCTTGTCGCGGTGCTTCTCCTTCTTGCTGGCGGCCTCGGCGGGCAGGGAGAGCTGCAGCGCCTCCAGCAGGCGGGACTGGCTGTCGTCCAGGTCGGTGATGGAGTCCACAGACATCCCGCCCTGCGCGCCGCGAGGCAGCGGGGGGGGAACGCGGAGGCATTACATCATCTGCCCCCCTCCATCCTCCTCCTCCTCCACCCCAAACCACCCCGGCCCCCCGGCCCCCACCCCCACCCCGGCCCTCCTCCACCCCAAACCACCCCTGGCCTCCACCCCGGCCCCCGCACCCCAAACCCCTGGCCTCCACCCCCACCCCGTTCCCCCCCCTCCCCTCCTCCACCCCAAACCTGGCCCCCGCCCCTCCCCTCCTCCGCCCCCCACCCCACACACCCTTCCCCTGAGCTCTGCAGATGGTGGGCTCCTAGCTCTTTGTCCACTAGCGAAGGCGTCCTACTTGCAGGCTAGTTACTCTGTCAGGGTCCACGGGTATTTGTACTGTTTTTTCTCTCTTCTCTAAGCTAAGATTTTTTTTTTTTTTTTTTTGCATAACTGAAAACTGTGCTTCATACAAGGATAATTAGCGCAATCTACAGTATGAAGCACTGAACAGCTTTTGAGGCAAATTTACAAGAGATGTAAAATGTACGTAACCCCCCCTCCCCCAAAAACCCCCCACAATAATTACAGTTCAACAACTAAATTTGTGAAGCAGCTTGAGCATTAGGTTCGGGAGAAAATGCACTTCATCTGACTAGAGGCCAAGGCAACAAATCCAAACAAATTCTCAACAGAAGAATTCCTGCCAAACTGTAAATCAAAGACGGGGGGGGTGTGTGTGACTACATTGGGGCCAGAGAGAGGGATGAGGGGAGAGAGGGGTGGAAAGAGAGGGGTGAGAGGAGAGGAAGAGGAGGGAGGGGTGGGAGGAGAGAGGGATGGGAAAACAGAGGGGTGGGAGGACAGGAGGGAGGGATGGCAGGAGAGAGGGGTGAGAGGAGAGAGGGGAGGGGAAAGAGAGGGTGAGAGTAGAGGGGGATGGGAGGAGAGAGGGGTGGGAGGAAAAGATAGAGGGGTGGAAAAAGAGTGATGTGAGGAGAGAAGGATGAGAGGAGAGGAGAGAGGGATGGCAGGGGAGAGGGGTGAGAGGAAAGAGGGAGGGGAGAGGGGTGAGAGGAAAGAGGGATGGCTGGAGAGGGGGTGGGAGGACAGGAGAGGGGTGAGAGGAGAGGAGAGAGGGATGAGAGGAGAGAAGAGAGGGATGGCAGGGGGAGAGGGGTGAGAGGAGAGGAGAGAGGGATGAGAGGAGAGGAGAGAAGGTTGGGAGGGCGTGACTCACCCGTCTGCGTGCGCGGGGGGCGGGCTCGGGGGTGTTGGGGGAGGTGGACTCGTTGGGCGTCTCGGAGGTGGAGCTGAGGGAGGAGGTGCTGCTGGAGAGCTCCTTGCTGGGCCTCTTGATGGCGAACTGCAGGATGGAGGACACCAGGTCGGTGGGGTCCCGGTGCTCCCCCCTCTGCGCCTCCCCCCGCTGCGCCTCCCCTCGCTGGGCCTCCCCTCGCTGCTTATGGGAGCGGTCGTTAGCGATCACCTGCCACAGGGGCAGGCCGAAAGCCTGCGGGACAAACTCTGCAGGGCGGGGAAGAGGGAGGAGGCCGGGCCAGGACATGGGGCGGGGCCAGGGCAGGGTGAGAGGGAGGAGGCGGGGCCAGGGCAGGGTGAGAGGGAGGAGGCGGGGCCAGGACATGGGGCGGGGCCAGGGCAGGGTGAGAGGGAGGAGGCGGGGCCAGGGCAGGGTGAGAGGGAGGAGGCGGGGCCAGGACATGGGGCGGGGCCAGGGCAGGGTGAGAGGGAGGAGGCGGGGCCAGGACATGGGGCGGGGCCAGGGCAGGGTGAGAGGGAGGAGGCGGGGCCAGGTCATGGGGTGGGGCCAGGGCAGGGTGAGAGGGAGGAGGCGGGGCCAGGACATGGGGTGGGGCCAGGGCAGGGTGAGAGGGAGGGGGCGGGGCCAGGGCGGGATAGAGAGAGGGAGGGGAAGAGGGAAGTGAGAGGGGGAAAAAAAGAGAGAAAAAGGCAAGGACACAGTTCAAAACAGAGTAAAGCAAGAACCAGGCCAAGTCAAAAGCACTTCTGCTTAGACCTGTGATCCTTATCACCCAGCACAAAATACATGCAGGTAATTCATTGGCTATCAGCCCAGGTAAAGGAAAACAGCTGACCGGGTAAATACATCCGACAGTGAAAACTACATTTGGAACACTGCGAAAGTATCCCTAATCTGTGCCAACCAACAAGCATGCAATGACCTTCATGAACATGTTCATTTAAAGCATCTGTATTCCACTGGTCATCGGTATAATAATACGATAGTATATGTAATCTTCATCAATATATCACTTGAATACATTTGGTTTCATTGGCGGGTTACCTTCTTCTGATTACAAATCGTGTTCACAAATAGAAAAAAAC
Source organism: Anguilla japonica (assembly GCA_025169545.1). Taxonomy (NCBI): domain Eukaryota; kingdom Metazoa; phylum Chordata; class Actinopteri; order Anguilliformes; family Anguillidae; genus Anguilla; species Anguilla japonica. Next base: position 34,580,536 of record CM045897.1, read on the forward strand.
AGCCTATTGAACTGACGCCATATGAATCTGTTTCAGCAGCCTTTTGCATATTAATTAATTTACTTGGGTACTTCATTGAATCTGCAATTTTTGTTGCAGATTCAATGAATCTAATTTAATTTAATACTAAGTATTTTTGCAGTTTCCAGCTGCTACCGGGTGTTTTAATTGGTATGACCATAGATATCAGAACCATAGATAGCAGAACCACATGTAAGAAATCCAGATACAGTAAATACAGTAGCGCCCAGATAAACATATCTTAAAACTGATTATCATGTCAGTCTCTTAACAAAGGGTGCCCACAACCTCAGCCTGTGGCTTAATCTCAGCACTGTGTAAGTACAGGTGTGATAAAAGCACACTGACTCACTTTTGGGCTTTTATTTTAATACGGAAGCCATTCGGCAATGAAAAAAAACCATTGCAGGAAAATCCAGCGTGACATCCAGGCTCTTGACAACAGCTTTAAACGAAAGCCTATACATTTCAACAGCTGTACCTTCATAAGATCACTGATAACACGGTCATTTTCCTCAGTTCTTTCCTTCGTTCCCATTACTGACGGAGTTCACCAGCGCTCCGAGTCTCTCATCGCTAGCCTCACACTAAGAGGGATCGGCCTGCCAAAACAAACCACTCCGTGTGAGCTGCGGCTACAGACACATCGCGAGGAATGTTGTTTTAACAAGGTACCGTTTCGCAAACACAAAGGAACCAGGGCAGTCCGAGGTTAACGAAGAAATCGAGGCGATATAAATCAACTCATTCAGTTCATTGACATTTATGTACAAACAGGAAGATTTGGTTTTGGGGCATTGTCGAACCCCCCCCCTTGCAGTTACCCCCCCCCCCCCCCCCCCCCCCCCCCCCCATATCCAATGTCATGCAGGGCCTGTGGAACAGATCCTTGGACTCAGTTTGTCATTTTACAAAAGACGTTACATTCCACCACTGAACACATGGGACGGGATCTTGAGGGACTATCCCATCTGCAGATCTAGCTTCTATAATCCTAAAAAAAAAGCGTGGAAAGGTTGACTTTGCAGTGATTAAAACAGGAACCCCCGCCTGACTGTTTTGCGCAAAGTCTTTGGCCACCCGGTCAACAGCGAAGCTACATTACATTACAGGCATTTAGCAGACGCTCTTATCCAGAGAGACTTGCCCAATTTTACTCAGAATTTACACTGCATCCATTGATACAGCTGGATATATACAGTACTGAAGCAATGCAGGTTAAGTACCTTGCTCAAGGGCACAACAGCAGTGTCCAACCCGGGTATCAAACCCGTGACCTTTAGGTTACAAGAGCAGCTTTTTTTTCCCATTATGCTACACTGCCGCCACATACAAGCTCACACTCCTGTGCACGTTACCGCGGAGACGCACAGTCGTTGGAGGAAGCGCTCTTTATGACGAGAGTCGCACCCGGTGACTCCGCCCCCCCCCCCTCGTTATGTTGGCAGAAGCAGCTCAGAACGCCCGGCCCACAGAGAGAGAGAGAGAGAGAGAGAGAGAGGGAGGGAGAGACAGAGAGAAAAAGAGAGAGAGAGAGACAGAGAGAGAGAGATAGAGAGAGAGAGAGAGAGAGAGAGAGAGATAGAGAGAGAGAGAGACAGAGAGAGAGAGAGAGACAGAGAGAGAGACAGAGAGAGACAGAGAGAGAGAGAGAGAGACTCAGAGAGAGAGACAGAGAGACAGAGAGAGACAGAGAGACAGAGACAGCGAGAGAGAGAGAGACTCAGAGAGAGAGAGAGAGAGAGAGACTCAGAGAGAGAGACAGAGAGACAGAGACAGAGAGAGAGAGAGAGAGACTCAGAGAGAGAGAGACTCAGAGAGAGAGAGAGAGCCGCGAGACTCCGGCGAAACTGATCAAAGACTCCATTTTCCCGCCGCCGGCCCGATCCACCGCCGCGCGAGGAAACAGAGCCCAGCTGCGACAGAACAAAGAGTCCGAAACAGCAGGGCCGCAATCCCACAACCCCCCTCTCCCACGGCTCGGAGGAGCTATCTTTACTCACTCACACGCTGGAAAAACCAACAGTGATGCTATCGCTGGCTCGGGGGGTATGGGGGCGGGGGGGGGGGGGGAGATAGCAGTGTCTCCATTTTATCATCATTTGAGCTATTAAATGGCAAATGTTTCCGTGAAAATGAGTGTGTACGCGTGTGCGTGTTGTCTGTGTGTCTGTGCGTGTGTGTGTGTGTGTGTGTGTGTGTGTGCACGTGTTCTTCTTGTGTGTGTGTGTACCATTAGCTTAACATTCCACATACTACGCTAAGGAAAAATCTTCTTACTCACAGGGCGAGTCTGGGATTGTACTCGCAGGCTACATAAATAGGAAATAGATACCCGGGCAGCGAGCCCCACGCAGACACAGGGACGACACGCCGCGTCTGACTTCCTCCCCCCGCCCCTCCCTTAAGACCCAGAATCCTCCGGCCTCACACGCTCTCTCACAGGCTGCAGGGACCGGCCGTCCGATACCCAACGGTCCGAACCCAAAACGTCTCTTAGAAAGGGAGTCGCCTCATTTCTCAGGAATATGGCCCAATGGCGCGCGTAATTCTGGCAGCCAGCGAGTCGGTCGAGGGTGCGAGAGCAAACTTCTGTTCCTCTCATGTGCTTCCAGGACTGCAGTGTGTGTGTGTGTGTGTGTGTGTGTGTGTGTGGCGTCCTTGCAAGAACAAAGAGCCGCCTGGGCGATCTTAAAAAAAAACAAAGCTACAGTGTAAGGAGAGAGGCGAGATCACTTTCACAGAGTTACAGTGTAGAATACCAGCAGAACAGGTCATCTTTAAAAAGAACAGACCAGACGTTTTTCTTTTTTTTCTTTTTTTTTGGTTTTTGGTTTTCATTACATCTAGTCACCTAGCAACAGCATCACATGAACATGAAAAAAAAAAAAAAAAAAAAAATGCAACGACTCGCAATAATGAACAACCCACTCATCCTCCAGCAATGTTCCGATGACATCACCGCACGAGATAAATCATGTGGCGCTCTGCTGTACCTTTGTCTTTGCTTTTCTCCTTCGCCAAGGAGTCCAGCTTCCTCCGCAGCGACTTTTTCCGCTTCTGTCCATCTGAAGACAAAAAGAAAAGAAAAGCTAAAAATGTAATTCGCTGCCCGCTCCCATTTTCATTCCAGAGAATGCATTTTTAGTACGCAGGTAAACTCATCGACACATTCACCCATCCATCAATCTGTTATCTAGCCTGCTTATTCCAGGTCAGGGTCACGGGTAGGGGGGGGGGGGGGGGGGGGGGTGCTGGAGCCTGTCCCAGCATGCATTGGGCGAGAGGCAGGAACACACCCTGGACAGGTCAGTAATCCATCACAGGACAGACACACCACTCATTCACACACTCATACCTACAGGCAATTTAGACTCTCAGCCTAACCTGCTGTGAGGCGACAGTGTTCCACCCTCACTGACACATATATATACACAAATCGACTACAGTTATAGCTACTGCATAAAGCTTTATAAAGCATTCATAAGCATTTCTGTGTGAATTTTAGTCAGAGGTGGGACCGTGAGCTCGTGTGACATCACGCAGCCAAGTGGCATCAGATAAAGCGGATTTCCTCGGAATCCTGCTCTTGAGTTTGTCAGAAATTTCCCGGGAACGGTCTGTCTAAAGTCACGTCAAACGTGACAAACGACCAAGGTTTTTACACTCCAAGTCCCACGGTGCTGCTGGCCCAGATGGAGCTGTAGGTCCGAAGCATTTTAGTCACTCTGAGCACAAGGACGGGTGTAAATAAGTCCCCTGAAGCCAGCTGTACTGCTTGCTCTCAGAGTCATTTCACCCACACTCAAAATAAAAAACTTCCTCAAGCACACATTACATTACAGGCATTTAGCAGACGCTCTTATCCAGAGTGACTAACACAACTTTTTTTACATAGCATTTACATCGCATCCATTTATACAGCTGGATATATACTGAAGCAATGCAGGTTAAGTACCTTGCTCAAGGGCACAACAGCAGTGTCCTACTCGGGAATCGAACCTGTGACCTTTAAGTTACCAGACCAGGTTACAAGACCAGCATACAGTAGCTCAGTAGGTACAGGGCAAAGTCATTGTGACACAAACTACATTTAAATCATTGCCAAGATCCTAGCACAGCTTGCATGGAATGTCCATGCTAAGCCTTTGTAAATTACTTGTTAGGAACATGTAAAGGAAGGAAGCTGTTGTACATGCTACATGGAGCATTTATGAACATACTGAACAGCTGATCAGAATCGTACAAAACCAACAGGCTGCAGTAAGTGTTCAAATGACAAATTATCTACTTCGGTGAAATTAAATTTCTAAGAAGCCATTTAAATTGCATAAAATACCACACTCCTGCACAAGATGGAACGTCAGTTAGTCATCTATTCGTGAATCTGGAGTCACACAGTCTGGAGTCATACAAATGTGTTCACACTGGACCCACACAACACATTGCACAAGGTGAAGGATTATTCCAAAGTATTCATTAAAAACACATTATTATACTCTAATCCAACAAGCACTTACAGCTAATCTGGGACTTAGCGGACGGGAGTCTCATCTATCAGGTATTGCATCCCATAAATACAACATTGAGGCCAGACACGGTGAAATATGACCCAGTAACACATCCAGGGACTTACTTAGCTGTGTTTGGCTGTCTCATATCTATTCATGCAACGATAAATCAACCTTATCTTAAACTGTTTTAAATTATTACCAGGAATTTTTCCAGTTTTCTATAAATTTACAAATGAATTTTAGTCATATTCTCATAATTGTACAGTTGCTATATTGCAGGTTCAGGCCTGCCTGTCATCATTTTTCATATTACCAGGATTCCACAGGTCTGAGGGGAGGAGCCACGGTTACTCTGGTTACCACTGGATTAGTTCCTCCCTGCAATGCGCTAACATCCACAGTTATCGTCAGTGAGAATTGTGACTCTCCCTCAACCAGCACAAGCTCTCCTGAAGCACTGAGAGGCCTGTACTGTGGGATATACAGTACATTACAAGCATTACATTTATTTGGCAGATGTTTTTATCCAAAGCGACGTGCTATACATGCATACCGAAGGTCATTGGAACTACAAAACACAGGTCCGACAAGGTACAATGCTCATTATGTAACAGTTATTCATAGCCGTGAACACACCAGGTCCAGTTCACACAGTAAGCATAGGCCAGGTCAGAAAGTTACGGTAAGTAAAACTAGGAGGCATGAAGACGAGCTACAACATCAAGATAACGATACAAGTGCAATGTAAGTGCAGGACGGAGTGTAGCACAGTGGGTAAGGAACTAGGCTTGTAACCAAAAGGTTGCAAAAGGTTCAATTCCCGGGTAGGACACTGCCGTTGTACCCTTGAGCAAGGTACTTAACTGAAAATGCTTCAGTAATCCAGCTGTATAAATGGATACAGTGTAAAAATGCTATGTAAAAGTTGTGTAAGTCGCTCTGGATAAGAGCGTCTGCTAAATGCCGATTCCCGGGTAACTGCCGGTAATGTAATGTATAAATGGATACAGTTGTAAAAAAATGTAAAAGTCTGCCAAAGATTACATACATTACATTACAAGTGTATAACATGGAGCTGTCACTGTCTTGTGAAGCTAACGTGCATTCGTGTAAATGGTTGTGAGGAAGAATTCCCTCACGACGGGAATCTCTGTAATGGATTAGCGGCTCGAAAAAGCACCGAAGCAATTTTCACACAGGCTTCCGACCCGAAAGCGCATCCTCTCAGACTCCAGCTATTTTGTGTTCTCCACAGTATGGCACAGGTTTGCTCGCTAACTGCTAATAAACACAAATCACTGCCTCTGGCCTCTGGCTCTGGCTCTGGCTCTGCAGGATGAACCCGCGTGTTTCAGATTTACACCGCAGCCTCACATTCCCCTGTCAGGAACCCGCGTCCTCCGATAAGGCGGACGGGTTCGTTTTTACGTTTTTAATTTATTTCGCGGCTTCTAAGGCCTCGCTAGCAGGTTACGTAACGGGGCCGTTTCGCCGTTTCGAACTCCCGCCTCAGCCCGGCACTGTCTTGTCAGCACGTTGATTTCTGTGTTGTCTTAGTTAACTCTGACACGCTCCCGAGTAAATATCCCAAAAGGCAGTTGTACGCCTTAGATTTTTATCAACAAGTTCAAAAATAGCCGTTGGGGGGTGGGGGGAAACATCCCAAAAGTCAATTTGCAATGACTCCAGTCCAGTGAACCGTCGCTGTTGCAAAAGAAAAACAGATTATTATCGGAGAGGGTTAGAATGCAGAAGCAAACGACACGTGCTCTCTTTGGGCACGCCGTGTTTCGTACGGCCACGTATGTGTTCTTGGACCGGCCTGTTGTAATGTATTAACGGAAGGGTTTTCTGGAAGTGTTTTTCCGTTCCGCACAGTAAAATGTTCGGTGGTAAATCAACTTTTACAGAGCTTATACGAGTCCACTGTGGCCAAACTGGATTCATATAAATTTCTGTTACACTTGAATTAACACTGGCCAATTTAACGAGGGTGGGGATGACATCCAAAGTACAAATAATGATGTACGTACAAAAAAATGATAGCTTTCCGGAAAAGGTCGATCTGAAATGAACCCTCGGGGAAAGTACTCTGTGGGACGTAGCTGGTTTATTCAATTCCATTTAATTCAATTTCATTTGTATCATGCTTTTTACGAAGAACTGTCACAAAGACGCTTTACAGAGCAGCAAGGCAAGAAACACAGAAGACAGGTCAAACACCAGGCCTGAACCCAAAGCACAAGGTAAAAAAAAAAAATTCCCACTGGGGAGAAAAACCCTCAAACACAGTGGCAAGAAAAAACTCCCCAATGGGAAGAAATCTCAGGAGGAACCCAGCTATAGAGGGGGGAGCCCATCCTCCACTGGCTGGCCTGGTGTAAAGTAGCGGTAGAATGGAATGTAGCAGAAAAATGCTATAAGAGATCTATCACAGCAAATAAAACGGGTTAAGCAGGTTACAGTTGAGTCGATCCTTGACTGATCTGATCGAAACACTCAGGGATGGCCCATGGTTTTATTTCCCCAAGCTGTCTTGCAAATTCTACTGTAACAGCCATATTTTAACCCGACAAGGTAATCACAAATATGTGATTAGAATGTTCCTATATGAACATTCTAAAGCGGATGTAACCGTCACTACTGGTAACTAAAAGCAATGGAGTTCTAGAACAGTGACTTGGTATTTTAAAAGAAAATTTAAAAAAAAAAAAAAACCTCTTCTTCAAAGGGTTAAATGGCTCACACGCACACACAATACGAAATCTGGGCCCTTCTGGAGTAGATTCACACCTGCAGATAATTTTGGAGCGACCGTGCAGACTCTCAGAGTAACTGGAAACTGACTATTCTCAGATGGCCTGCATTACACAAAAAATACAAAAAAAAACTCCTCCTTTGTTTTCCTCTCTGTGCCAGCAAATCTTGAACCTATCCAACCATCCTATTTACACAGTGTAGCCTGTACTGTGCTAGTTGTGTTATACACAGAGTGTAGCCCTGCTGTGCTAGTTGTGTTATACACAGTGTAGCCGTGCTGTGCTAGTTGTGTTATACACAGTGTAGCCGTGCTGTGCTAGTTGTGTTATACACAGAGTGTAGCTGTGCTGTGCTAGCTGTGTTATACACAGAGTGTAGCCCTGCTGTGCTAGTTGTGTTATACACAGTGTGTAGCCGTGCTGTGCAAGTTGTGTTATACACAGTGTAGCTGTGCTGTGCTAGTTGTGTTTTACACAGAACATAGCCATGCTGTGCTAGTTGTGTTATACACAGAGTGTAGCTGTGCTAGCTGTGTTTTACACAGTGTAGCCGTGCTGTGCTAGTTGTGTTTTACACAGAGTGTAGCCGTGCTGTGCTAGCTGTGTTTTGCACAGAGTGCAGCCGTGCTGTGCTAGTTGTGTTTTGCACAGAGTGCAGCCGTGCTGTGCTAGCTGTGTTTTACACAGAGTGTAGCTGTGCTGTGCTAGTTGTGTTATACACAGAGTGTAGCCGTGCTGTGCTAGTTGTGTTATACAAAGTGTAGCTGTGCTGTGCTAGTTGTGTTATACACAGAGTGTAGTCGTGCTGTGCTAGTTGTGTTATACACAGAGTGTAGCTGTGCTGTGCTAGTTGTGTTATACACAGAGTGTAGCCATGCTGTGCTAGTTGTGTTATACACAGAGTGTAGCTGTGCTGTGCTAGTTGTGTTATACACAGAGTGTAGCTGTGCTGTGCTAGTTGTGTTATACACAGAGTGTAGCCCTGCTGTGCTAGTTGTGTTTTACACAGTGTAGCGGTGCTGTGCTAGTTGTGTTATACACAGAGTGTAGCTGTGCTGTGCTAGTTGTGTTTTACACAGAGTATAGCTGTGCTGTGCTAGTTGTGTTTTACACAGAGTGTAGCTGTGCTGTGCTAGTTGTGTTTTGCACAGAGTGTAGCTGTGCTGTGCTAGTTGTGTTATACACAGAGTGTAGCTGTGCTGTGCTGCAGGAATCTGCTCCAGAAGCCCCTTGGCTGTACAGCAGCGCAGCTGGAGAGGCCAGCGAGGGCGGGGCGGGGCGGGGGGGTTGGGGGGTGTGACAGGGACGGGCTGACAGGAAACAGACCCTCTCTGCTCTCCACCGTGAGGCCCAGAAAACAGGCAGCAGGCCTCAGCCGAGTCTCAGCCGAATTATGGCCGCTTTGAACCGCCAGGGGACAGCAGTCGAACCTCTCCACCCAGCACCTGCTAAATTCATACCCATAATTCATAGCGTTTACTACACCTTCATTAGTAAATTCACCAACACTTCCTCAAGTTGTTGCATTTCTGAATGTTACATCCTTTGATGAGGATGAATGAATGAATTAATGAAAATGCCATAAACAGCCTTTGACTTTTTGTATTTATTTAGGAATGTTGAGGTTGGCTATTCCTAATCTGTGCTTTTGTGCTCAATCTCTCACCTCTTGGTGTCTATTGATCTGAAAATCCACTCTGCAAAGGCCAACACACAGACATGCCCGGTGTACCGATGATGATGGCCCACGATAAACAGACACGGGTTTTAAAGGACAACAGGGTAAACACAGATGGGATTATGTGGCCGGGATGCGTAGGAGTCTTCCCCCCTCGTGCTGGAATTGTGATCTCCATCAGATTCAGCACCCCCCCGCTGAAGCAGTGAAGCTCGGTCCAAACCATGGCCTAATTCCCCCCCCCCCACTCCATTTCCACAGCCCTGGCGGCGCTCCCAAACCCAACAGCAGCAGCACCAGCTGCGGCTACTTACTGCAGCGCAAGAGCACGTCAGAAGCGATCAGAAATCACCGAGGATCACTCGAATCAGACCCATACTCCAATAAGTAAAACCATATACACGAGCCTGTGGGAGGCAAAGCATTATATAAACTACCGCACTGCAAATGTGGTGCTGTACTTCCAAGTAGAAAGAAAATGTTGAACATAATAATAATAATAGTAATAATAATAATAATAAATAATAATAATAATAATAATAATAATAATAATAATAATTCAAGCTGTGGGTAAAAGTTAGCACAACATTCAGAGTCACAGGACAATTTTGCCTTTAAGGGTCGGACAGGTGGAGTGATTGGTTGACCAACAGGCTCAGAATTTGACTGACAGCTCAGACATTTGATCAACCGGTCGGGCAGTTGGTTGACAGGTCACACATTTGATTGACATTTTTCCAACTTTAATTTAAAAGCCTGATATAGCATAGAGTGGCAAATATTTTTTGTGATGAATTGCTTTTTGCCATATAATAATCATACAGTGTGTTACACTGAAAGAGAGAGAAAAAAATAATAATCTGATAAATGGATAAATAATACTGATAACTTCATTTACACGGCACTTTTCACAGAAGGCTTTGCGGAGCAGGGAATAGAGAAATAGAAAACAGTGCGGCGACCCTTGTGATTGACAGGCGAGGCGTGATTGACAGGTTTCCCGGCGCACCTTTGGGGATGGTGATCTGGCAGCCCAGGTCGTAGTCCTGCTGCAGCCGGACGAGGGCCACCTCCTGCAGTCGAACCCGCTCCAGCTCCGACAGGCTCTGGATGGGCACCGGCTTCAGCCGAACGCTCCGCCCCGACATGCTGTTCCAGGTGAAGTCACCCTGGGGGGAGGAGAGGCACGCGACCGTCAGCACACGGGCCTCCGACTGATCTGGGATCAGCTTAAAGACCACACACGGCTTTCTGACTGACCCTGGATCAGCTGAGCGAAGACACATGGCTTTCTGACTGATCTGGGATCAGCTGAGCGAAGACACATGGCTTTCTGACTGATCTGGGATCAGCTGAGCGAAGACACATGGCTTTCTGACTGATCTGGGATCAGTAGAATGAAGACACAGGACTTCCGTGTGTCTGCAAAAAAACATCTATCCATCCATTATCTACACCCACTTATGCTGGGCAGGGTCCATCCATTATCTATACCCGCTTATCCTGGGCAGGGTCCATCCAGTATCTATACCCGCTTATCCTGAACAGGGTCCATCCATTATCTATACCCCCTTATCCTGGGCAGGGTCCATCCAGTATCTATACCACTTATCCTGAACAGGGTCCATTCATTATCTATACCCGCTTATCCTCGGCAGGGTCCATCCATTATCTATACCCGCTTATCCTGGGCAGGGTCCATCCAGTATCTATACCTGCTTATCCTCGGCAGGGTCCATCCATTATCTATACTCGCTTATCCTGGGCATGGAGGTGGGGGGTGCTGGAGCCTATGCATGCATGCACCTGAGCTGAACCTGAGCTGAGCTACACCTGAAGTTTCCTGTCAATATGGCCATGCAGGAGGCCCTCAACCGTCCAATGTCCTAAGGGCATCTCGGGGTTTCCGAGGCAACAGAAACAACTGACATCAGAAAGCAATTACATCATCACCCTGCTTAACCCCTTCTGTACTGCCCCCTTTTTTAAACACAAGCCAGAAAATGACATACCAGAAATAAAATGGTTACGATTCTTGAACCCTTTTGGCTACAGGCATAATCCTGGTCTCTTCTGAAAGGTAACCCGTGGGAGTTTGTTTTCCAAGAGTTACAATTACTGTAAATGTTTCTGAAAGAGAGTAACAGATGCTCAAACACTGTATAAGTTTTTTTTCCTCGCCTAAAAGATTTCTTTTTTTTTTTGTTGAGTGGATACAGATGCTTGTGGGTGTGCACAGCAGGCTTAGAAACACAATGGAGCCACAGCGCTGGGCAAATCCTGGTTCAAATTTTATGACAATACCACCAAAAATAAGTATTATGCTAGAGGAAGACATGTTCTGAAATTAGCTCACTTTCCCCTCACCTGTCACCCTCCCCACCACCCCTTCTTCTGGAGAACTGCAAAGTCAACAATGGACGTTCTATCAAAGTTTCTTCGTGTTAGCATGTTTTTGGGATGTTGTTCGCTGGATTTCTGCAGTGATAAAGTCGCCTGTGCATAGAAAGTGAGAACCCCCCGCCCCAAGGTTGTTTTGTCACATAAAAAAATAAGGAACCATCGCAAACTAGCTTAAGGAGATAGAGCCATAAGTTTTAACACTTCCAAACAGTATATAGTGTGACCAGGTTGATTGAAAATATCACCGTAAAGAAAATGTAATGAATGCAAATAAAACCACTCTGGCCTATGCAACTTAATGGGTTAAAGCAGTTGTGTAATAAAAATTTTAAAAAGAAGAAAAAATATTTGACGTTGAAAGCACAAACCGCAGAGCTGGAGAAGTGAATTTGGCCCCGAGTCAATCTGCATTCGAGTGCAGTTCCAACCTGCCGGAGTGTTCAGATGGCAGCAGTCAGCATCAGAAAAGCAGACCCTTCATTTATGCATTTTATATCTGTCCCAACAGGCCTCCAAAAACACCTTAATCATGACACACACGTACCAAGTAACGTCAAACAAAAAAAAAATGAAATCAATTTTAAAGTGTATCCTTAATTTTTCAGTTTTGGCGGATTCGACGACATCTGCGGTTTCACGTTTTCACAGTCCAAATACCAGAGTTCAATTTGAAATAAAGCTATTACTAGGAGCAAATCGAATGCTTTTTTTTCTTAGAAGATAATACAACGGTAGCATATTCTGGAGAAAAAAGACTGCCTAGAGACAGCCAACAACGTCGTCTGACATGGTGATATTGACCAAGGCAGCAAATCTAATTTTAACGATGCTTTTGGATTTTAGAGGCTTGCACTTTTGCGTTTGACATGCAAGTTCCTGTGCGTGCGTCATCACACTTGAATTCTTGGCAGGATTTCCACACCCGACAACACCAGTGGAAAACAGCACACAGATGAGCAATTTACAAACACAAACACGATGAATCGATATTGCTACAAAAACACCATTGTGAAAAGGTATCAAATATGGCTTCGTCTTTTTTATACGGAAAAAATTAAAAATTGACACTTTAATTAGGATCATTAATGAACTCAACTAACGGCTCAGTAGGAACAGAACCACACATATAAAAGAGTCAGATCTGAGTCAGACCACAATGTGAAATTTCAGTAACGTTTTAACAGGATCTCCTCTGGGCTCAAATGTGCATGCTGCTTTTAATGCAATACACATATTCTAATATTCTGACCCAAAAATAAAATACAGTGTGACCCCAGCCAAGGGACAGACTCCACAGGAAAGCCCCCATGTCCGGACCTGCCCCCCCCCCCCCCCCCCCCCCCCCAGAATGAGATCAGAGAGAAATTACGACCATCCCACAGCTCGGCGAGACGTCCAGGACCCCCCCCCCCCCATGTTTAAAAACAGTCTTACGTGAGTGTAGTGTCTGCCCGGTTTGCCCACAGCACTCAACTACTGGGTTTCTAACACAGAAACAAGAGTGATTCATTATTTATAATTCACTTAAATACCTGAATAGCGCAATAGTCTTGGTCTCTCAACAAGCACAATTTCGCAATGAACTTTCAGAACATCGTGCATTGTATTTCATACAGTATTTGACGCCGTTCTCATATAAAAACACTAAAACAAAAGTGACTTATTTTGGGATTTTTATCGCGCCAGTGTAAGGCCTAATAAGGGGGAGTACTGGGGACATGCTGGAAGCCGTGCCCGGTTTTGTTTCACAATGCTTTTTTTATTTATTTTAATCTAATAATTTATGGCCTTTTTTGTTCTGTTTAATTTCTGTGAGTGTATAAATTAAGGCCGGAGTTGAAGTGGGGACAGACTACTCTCCTATTGATAGATGGGGGCTTTCTTTATTTTTTTATTTATTTTTTTTTTACAAAAAGGAATTTGGAGAACCATCAAAAAACAGGCAGTGCTGCCAAGGGCTTTTAAGACAGAGGAGGGAGCAGAGAAGAGATTCACTCTATGACCTGATCCATAGTCGCACATTCTCCAGACACATGCACACACTCACACGCGCTTGCAAATTCACGCGCACGCATGCACACACACACACCTAAAATATTATTTGAGTCAGGTCTCTCTGCTTCAAAAACGGAAGTTACAACAGTTGACCTCAGAAGTCTACCAGTAATCACAGTTACTACATTCATACTCAATCAGCGTAAGAAACACACACACACACACACACACACACACACACACACACACACACACACACACACACAATAACAGCGACACCTACTATGGCGGCGTTTGCCAAAGGAGCCGTGCGCGATCCGGCATCCATCTACGGAATGTCAGACACGGAATCCTGCTTTATAATAATCCCCAACCCTTTCCATAACAAGCTCATGACACCCACAGAAAAACCCGTGGAAGACGTCAGGACAGAAAGAGGCGGAGACAGCCGAAGGGAGAGGAAGGGGGGAGGGGCCGGCTTTAAGAAACCTCAGATCCGCAGAGCCGGTACAGGTATTTCTGAAAGTCTCCTTATTAGGAATTGAGCCTGGGTAGCGCTGGAGGGGATGTCCTGCTCAGCTGTGCAAAGCCAGGTTTTTTGATGGTCTCCGAGATGAATGAAAGAGAATCCCTTAAACAAACCAGGACGTCCCGCGAGAGCGAGGCTCGGGTTCGAGCGACGCCCCGGGGAAAGGAACCCCACCCCGCCGAAACGGACCGTCGAGTTCAAAAGTGCCGTACAGCTCACAATCTCGGTTTCAAAGAAAAATACCATATTTTAATCACATAATGCATTAGAACATAGATAAAACAAATCTCCTGCATACTTCAGATTAAGCTTATCACTGCCGTGCAAAATGTGAAGTGCAGTACAGTCTCATACAGTACTGTGCAAAAGTCAGAGACCCCCCTTTCATTTCGTTCCATCTCCAGTAAGATCAGCCACTCAGTGCAAATGACCCCCCCCCCCCACACCCTCCGCGCCCCCAGTGTCAGACGATAATGCAGGGAACATATATTTAACAGAAAATGACAGAAAAGCCTCCGTCACTACATATAATATCAGCTCTATCAGCATTAGTCCAGTCTTTCTTTTGTGCACTCTACTCTACTACCACTTTAAGTCGTCCCTCCTTCCCATACGACTGTGTTCCTCCAACAAAAGGTGTAATCGAAAGAGTCAAGTGACACTTACGTTTGAACCCTTTGCCCTCAAAAGTAACATTCAAACAAACAACTACCCGAACACACCCTAGCTGCCTTGCAGATTTACTCTCTCATGTGAATCTAAAATGGTGAAAAGGAGAGATCTCTGATGAGATCAGATATGAGGCAATTCAACTGCGTGAGGAATGTGAAAGTCAAAGGAAAATAAGTAAAAGAACAGGAAGGTTCGAAAAAGGTTATTGCTTTTTTTTTTTTTAAAGATGCTGAGTTGCTAGGGACTCCTAGCAACCATGCAAGAACTGGTAGACCACTGAAACGAACAGATTTTACCTTTGAGAAACATAAAAAAATAAAAATCAAGTGCCACTCATGCCTCAGATTTGAAAAAAACCCACATGAGTTTCTGTCAAATCCTTTAACTGAGAGAAGACAACTCGACAATGCTACAGGTCTGAAAGGCTGTGCAGCTGTCAAAAAGCCACAAATGAAAAGCAAAGGAAATTAACAAATGGAGAAGACAATTTGCACTAGCACACCGAAACTGGACACCCTAAGCTGTGGAGTAAGGTTTTATGGGCCGATGATGGGTCTAAATTTGAGATTTTCGGAAGTAAGAGAAGGCAGTATGTACGTCGCTGAAGCAAGGAAAGACTCTGGGAACCACGGGAACCATTTTCTACAGCCATCAGCCAAGTATGGTGGAGGATCAGCGGCAATAAGTTTGGGCTTATATACTGCAACAACATCCAGAGTTTGATTTGGTTTTGACTGAAGCCATCATGAATACTGATAAATACAAACAAATACCCTCTGCACAATGTTTGATCGAGGGGGGGGGGGGGGGGGGGTGTAAATTAATTTTACAGCATGATAATGAACCCAAGCACACTGCTAAGAAGCTGCCGGCGATCTCAGAAAAGCAGACTGGCCACCCCAGAGAATCCAGACCTCAACATCGCTGAACGTGTTTGGGATTGCTTGGCCCGAGAGAAGCAGAAAGTGGAACCGGCTTCTAAGAACTTTGGAGGTGTTTACAAGAAGCATGGAAAAATATCCCTGCAGATCACTGTAAAAAAAAAAAACTGAAAGCAAGTCTCGCAAACAGAATGGAAGCTGTAATAAAGGCAAAGGGAGGACACAATAAACACTGAAAGATTTGATACTGTGCAAAATTGTGGAGGTTTTTGCATCATTTTGTGTTAGATATGTTTGCTGCATTATTTTTCTGACACTGAAAAATAAATAACTTGCACATAATTGGCTGTTTTCACTGGAAAGTACATTTTAAAAAGGGTGGTCTCTGACTATTGCACAGTACTGTGTATCCAGGTAACGCACGTTCAAAATAGAAATACTGAAATAACCAGTGCTGCACTTGTCATTTCACATTGCATGCCATAAATATTTTGTCTTCAGAAATGCACTACCATAACCAGATTCAGAAAACGCATACACACACAAACAATAAAATATGTAACACACAAACTCATTCATAATGAGACACTTACCATAACACTTCATTTTCCCAATAAAAAAAAAAACCATAAACCCCATACTTCTTAGTTACAGTCCATGCAGGGAAGACTGGATACTAAAATTTCAGTACACTGCACTGAAAAACATGCTGTTTACTTTAGCTAAGATTATCTTCTGTCAGCTTCTGTAATATAAGTTTCATTCACAGCATGGAATTTTAATCTATTTTCTAAGATGAATCTGGTGCACTTCCTAGATTCATTCATGCCTGTGTGTGACTATGAGAGTATGGGAAAGTGTGTGTGTGTGTGTCTGTATGTGTGTTCATACGTGCGTGCGTGTGTGCATATATTGGTGCATGTGCATGCATGTGTGTCTGTGCATGCATATGTTGACGTGTGTGTGTGTGTGTTCGTTTCTGTGCGCATATGTTGATGCGTGTGTGCGCACGCATGCATGCTTGTGTATATGTGCGTGTGTGCGTGTGTGTGTGTGTGCGTGTGTGTGTGCAGAGGTAATGACTGAAAGGTGTAATGTGTTTGGTGAGGTGCTTCTAGCTGTCATGGTGATGAACTCTCTTTCCTCTTCACTGAACAAAAAAACCCTCCTTGATGTCCTCAGTCCTCTGTGTGCTCACTCAAGCTCTATTCACACACACTTTCTCTCCCTCTGCAGACAAGCAGCTCAATGACACATAATAAACATGAAAGCAGAACAACAGCATTTACACGTCTAGGGCCTTCTCAGTTATTTTAAAGATTAGCGATTCATACCTCATCTGTCCATTGTGGCAAGGGAGCTTAAGAGATGGATCAATCTTAGATGAACGTACCGTAAGATATGGTTTATGGGTGAAAAATATCTTACTGAATACATGTTCGAAGCATTATCTGCTTTACAAAATTTCGAGAATCCTCCCTAGAATATTCTCCATTCTCTCTCTGGATTACTCAGGATGAACACATTCAGGACAACAACAAAAAAAAAAGAGTGGCTGCTGCCTGGGACCCATCCCTGCAGACGCATGCTGTGCGTGTGTCTCGGCCCCTTCACAGGTACAGAGCATTGAAGGGAGCATATACCACAGCAGAAAATGATATATAATACAGTATATGAAAACTTATTATATGCATGTATATATATATATATACACAGTGAGTGCCATAATTTTTGGGAGGGACAAAAACATAACTGCACTAAAAAAAGCAACTGAACACACCGACTAATCAGAAGCACCTGTGGGGGGGGGGGACTGTGTGTAAAAAGTGCAGTAATTTCTACACGGTGATGCCACAATGTAGAAAAACTCAAATAACAGCTCAGAATGTGCACTTTATCCAGTGAATTGTTTGAGTACAAACCAATGCAAACAATGTATTCAAATGGTGCTCAATGTATGATTACAATAATAATTATATACATAATTATATCCAATGGTTCTGTAAACCTAAAACTGTTTTAAACATACATATGAAACATCAATATATTGTCTTGGGCATTTTATACTAATTAATCAATCGATTAATTATTAGTCTGCTTAAGTGTGTTTTTCTCAAAGCAGTCACACTACAAGGCTGGTCCTGCATGCATGTTTGTCCAGAGGGACGTGAAGCAAAGACACTGAGGCCGTTTCCCATTTTCAGAATTGTCATGGCAACAAGACCAACAGCAGGGTGGGCTAAATGCACTAAATCTCTGCAGTGACACCAGGACACAAACTCGTGTCCCTACTATGACTAAGATGATTTCTTTTGTCATCATCCAATCAGAGAGAAGAGCGCTTCAGCTGACACAGGGGAGACTTCACAGTGAACTCTGTGTGTGTGTGTGTGTGTGTGTGTGTGTGTGTGATTCACGCCAGGGCTCCCATTGAACCTATGTGTGTCGAACATTATCTTTCATGAGGTCATTGCTACCAGCTCCCTCACTGGCCAATGAGAGGGACTGTTTATCGCTATGGCAATATCATACACGCCTACGCTCTCTCCTTCCCGGGCTGAATGACCGGGGTTTCCCGTCGAATGACAGGGGCTGTTTTTAAAGACCTCGGTGGTCCAGGGGTGCCGTACTCCTGCCTGGTGTAGATAGGCTCAATCCCCTGGTCTTCTCATTGCAGATGCCCCCCTCTGTTTCACAAATTTAACACATCTGCTCGCAAATACACGGTGTCTGCAAATACACAGTATACAATGTCCAGTGTCAATTCAACTCCAACAGTGTTAATTAAACTCTTTAACAGATAACATTTGTTCCCACATTCCAGGGTCTGTTAGAGTTGAATTAACACTGGACATTTTACTGTGTACAGGTGACTACAAACACAGACATATCTTCATGCTTCCTGCTTTTCTGTTACCTTATTATGTCCAAGTGCCAAACACCATGTGACACTAGGGTTGCCAGGTTTAGTCTCACTAAAAATCAGACAATGTGCGTGCACAGTCACAGTCGTCCATGGCAGCCTCGTTTTGCAAGCTTCTCGTCTTTCGGAAAGCGAAACGCTGGCGACCCGGCACGGTTCTCAGGCCGGCCTGAGAGACCAGCCCTGGAAACCTCAAATTTCAAATTTCCTGTTCAGACCGTGTAAACCCAGGGTCAACCGCAGTGCCACCTCAATTAAAAACAACCCCGCAACGAAGACTTCTGCCCATTCCTCCATAGGCAGTGAAGTGAAGATAATAATATATAACAATTCAAACTCCACAGATGTTCTCCACAGTGCGGATTAAAGAGCCAGAATGAGCACCACAAAGAATGCCTCCCTTTGACACATTCAATAGGATGTGACATAATGACCTGCGTTCAATCACCATTTGTCCTTAACCGTGTTCATTTTGCATGCAAACACAAGCATTACACATTTTCTTTGCAAACCCATCTATGTGAGCTTGTTCCAGTGATCACACCCAGCCAAAACTTTTTTTTTTTTTTTTGGTAAAAATTAAGAACAGATGCTGATTACAGTACATCCCAGCCCGGGACTGAATAGGTCTGTTTGCTGCTTTATTATATGTTTTATTAATCGTCTCAAACATCAACGCGCGCATATTATACGCACAACTCATTGAAATTAGATCATATAAACATACAACACATAAAATAACAACTCTAATAATCATCGTCCCGTATTTTACATACTGCATACCTGCCTGTGATCAGAATCACAAATTACAGTCCCCCCATCCCCCATTCGGAAGTGCAATCTCACACTCCTGCAGTCCATGATCACGATCTCGCCCCTTCCGTCCACAGTCCCCCCCCACCCCACCCCCCCCCATCACTTCCATTACAGGGTTATTTTTAAATCCCGGGCACCACGGTCCTGCTCGTCGCTGCTCTCATCATTTAATACGCAACAGATGTGTTATGAATCAACGGCGTGCTTTACAGTCGTGACGAAACGCGCTTCTGGAATCGGAGGATTTTAGAGAGGGCTAGTGGCGCTAATGTTTCTCCTCTCTCCTGTTATCGCCATTAGCCCGAGACCAGAGGTGTTTTCATGCCACACACAAAAAAAAAAAAAAAAAAAAAAAAAAAAAAAAACCTGACTCAGCCATGCAATGTTTCGGCTGCTATGACAACCGCTTCCGGAACCCATCACAAAAACCTGTTGTCTGTTTCATTTCCCCCCCCCCCCCCCAGCTTCAGTATGAGGTAATGTTCAGAAAAGGGTAAAGGAGTTCGACAGCAAGCAGAATTACGCAAAGAGTTGGCTGTTGACACACAGTACTATGCAATCACCGTTAACGAAAGGGGACAATGCGACCATATGTGCAACGGTGTTTCTTAAAAACGAATCACAGGTGCACTGTATGGGTACCATGCTGAAAGTTCTGCCTACAAGAACAGCTTTGAAGGGACGTGGACAGATGTGTCCCAGATGAGCTTGAATTAAAAAAAATATATACATGTAAGAATGTGGGGGGAAAAAAAAAAAAAGTCTGAACATGTGGTTCCAGCAGAATAAAGCTCTCATTCAGCTTCCTGTTTTCAGGGCCATACGGTCCATTCGCATTCCCGAAGGTTTGCATCACTGCCGGGACGTTTATAGGAGCACTTCACCCCCACAAAACATGACCTCTCGCCCTCAGCGCGCTCGGATCAAAACTGAGCGAGGCAGAGACAGGCGGCCTCTCCAGCGCTCTGGGATGCGCGTGTGCGTGCGCGAAAGATCTGCACTTCGTCTCTCAGAAAACACGAGACGGCCGTGAGGTCAGTCAGTCTTTCCTTCTGATGGAAACAGCATGTGGAACATGACCGTACTGAAGAGGGCTCCTTTGAGAGACAATCTGAGCCAATGGCCTTCTGATGCACGTGTGCCATGTAGGTGCAGGTTACCGAGAGCAATCGGTTTGGTTTCAAATCAGTCAAATGCTTTTGGTTTTCTTCAACCTACGCCTGTATGCCTGATCTCAGCTCAAGCACAGGTCCTTAACATGCACAGAATCGCATGATATCTCCAGGCCTGCACGACACAGGAACCCAGCCCAACCCTGCGGAGGATCTACAGCAAGAACACGTCTGCTCTCCCAACCCTGCGGAGGATCTACAGCAAGAACACGTCTGCTCTCCCAACCCTGCGGAGGATCTACAGCAAGAACACGTCTGCTCTCCCAACCCTGTGGAGGGAACCACTCAGACATTCAGAGGGGGAGCACCTTCTACACCCCCCACTCCAGTACCCCCCCCCCCCCCCCACTTCAGGGGAGCAGCACACATTACCGAATTCTGAGAGGGCCCAGGTCTACCCCCACCTCACCCTCCCCCCCCCCCCGGCATTTACTGGGACAGTTAATAGATTACCCATGCGTAGCTGGAACGCTCCCAGAATTAACATCTGCAGGCCATTTTCAGAGCCGTGCACGCTCGACGCCTGTCGCTACCACAAGATAAATACGCCTTTCTACACGTCGCGCTCTGTCGATCGCGCCAACTGAAGAAGACGAGGGGGGGGGCTTACGGTCAACAACCGGAGCAAAGTAAAATTCATGGCCTGCGTGATCCGAAGAGAGGACACACAACTTAATCCAGCTTTTTTTATTTTTACAACATGACGTGAACCATTTATAACAGGCTGGGACAAAACCTCAGTGTACAGTGTGCCTGCCACAGGAACTTTTTTATATCGTAACCACAAAGTCATAATAACTTCACTGCAGTGCATGTGGGTCAACAGCACAGAAGGGGAAAAAAAGGAGGGGGGGGGGAAATATACTTATGGAGAGAGCAAGAATCGAGCGATCGCAAAGGCTTCCACCAAACTCCAACAGCCTCACCAACTGCCTCTCCAACTGCCTCACCAACTGCCTCACCAACTGCCATGTGTTTCTGTGACTCATTCACATCCTATGCTCAGTGTGTCAAGATTCACAGAAATAGACACGGGCGTCAGGAAGCATCTTTCTGTTGCAAAATGAGCAAAATGTCATTTAAAAAAATCTGATGCTGCATTATTCCGCGTTGGGCTGCCAGTAACAAACTGCTTCCTCCTGTCGGAAAATATCGACCTCCTCCCTGAGATTAAGACCTTGATTATGGCCCTATACATCTTTTTGTTATTAGAGAATTTCTTATTTATTCAAATTTCATTATATTTATGCAGTTTGCATAAGAGAATCCCAGTATCTGGATACTCCTGGTACTTCAGAGGAAGTGTGTGAAAATACATGCGGGTACTCAAAATGGCAGAAAGCCACCCATGATTTGGAAGCACCAATTGCGAAAGCAGAGGAAAAATGCGAAGCCTTGCGTTCACAGTGGAGGACGGCTGAGGACCGTGAGGACTGTACAGTAAACAAAGCACTGGTGGCTTTTACAAGCACACACTTTCAAATTAATCATTGCTCTGATGATAATATATCTGCAGCAGGGCTCGGGTCAGACGGAGGAATTTAGAGCAGAGAGGGACCACGCCCTGCTGATTAAGAAGGCACATGCACCCGGGGGGGGGTTGGGTTAGCCAATCAGCCCAAGCTTTTAAAAGAGTGCTTCTTTACACAGTTACAGCAGGTTTCTGAGAACGGAATTCCCAGGCCGAGAGAGAGAGAGAGAGAGAGAGAGAGAGAGAGAGAGAGAGAGAGAGAGAGAGAGAGAGAGAGAGAGAGAGAGAGAGAGAGAGACCTAAAAGAACCGAATCGTGTTGCTTTCACACATCCCCCACGTGCTTCACAAACCTGGGAGTGAGCATAAAGCACTTCAATTCATCCAGTCAGGATCGGACCCCACAGATCTATCCCGCACTTTCTACTGGTTCTTACACTTCTTAATATCGGGACCCAAATCAGACAGACTCTAGTATTGGGACCCAAAATATAAATTCAGTACCTCTCAGGGACCCATCAAAAAACAGCCTAGTGGACTACACACTCATTCTGGGCCCCACCTCATACACTCCTGCGACCCATTTTGGGTCCCGACCCAATGTATATGTACATATAGACAGTATATACACATATGTATATACTGTCTATATACATATGAAACATGAGAAAAGGCAATTCAGCAAATCAACAGCGAGACCATTAATTGAGCAAAGAGGGGAGGAAAAAAAAGAAAAGAAAAAAAAGGTGTTGGGGGAATGATGGGTTTAAAACCCGCCTTCCTTCCTGCAGCGTAAAGATCCGGACCCGTCGGCTGGAAACGCCGGCATATCGCCAGTCAGGCTCCGCGGTTTAAAAGTACGCCCCCCCCCCCATCTGAAATCCCTGACCTCAGAGCATCGGCCTCTCACATCAGCGCCGACAGGATCACGCTCGCTTTGACCCGCTACGGCCGGACCGCGCCGTACGAGCCGAGCTCCAGAGGCGGCTATCGGGCTTGCTATCGGGCTCGCTATCGGGCTCGCTATCGGGCTCGCGCTACCGAACCCCCGCGTCGGCTGCGGCGCGATAGCTTCCCCAGGGGGGGTCCGCGCGCCCGCTTCAAGCCTCGCTCCTCGCTCCCACAACCCCCGCCGCTTCCCATCCGCGGGAAATCGGCCCCGCCGATCTCCTTCAATCGCTCGGGCGATTTAATCGTGCGATCGCGTCGTCTCTGGAGGAAGGAAACTTCTTGAGAGACGGTAGGGTAGGGTAGGGTAGGGTAGGGAAGTCTCTCTCCGGCTTCCTTCCTGTTTGGAGGCGTTAATTGTTCTGCGGGGTAAAAAAAAGGGCCCGGTTTCTGTGCCAGCAGAAACAGCACCTTTCAACAGAGCCAATCACAGAGGCCTGCCTGCTGGGTTAAAAAAATAACAATAAAAAAAAAGAGTACGTTTCTCACGAGTGCCGAACCTTCTCATAGTTCACCGCTACGAGTTTAGCCTCCCAGCCTAAGGACACGGAGGACCACGCCCGCTTTTTTTATTGTACTGTTTACAACATAAATTAAACTGCCATTTCACTACTGCTGCTCAGCCGAAGCGCACAGTCACTGCTGGGTTTAGAGACATCACCCCCCTCCTCCTCCGCCCCAGGAGGACAGGCGACCGCGCGTGACATCCATCCGGGACCGTTATCTTTCAGCAGCTGCTCCTCTCTCGCTGGCTCTCAATTTCCTGTTTCAGAGCACGAGCTGCCGAGGAGCCATGCCGCTTCCGCTGGCACCACAGAAGGCGCGCACAATCCTGCAGGGTAGGGGCAGCGGCATACAGCCGTGCAACGGCCTTGGGCTTGCAGGTTTGACTCCCAGGTTGGACACTGCCGTTGTACCCTTACAGCAAGGTGCTTAACCTGAAGTGCTTCAGTGTATATCCAGCCGTGTAAATGGATAGTATGTAAAAATGCAAGAAAGTTGTGTAAGTCGCTCTGGATAAGAGCACCAGCTAAACGCCTGTAATGTAACGTAAGGTGCACTTAAAGTGTTGGCCCCAAAACACTCATCAGTGTGTGGAGTCGCGGGGGATGGGTGGGTGGGTGGGGGGGGGGCAGCTCCGCTTGGTCTCTGTCACCTGTGCACAGTTATAACCCCTCACACTGCGCTGTGATAGAGGGGGAGAAGCTGCTCCTGCTACCCTCAGCCCCGCCCCGCCCAAATCCCATTCCCCCGCCCCTCTCCACTTCAGCCAGGCTCTCCGCAGCAGGAGAATGTGCGGGGTAATCCCCCCTGTTGTGCCAGCCAGTACACTTTAAGCGCACACACCGCCGGCTGTAGAAATCAACACCGAGGGCGAGTCATCCTCCCGGCCAATCGGCTGCCTCGGTTTAAAACGCCCAGGGGTCGTAAAAAGACGCGCTTCGAATGTAAGACGTGGGTGAGGAACGCAGTGGCCGCAGCCATGAAGGGCCTCGCCTTTGAAAACGGAACATGCCGGCGGGATGTCAACACAACCAGACGAACGTGCCGTTTCTTCACGCCGATGACGCACTGCTGGCACATGCCATTATGAGTGTGCGGGTGGGGGTGGGGGGGCTGGGGGGGCTGGGGGGGGCCTGGGGGTGCCGGAACGGCCCGGCCCCGGCCACTGCGCCTCCATGTTTAATTTACGCTGGTGCTGCGATGGTCTCACGGGAATAAAAATGCCAGGATGCGAGCCGTGCCGATGGGGGGGGGGGGGGGGGGGGGGGGGGGGGGGGCTTGTTTGGACGGGTTCCGAGCCCAAATGCCTGGCAGACTTGGGGGGGGGGGGGGGGTTTGGACGGGTTCCGAGCCCAAATGCCTGGCAGACCGGGCCCCGTCGTTGACCACTTCATTTCCACTGTAACCAAAGACACTGATAAGAATGTTCTGGACCAGTGAGCCAAGACCAGGATCTCTCCGGTTTTCACAAGCTTTTTTTTTTTTTTCTGCAGCTTGTACACGGGCCTGTCCAAGATTCTTCCACACACCACACCCTCCCCTCCCCTCCCCTCCCCTCTCCGCTTCCAATAAAGCCACATGACAAAGGTATAATAATATTTATAAAATGTTTTAAATTTTATGTTTATTTGACAGGGACAGACAGTTTATACAGAAACAATTATCCAGTGTAATGCATCACACAGCCTTTGCAGCTTCTGCTAAGTTCCAGTACCCTTCCCTAGATGGACCTCTTTTAAATAAATCTTAAAAATGTAATCCGTCACCTGTGATCAGTTCTAATATAACAAGAACTACACAGGGATGATACCGAGACCTCTAAAAATGCAGGGACACACACACACACACACGCACAAATGCACACCTGCTCCAACACACACCTAAAAAAGCACATGCCCAAACACAGACAAACATCATCCCATCAGAGTCCAACACAACCCTTAAGTTTCGGATTATTATGTTTAAAATACACAATAATACTTTTTTTTTTTTCTTACATATGACAACAGCAATTGAAAAAAGCTTCCGGTACACAGTTTAATGCCAATCAACACGAGCCTCGCCTGCACAGTCAGGCAGCGCAGCTTACTGTAGCTTATACTTCTGTCCAGTTGGCTTTGCAGAGGTTAGGTCAGAATAGTGTTCACTGCGTGAACTAAACTGTGTTCTTGGCTAGAAATAGCTGTACAAAATAAGTATTGTATCTTACCGAACCTGTGTTTTGTAGTTGTCTAATGACCATGAAATGCACTTTTTGTACGTCGCTTTGGATAAAAGCGTCTGCCAAACAAATGTAATGTAATGACCAGAACAGAGCCAGAGGAGCGGCTGTCTCAGACCTCCGCTTCCGCCTCAGCCGTCTCTGCCTCCGTCCCAAACGGCCGGGGGTCTCGTCCTCAAGGCCCCGCCAGGACTCCAGACTGCATAGCCTGCAATGACCCCCCCACGCCCTCCGATGACCGAAACGCACAGCACTACATCCTCCCAAACACCGGAGAACGCCCCTCTTTGTGCGGCTACTTAAACCAGGTTATTCAGCAAGAGAGAAACAAAACCATTTCAATTTTTTTTTTCTCAGTTTTTAAAAAAAATTTTATTTATTTTTTTTTTTAGAACTTCTCATAGAACAGCCCCACGTAATTGCCCCAGCCAAACATGTTTCCCACAGAAACTTTTCAAAAACTCATTAGCTGCCAACTCAGTGAAAATATAACGTCATAACGGCCCCAGATATGACCATTCATCAGCGTGTGCTTCAGGCAAGTGAAAATAAACTGCAGGCTGAATCGGAGCGGGCCTACAGGAGGGTAGAAGCTCAGCACTGGAGATACAGTTGTGGGGGGGGGGGGTGGGGTGGGGGGTGAGGGGGGGCAGGGATTGCACCCCTATCAGATCAGAGCTAAGGCTAGTTTCCCACAGCCTCCTCCGGACAGACAGGAAACACTTTTCTCCCAAAGCACAGTGAAATTACTCAAATTCTGCGGGCCCGATTTCATAAGCCCGTTAGCACGTGCAAAACCCGTTAGCACACGCAAAACTTCATTATAATCAGAAATCATTCGCTTAACCCTACATGTGAGATGCCTGCTGCTGGACACCAACAGTAATCAGCCATGAATTTGTGCATTAACAATGCATCTTATTCTTTTTCGTATATCGTTTTATTATTATTTGTTTATTATTTCCTCACACAGCCAAGTCCACAGTGCAATTTACAAAGGCTAAATTTTACACACGATTAAACTTCTACATCTGGATCACCTGAAGCAGCGTGAGCAGCTACCATGCCTAAGTGTACATGGCAACACTTCCTGGGACCGCATCTGGCAAACTGCTTGTGTTCCTGTGCCTATAAATCTCCATATAAACCTCTATGAAAAACAGGTGCATCTGTGAGATGAAGAAAAAAATCAAAGACTTTTCACCGACATGCAGACATCTTGTACAAACGGCGTACTGTATGAATCCACCACATTGCTTTGAGACCAAATTAAATGTGTCATACGTCTGGCTTAAGAACAGAAGAACATGTCATAAGGCTTTGCGATAGAGCCATTCAATGAACTTTCATGCTCCACATGACAAAAATGCCTAGACTGTTCTGAGAACATACTTGCTCTAAACTGCTATTCATGTACCTTTGATACTGAGTAAAGATCACAAAATTGCATGGTGAACCCCCAACTGGTATCAGATCACAACTAAAGTTATTTCATAACACGTATTATGTAACATACTTAGAAACTCTAGGAACCCAACTGGAGCTGAGAAATTTATGACAAAAGGTGCTGGATATTATAAATCATAAGCTAAACTAATGCAGTAGTCTCCGGCATGTGAATCTAACCGAATCACAAACACTTTACAAGTTTATTAGTAACATGCAAACCTTTTCTTTTCCTATATGGAACAGATAAAATCACTACAGACCTCTACCTTCATGTCTCCGTTATACCTCTGTTCAGATTTTAGTCTGTCTCTCTCCCATTACAAGTCGTTAAATATACATGGTGAACAGAACATTGCATGCCATTTCTGACCCAAAACAGTGCAGCTGCAATATTTGCACACGATCCAAATGGCTCAATTAGATCTCTAGATGTTGAATGAGGTGTGCCTTGTTGGAGTGAAAACCTACAGGACGGTAGATCTCCAGGAACAGGGCTGGACAGCCCTGCTCTAGCTGCTGAGTGAGGTGTGCTTTGTTATGGTTAGAATGAAATCCTACAGGACAGTAGATCTCCAGGAACAGGGCTGGACAGCCCTGCTCTAGCTGCTGAGTGAGGTGTGCTTTGTTATGGTTAGAATGAAATCCTACAGGATGGCAGATCTCCAGGAACAGGGTCGGTTACCGCTGACCTAAGGTAAATGAGAACGCTTGTGTCTGTCACACAGCAGGGGTGTGGCCAACCTGGGCCCCGGGGAGCTGCAGAACGTGCGGGTTTTTGTTTTCACCTTAAATACAACAGCCACTTAAGACCAAAAAAAAAAAATTAACTGTGTAATCGACTACTTTATTTGAGCCGAGTAAAAACAAAATCCATCAGACCCTGCGGCTCTCCGGGACCAGGCCCGCTGGATGCGAACAGGCCCGCGGTTCGGGTCCGCACGCGAATGGCGGGAGCCAAGGACGCTGGCCGGCAGGAAGAGCGTTCACACGCGGGAAGGAAAGCCGAATATTTTTAAGCAACAGCGTGCGCCGCGTCTGCGCTTGTTTCTTCAGAAGACCGAGACATCTTCAGCGTCAACAGTTCTTCCTTCGCAAAGCTCTGGCAGTCGTAAAAAAAAAAAAAAAAAAAAAAAATTCACTAGTGCGGTATCTTGCAACCGCTCCCCCAAGATTATGAATAACCTTCCCACGCCGCGAAGAAAAAGGAACCAAAACGATAAAACAACATGGCTCCATCGCTGGTCATAAAAAAAAAAAAAACATTTTTAAAAGGGAACAAACAACCAGCGTAAGACGAAATCCGCCGTTGTCACATAATACCTCCCGAAAATTCTTATCGGCCTTTTTTCACCTGGACTTGTGGTTAAGCGGCTACATTCATAGCGGCTTTTCTCCCAGCTGGGGATGACGATGCTATCGGATACAGCGGGTAAACACACCACAGTGCAGTGGCACAGACAAGCAGGCACCAGACAGGCCCCCTTGGAACAATCAATCTTTTTTCACCTGCGGTATGAAAATTCATTCGTACCGGGAACGTAAACCTAGACGTGCGGCTCGTCGAAAGCGAGCCTCTTCTTTTATCCCCCTCGCATCAGCGGGAGAATACGCCGAGTATCTCCAGGCTTCCCTGACACCGCAGACCGCTGTACGTGTGAACTGCGCTCTGAATGAGACCCCTTCCTCTCCGATACTGCGCTCTGAATGAGACCCCTTCCCCTCCGATACTGCGCTCTGAATGAGACCCCTTCCTCTCCGATACTGCGCTCTGAATGAGACCCCTTCCTCTCTGATACTGCGCTCTGAATGAGACCCCTTGCTCTCCGACACTGCGCTCTGAATGAGACCCCTTGCTCTCCGACACTGCGCTCTGAATGAGACCCCTTCCTCTCCGATACTGCGCTCTGAATGAGACCCCTTCCTCTCCGATACTGCGCTCTGAATGAGACCCCTTCCTCTCCGATACTGCGCTCTGAATGAGACCCCTTCCTCTCCGATACTGCGCTCTGAATGAGACCCCTTCCTCTCCGATACTGCGCTCTGAATGAGACCCCTTCCTCTCCGATACTGCGCTCTGAATGAGACCCCTTCCTCTCCGATACTGCGCTCTGAATGAGACCCCTTCCTCTCCGATACTGCGCTCTGAATGAGACCCCTTCCTCTCCGATACTGCGCTCTGAATGAGACCCCTTCCTCTCCGACACTGCGCTCTGAATGAGACCCCTTCCTCTCCGATACTGCGCTCTGAATGAGACCCCTTCCTCTCCGATACTGCGCTCTGAATGAGACCCCTTCCTCTCCGATACTGCGCTCTGAATGAGACCCCTTCCTCTCCGATACTGCGCTCTGAATGAGACCCCTTCCTCTCCGATACTGCGCTCTGAATGAGACCCCTTCCTCTCCGACACTGCGCTCTGAATGAGACCCCTTCCTCTCCGACACTGCGCTCTGAATGAGACCCCTTCCTCTCCGATACTGCGCTCTGAATGAGACCCCTTCCTCTCCGATACTGCGCTCTGAATGAGACCCCTTCCTCTCCGATACTGCGCTCTGAATGAGACCCCTTCCTCTCCGATACTGCGCTCTGAATGAGACCCCTTCCTCTCCGATACTGCGCTCTGAATGAGACCCCTTCCTCTCCGATACTGCGCTCTGAATGAGACCCCTTCCTCTCTGACACTGCGCTCGCTCTGAATGAGACCCCTTCCTCTCCGATACTGCGCTCTGAATGAGACCCCTTCCTCTCTGATACTGCGCTCTGAATGAGACCCCAGACCCCTTCCTCTCCGATACTGCGCTCTGAATGAGACCCCTTCCTCTCCGATACTGCGCTCTGAATGAGACCCCTTCCTCTCCGATACTGCGCTCTGAATGAGACCCCTTCCTCTCTGATACTGCGCTCTGAATGAGACCCCTTCCTCTCTGATACTGCGCTCTGAATGAGACCCCTTCCTCTCCGATACTGCGCTCTGAATGAGACCCCTTCCTCTCCGATACTGCGCTCTGAATGAGACCCCTTCCTCTCTGATACTGCGCTCTGAATGAGACCCCTTCCTCTCCGATACTGCGCTCTGAATGAGACCCCTTCCTCTCCGATACTGCGCTCTGAATGAGACCCCTTCCTCTCCGACACTGTGCTCTGAATGAGACCCCTTCCTCTCCGACACTGCGCTCTGAATGAGACCCCTTCCTCTCCGATACTGCGCTCTGAATGAGACCCCTTCCTCTCTGATACTGCGCTCTGAATGAGACCCCAGACCCCTTCCTCTCCGATACTGCGCTCTGAATGAGACCCCTTCCTCTCCGATACTGCGCTCTGAATGAGACCCC
Organism: Anguilla japonica; assembly: GCA_025169545.1. Lineage (NCBI taxonomy): Eukaryota > Metazoa > Chordata > Actinopteri > Anguilliformes > Anguillidae > Anguilla > Anguilla japonica. The sequence goes on from CM045897.1 coordinate 34,610,821, forward strand.
TTCCTCTCCGATACTGCGCTCTGAATGAGACCCCTTCCTCTCCGATACTGCGCTCTGAATGAGACCCCTTCCTCTCTGATACTGCGCTCTGAATGAGACCCCTTCCTCTCCGATACTGCGCTCTGAATGAGACCCCTTCCTCTCCGACACTGCGCTCTGAATGAGACCCCTTCCTCTCCGATACTGCGCTCTGAATGAGACCCCTTCCTCTCCGATACTGCGCTCTGAATGAGACCCCTTCCTCTCCGATACGGCGCTCTGAATGAGACCCCTTGCTCTCCGACACTGCGCTCTGAATGAGACCCCTTCCTCTCCGATACTGCGCTCTGAATGAGACCCCTTCCTCTCCGATACTGCGCTCTGAATGAGACCCCTTCCTCTGTGATACTGCGCTCTGAATGAGACCCCTTCCTCTCCGATACTGCGCTCTGAATGAGACCCCTTCCTCTCCGATACTGCAAGTAAACCTCCACAGGAAAACACTGTGCAACCATTTATGTTTTCATTTTTGTTTCTGATATCCCCCCCCCCCCGCGCCTTTTTCTCCCACTTTGGGGGCCAGTTATACCTGAGTCCCATTCAATTTCCTCTGTGCACTACTGAGAATTCATCGCTACCTAACCTCGGCCATCAGCGGCAGGAAGGGGGTAGCCATGTCTCCTCCAGGGCACCGTGATTCCAATGCCTAACGAGGTGAGGATTCTCCCCGCAGAGTGCCTCCCACCCCCCCCCCCCCCACCCACCCCCCCAGAGCAGCCGTCCAATTAACCGCTTCCTACTGGGATCTGGCAGGACCCGGGCTCGAAACCCAGATCCTCGGGGTGTGCCACTGCAATCGACACCAATGCTTTGACCGCTGTGGCACCACAGCAAACATTTCTGTGTGTGACCACGGGAGAACCCACTCACCACACACGACCGTTAACACTCAAAAGCCAGCGTCGCCCCAAACATCGAAACCGAAACAACAAATCAGTCCATTTTTTCTCCACAATCCATACATGACAAATAAAATCAAAAGAAACCATTTTGAGGCACCGCTGATATTGCTCCGCAAATTATGCGTGTTTCTCTCAAATGATGTCATTTGGGAAAGTGAGTTGGGAAACGGCTATAAAAAAAAGCATGGACAGATTAATCTGCATTCTGTTTCACAAAGTCATAGCCTCGTTAGCTGCGTACAGTGTGGGGTTTCATATCCCACTCTCTGCTGAAAATTCCAGCCTGGCTTCCAGCATGGTTTTTAAGCTGGTCCAGCTGGTCTGAAGCTGGTTTGGAGATGATCAATCTGGCAACAAGAAGCTTGAAATAGAAATAGCACAGCAAGACCATGTCCAGCTGGTGGGCCAGCTTTGTAAGGACAATAGACCATCACCAAATTCCAGTTGGCATCCAGCTGGTTCCAGCTACATTCCATTTAAGGCTTGGTAGCTGGACTTTCCATGGCATGTCCGTAAGGTTGTTCTGGGTGTATTGAGCCCTTTAATTCAAAAAATGGTGGCGGGCAGTGTTTTGTTACATTTCACACGGGACGGAGAGTGATTTCTTCATTTCATTTCCCCATTGACTTATTTTCCCAGACTGCTGTGCACTTCTTCTGCGCTGTTACCAGCAAGAGAAAAGAAAATGCACCATGAGCAATTGTGCTCTCAGTTATTCTGACAGAAGAAGTTTCAGAGAAAATTTATTTTTGAATTATTTATCTTTGTATCTGCTAAATAAAATGCACACTATATAATACAGCAGTTGTACTCCAACAAGGATAAACGACAGCATATTTTAAAAAGTGATATTCTCCTTAGCACTACATTATACATCTGCAAACATATCTAAAATAAATTAAAAGGTTGCCCCCAGGTTGTGTGTGTGCTTGAACATGTACGCATACGAGTGTAATTTCAAGCTTGTGCATGTACTGTATGTGTATGCATGTACATCAGACCTAGGTCAAATACATATTTGAAATATTTTAATCTGTAGATGGTGATAACTCGGTGATAAATTTTGAAACATTGCTTTAGATTTCTGAGAATGTTCAATGTACTGAGAACATGTACAAACCAATTCATACCACCTTATGCAACAAGTGATGTCTGAATAACAGTCAAAATAGATGTTGGAAATATGCACAAATTTTGCAGGTTTCAATACGGTTAAAGTATTTTAAAGGATTATCTGACCCAGTTCTAGTGTACATGAATGCATGCGATGTATGTGAGTGTGTGTGCATGTGTGTGGGAGCGTGTGTGTGTGTGAGGTGCATTTCACCAGCCAAATTGTAGCAAGCACAAACATTGTTCCCTTGCAACTCTTTACCAAAACACTTTCAAGATCAACACAGCGCCTCACTGTAATTAATGAGCTATACTGAATCAGATCTCAGGCACATCTGGAAGACACAATTTACAGAGTGGCACTGCAAATCCAAACGCCGGAGCGATACAGCAATGAAAATGATAAATCCACCAAGTAAAAAAAAAAAAAAAAATTTTAAAAAACTTTTCTCCATGAATCACATTTAAAACGAAGGATTTCACCTCCGTAACCAAGCAGAGAACGATAAGACGGACAGAAAGGCAAACAGCCTGTGCATCTGCAGCCTCTGGAGTGGAACTCAGAGATAACAGGAGGCTCCAGGGGCTGAGATCCAAAAAACCAAGCATGCATTCTGCGTAGTTCTGCACCACCAAGCGTACTACGGAGTGCATTCCAACAAGCACACAAGTGCACACCATTTTGGAATGCACCTCATACGTCATTCCTTCAGAGTGAACTTTGACCTCTGTCTCTACCTCATTAATTGAATGGCCTGAAGAAGAAACTGTAACAACATCACAAGCAATATTTGTTGTCGGGTATACAAAAAGAACTTAACTAATAGCATTTACTGTAGAAGGTATGCAAGTATGATTTGTAACACAGACGCTTACTTTTAAGGGGAACTGTTGCAATTTCTTATTTGTTATGCGAAGTTCTGTTTTGTGGATGGGGTGCACTTGCTTGTTTTAATGAAGTGTGCAATAGCACAGAAATGCACAAACTAAGGCCTGAAAGAAATTGCGTACTCTGTCCTCTATGATGATTTGAATTATGACAATAAAATTACCCACCAAGAAGAAAAGAGAACATAACTATTTCCACATTTGGCCAAAGCAAACGGCAACCTGCCTCACCAATTTAAAACAACGTTTAAAAATACAATAAAATCAACCGAAGCTCTACCTCACTTAAATATTTATAGAAAGCTTATAAACCGGCACAAAGCTTTTCAGAAACTTTTTACTGAGCCCTGCCTTCAATCGCGAAACGCAAATAGCTTTAATAATCAAGTGCACTATATCTATCTATTTATTACCCGGGCTATTTTTGTCTGTTTAAAGCAGGTGTGTAGTCAGGTTGTGTGTAAAAATTCGCGTCTGGCTAACAAGCAGCCTTTAAAAGGCCAAACCCCGCAGATCCCTTCGTCAGCGATGGCAGGAATTCGGAACTTGTCGGCGCAGATCCCGAGAGAAGCCGTCTGCGCAGACGCAGGGTCACTCAGCAGCCTGGGCCTATGCCCCGGAGGCAGGAAGACCTCCATTTGCGCTGTTTGGACAGTGACATCATCGCCGGTCGCCCGGGGTGATTTGGAGACAATAGAGTCCGCTACTCGCGAGGGCAAGCAGGCACTTGCCACACGGCGACAGCGGGGTTTCCCAGTCAGCTGCTGAAATTTGCACGTACCGGCGTTTGTGCGATCGATGACCCGGTTGCTCAACTATGAGTCCCTCAGCTATGAATCCCGCAACTATGAGTCCCACAATTATGAGTCCCTCAGCAATGAGTCCCACAGCTATGAGTCCCTCAGCTATGAGTCCCGCAACTATGAGTCCCACAACTATGAGTCCCTCAGCTATGAGTCCCGCAACTATGAGTCCCACAATTATGAGTCCCTCAGCAATGAGTCCCACAACCATGAGTCCCACAACCATGAGTCCCACAACCATGAGTCCCGCAGATATGAGTCCCACAACTATGAGTCCCACAGATATGAGTCCCACAGACAAGGTGGTCGTCACAAAGGACTTCATCGAGATGAGATCAGATTCAGCCTTTGTGTCTCTGTCCCGGGGTACCTGGAGATGGAGTACCTGCGAAGGCCCCCGAAATCAGCACCGGTCAACCTGCCCGTGTCCTGATGAAAACATACCAGACCCTCAGGGTGCCCTCTCCCTCCCTCCCTCCCTCCCTCCCTCCTGTAGCTAAACAGGGGCCAAAAGGCTAATTGCCGGAGAGCCAGTTACGTAAAAGGCCCCTGTAATCCCCGTGAAGCTGTGGGGACTGAAGGTGCCGGGACGCGGCGCTCTGCCCCCTGAGCGGCCTAGGTTCTGCCGCGCGGCGGTACGGTTTCGCCGCTTGACATCGAGGAACTCTAAGCTCCGCTCCTTAAGCTCCGCTCCTCTGACATAACCTTGGCTCGGCCCTTGCGGGGACGTCAGAGGAGACCCCCCCCCCCCCCCCCCCCGCTGGAATCCACCGGGACAAAAACAGCTTAACTTTCGCCTCCTGCCACAATTTAACTCCGACAGATTAACTTTACTGCATTTTCTGAAGTGCATTTTTTTTTTTTTTATAGACGTAGTGCTTACTTACGGAGTGTTCTTTATTACATGAAAATACTTTACTGACTGTTTTCATTTGGTGGTGTATGCACATACTTTATATCTATGATGTTAGTTTATGTCTTACACCACAAAAATACATTTGCAATAATGAATTGCAGATGAATTATGTGGCTGTACACACCGGGCTACAGCAGATCAGTGGCTCTAGCAAGGATTTTGTAAAGATTTGTAAATCCAACCACTTTCCTTTTGGTTGTATTTTTCTCATACAAACCGATCCAAGTGGTTATAAAAAGTGATAACCTAATTCTGCTGAACATTGAGATGGGCTGTTTCTCTACAAAAGCTGCATTAAGCATCGAAGAAACCACAGAAGTCATCTTTGGAAGAAGATAACTTCACAAAATAATGGTAATGAACATATGGAAAGTTTGGACCATGCTTTCAGACCATGCGAAGACATAAACCCTTTTCTAAAGCCAGTCTATAAACAGAACACAATAATGAGCGTAATATTGTGTGCCAGCAAACACGCATATAAGCTAAGTCTACTCAACATTTTTTATTATACAAACAACTTCAATGCCACATCCTGCATTGAGCAACATCCACATTGTGTTTCCCCAGTGTGCTGTGCTGTGCGGCAGCCAAATTGAGTTTCTTTCGTCTTTTTTGTTGCGGTGACCATATTGAGTTTCTGCTTTCTTTAGGGTGCTGTGGCCGGATTGAGTTTCTGTCGTATTGTTGTGTTGAGTGCACGCTGCATTTCTTTAACATTTCCATAAATGTAAAATCAGGTGACTGAGGCGAGACGACGTAAGGACCAAATCAGGACGGACTGGACACGGCTGAGAAGGTGAATATTGATGGAGTACCTGGCTTTTATAGGCCCCATCTACTTATACACAATGGCTCTGATCAGCCTGTGTCCTGAGCAAAAAAAAAAAAAAAAAAAACAACAACATTAGACCGTAATTATATACCTTCCACTCCCATACAAAGCTAAGACTAGGGGGTTCCCCGGTGTCCTGGCTAAATCCCAGATCTGGCTCTCGCAAAAAAACTTGCCACCAAAACCATCCCCAGATTTAATTGGCTAAATAAATGTTCTCTCCCTCTCCACCATCGCTGTGTGGTGAGCTTTCTGGCGCAAAATGGCTGCCGTGCATCACCCAGGTGGGTGCTACACATTGGTGGTGGGTGAGGTGAGTTCCCCTTCATCACTGTAAAGCACTTTGAGCATTCGGAAAAGTGCTATATAAATGTAAGGATATATATATATATATATATATATATATACACAAAGCAATTGTGTTATTGGAGGATGGCTGTGATTCACATAATGAAGCAAACACAAGAAGGACGGAAGGAAGGAAGGGCAGTTTGGGCGAAGATCAAAAGCAACAGCTCCAATGACGTATTTCAAATAATGAAAACAAGCTACAGGAACCACGAATACACTTATATTTCAGACAGGAGAGACAAAATATTGGTCTTACTGACGAGCGATGAAGTGTTTACTGATAGAAAAACAGCGTATTTTAATATTCTTTTATGAATCCCCACATTGGACCCAGTGGAGACTGAAATAAATCCTAGATCCTCTAAATCGCCTTCACTGGCAAAATACAGGAGCTTGTCATCTAAAATGTGGATTGTCATAAAAACACAACCCTGGAGAGCAGATTAAAATGAGCCCCTTATACACTATATGACCAAATGTATCTGGACACCCCTTGGTCTGGGGCTGTTTTCACGGTTCGGGAGTCTTTGGGAATTTCCTATCATTTACCTTTACTTGTGCATGTTAATGATCATGAGAACCTAATCGTACAACAATCGTATAATTATTTTACATAATCGTATAATAACCCTCCCAATTAAATCATCATTTCCTGCAGCATTGATCTTCGGACGGCCTGAAAACCTGCACCCCCATCCGGATTTCACACAGCCACCTCCGTTACATTACAGGCATTTAGCAGACGCTCTTATCCAGAGCGACTTACACAGCTTTTTTGCATTGCGTTTACACTGCATCCATGTATACAGCTGGATATGTACTACTGAAGCAATGCAGCAACGTAGCACCTTGCTCAAGGGTACAGCAGCACTGTCCTACCGGGGAATCGAACCTGCGATCTTTAGGTTACAAGACCAGCTCCTTACCCATTGCGCTACGCTGCCGCCCGCGTTTCGCCACACCGCTTCCAGTTCACCTTTCCCACCGGGGCCTCGCCGCGGACCCTCCTCAGCGGCGCGATTCGGGGAAAAAGCTGAGTAGCGAAAGCAGTATTTTCCCATGTTAAGAGTAAAGTTCACAGCACCGGTGTCTCGCCTTATCTCCGGGCACATTCCCCCACCGGCCCGCATTTCACGAGGGTGTCGGGTATCAGGCCGGGAGGGCTGATCGCAGAGCAGTGAGAGGCAGCGTTACAGTCACAATCTGGCACGATCCAAAATTCAAATCTGCTTTCACCCCCCCCCCCCCCCAAAAAAAACAGCTACAGGTTTATCCTAGTACCAAAGTAATTTGGGGGGAAAAAAACAGTCCTGATATGAGGTTAAACAAACATCTTAGCCAGCCACATGCACAAAAGCGTTGGTGAACACAAAACAGTCGCTGAAGTGCATTCCTGTGATTAAAACCCTGCTCCTGGAGATCTACCATCCTGCAGGTCTTCATTTTAATCCTAAATCGACACACCCGATTCTACGAATTAACTAAACAAGATCTCTCGCTGTTGAATGAGCTGTGCTTTGTTAAGGTTGGAATGAAAACCTACAGGACTGTAGATCTCCAGGAACAGGGTTGGGTACCATCGCTCCAGAGAGATGTGATACACTGGGAATAATAGAGAATGCCCTGGAAAGTCTGAAATACCCTCAACAATGGCCTCCTCCTGTCACGGAAAAACCGTAATCCTGCACTCATTTTTTTTTTTTAAATCATCCAGTCATATATTTAATAAGAACGGGTCACGTGACAAATTCCGAACGAAGGGGGAAGCCATGCGAGAAAGTTCCTACGCAAGCAAAATCCCGAGGACGCGCTGATGGTCTTCACAGACGCGCGCGCCCCCGCCACTATCCAGACAAACAATCTGTGGACCCGACTTGGCCTGCAAAGAGGCAGCACGGTACTGTAGGAGCCTATGACGTCATTGGAGAAGTTCTGGAGGCTGTGTTTTCAGACCCAGGGCCACCTGTCCAGCTTCACGCGCTCTGGAGACTGGTTTTATGGCGTGCGGTTAGACAGCCATGGTATGCCGAGTTAATTACAGCCGCGGAGAAAACAAAATAAGTTGCGGCTGTGCCTGATTAATTACGAGGTCTATAAAAGTCGCAGCTCAAGGTTGGTTTGCAGGCTTATTGTCTGTAGTACAAACTTGCCCTTTACAAATTCCAGTTGTAGGCGTTGTTGAATTGGAACTCGCACAGCTGTGTTGGGATGCATAACCCCTTTAAAAAGCCACAATTCCCAGCGCGTCCACTCTGCCAATTAATCACCGTGTGTTATCACACGTTATGCAAGATATAGCTTTCTTCTCAGATTTTTTTTCTCTCTCACAAAAACACCGCCGTACCAGGCTATAGAGGAAGCGGGGCACGCCGCAAATCAGAGATCAGTTCCCACAGTGCAAACACCACTTATCAGAGATCAGAAGCCAAGCAGTGATCACTGATCAGACATCAGTAGCCATAACGGACATACCACTTAGCAGACATTAGAAGCCACAGAGAAGAAACCATGGTGACCGGCAAGATTACATAAAAAGGAAGTTCTATAGTTTTAAGTTATCTTTCGTATTTATTGTTGATTATACACCATGGATACAAGATGACAAAACAAATTCTGTAATTTGACCACCAGTCTTATGACTAGTTAAAAAGGTATCAGCAGTGAAAGACTGCACCGAGATGCACCATATCCTCTTGACACAACTATCCTATATTTATATAGGCTAAACTTATGATCATGTAATTAACATATTAAATATTTCTTGAAAACAATGTTATTCGTATAGTACATTGGTAACTCACTCTTTATCACCAGGTAATTCCACGACTGAACGCATCGGCATAATCACTTATCATTACATATTATTATTACATAGGAATTATATCACTGTTTCATACAGTTACAAAAGCGCAAGCCGCAGCCGTTTTAACCCTTCAATACAGTTTGACTAATTGCAATAAAAAACAAACATGAGAATATCAAGACCGTTGCTGCAAGTGTCAATAGTCATTTCTTTGAAGAAAACAAAAAAAAAAACAATCAAGAAAATTCGGGTCATACAAAACACAGCACAGGCATTGTAGTGCCCCCTTATATTTGTTTCTGATGTAGGTATTACAAACAACGTTCGCGAATCAAGAGTTCATACATACAATTTAAACGTAAGAGACTGTGAAACAGCACTAAACGCCATGAAGACCAATTGTAGCCAAATATAAATTGCCTTGGCAAACAGGAGGAGAGCACAAGGAAACAACATCGACGCGTTCTTGTAGCATTTCGCAGGATATAATTCAGTTGTACTTACGAGGTACGAAATATGTCTGTCGAAGAATACGGAGTCTCCCATGGTGAAAGTGAGTATCCGCATAGAAGTGCCCTGTCGCTGGCGGGCAAATAGATATTGAACAACTCCACCAGACGTGTCGGAACGTAGAAAGTCTCAAACCATATTACTGGCTATGTCATTCACATTCACACACGCACGCAAATTAAACGCTAAAGAGATGTTGGAAAGTGCTAAAACACTTCCACCAAATGAATTAAAAAAAGACGTCGCATTTCTTAATTGAAGTAAGGTGTTGCTAGCGTAGTTATTCCACCGCTCGCAAAAGCCGATGCTTAATTCGTAATGCGGTAATGCGCGACAGATGCGTGCTGCCGGACGGACTTCAGAAACACTAAAGTTTGGCACCGCTGTCTGCGGCAGCACTGGTGCTCCGGAGGAAAGGCAGAGATAAGAGAGGCGGGGCGCCGCGGAGGGGCTCTCTACAGCGAGGCACATCTGCGACGTAACTAAAATATACACGAATGTAGCGACAGACGTGCGATGCGTGCGTTTGGCCGTGGCAAAACGAGCGTTTGCGGAAGTTTAGACACCTCCTTAAACGCAGTTCGGCAGTCATGCGAGGATCTAAATAACTGATAAGATTTTTAAAAAGTCAAAAGTTGTGATTTAGTAGACTACATTCTTCAAAAAGTATGTTACAGTGTACTTTCTGAGACAACCTTGTGGAGGAGATTTCTTTTAAAGATTTACTTCAAAAGTACATTGCATCCAGAACAAAAAAGTAGCCTACTCAGAAAAAGAAGCCGGCAGGCATTTGGAGACGCTTAAGCACTGCACGCGAAAGCCCTCCTGGTACGGGAACAATGGCAGCGGTTAATACACAGGTTAAACTGCAGCCCATTAAAGGGGTTCTATTGTGAGTCACTGTTGACCTTCCTTCGTAAATCACAGCGCCTCAGCAGATAATGCGCCTTGCATTCCGTCTGGGGTACTGGCTCAAACACGGCCACGGCCCTCGCGCCTATTTAAGAAGCACATGGCGCTCACGCGTATGTATACCGCGAGGCACTGTATAAACGCAACGGGTCTGCGCAAAATCTCACGATTTGCATTGCGGTACGGTTTCCATAACACCCAGCCACAGTGGGAAGAGTTGAGAGTTTGGGCGTTTGTATATGATGAGGTTCTTTCACCTTTGACCTTTGCCCTTGTGTGATCTGAAAAGTGATATGGGTGAACAGTGAGTAGGCACTGTGTCAAGTTTAGTGAAAATCCCAGTGTAGCTGGAAGCACAGAAGGGTATGACATCCTCAAAACATAACAGCCATTTTGACATTAGCAGCTTCAAACTAAAACATTAAACATCACAGATTTACAGCAGGGCAGTTGTTCATTGGAAATCGCCCCTGGGGGATTCCCATATCTCAGAGTTGATTGAATTTCTGTTGACAGTTACCACATAACATGTACCCACACTTATGTTTCACACGTTTTTTTTGAGTGCTTTAAGAAATAACGAAAAAAAAAAAATAAAATCTTTTATGTTCTGAAAATTATGGATTAAATCATTCCTTTTTAACAGGTCATCTGATTTTGCAGTAAGTAAAGGACACACTTTCTGGTTCCACTCTTTCTCAATGAGGAATGGTAGTGAATACTGAGTACAGTAACATGCTATGCAGTAGATTTTTTTCCCCTAATAAATCTGCAAACATGTTTTCGCTATCTTATTGTGTACAATCTGCATTAGGACACCAATCAGGGCATATGCCTTTGGGAATATTCACAATGCTAGGTACTCTAATCGTGAAAATCAACAATGAATTCTCTTTTCACGGACACTAATTAAAAGCACGGCAGAATAGCCTTTCATCGTGCGTTAAAAGTTATTTTTAAGGAGCGCTGTGACGTCTTGACTCTTGAAAAACACCCACGAATGCGTGCATGGTAACATGGTAATGAAATTAAAATCAGCTGGCAGGAAACTGGGAAAAAGGCATCGTTCAACAAGGGCAGTTGGAAGGAGGAAGAAGAGAAAAAAAACATCTAAACCGTAAGATCATGCTATATTTCTGCAAATATTTGTGCGAGACCTTTGTTGAGCAATATGAACAGATTCCCTGCCAGTTCTCTGAAACGAACAAAGCGATTTCAAATGGGTCACAGATCACAAGGGCTAATGATGGCCTTCCTGCGCTGTTTTCCATAGCGTTTCTAAAATGCGTATTTGCTCGCGAGCTAATCAAAAACACTTGTTTGCGCTTTTCGCCTGGTGAGCAGGACGCAAGTGTTTCTGAGAAGCATTTCTCAGCTCACACAGAACTATGGTGATGCACCCAGAGGTGCGACGACAATATAAGCGCTTCCATCAGAATCTTCTTATCTAAATGGGCGTGCATGCCAGGGGTATGTATGCGCACATACATAGAGCATGCCTCTGCACATGCACACACAGACACACACAGAGAGCACACCTCACACATGCACTCACACATACACACAAACAGACACACACACACAAACACACACACACACACGCACATGCGCACACACACACACACACATGCACACCTTCACACATGCTCTCACACACACGCACATGCACACACACACAGAGAGCACACCTACACACATGCACTCACACATACACACAAACAGACACACACGCACATGCACACACACACACAGAGCACACCTACACACATGCACTCACACATACACACAAACAGACACACACACACGCACATGCACACACACACAGAGAGCACACCTTCACACACGCACTCACACATACACACAAACAAACACACACACACATGCACACACACACACAGAGCACACCTACACACATGCACTCACACACACACACAGCACACCTACACACATGCTCTCACACACACTCACACATATATACACAGGTTCATACAACTCGAGCTTGGGCATGCTATGTGAGTATACACTGAAATATTTCAGTCGTGTTTTTTTTCTTTTTCTTGAAGCAGCAAACAGAATGCAGCTTTCCTTGGGACACGTTGCTTTAACAAGGCAGTCAGATAAATATTTGAATGTGAAGCACACGCTGTACGAGGTGCTTTGAGCAAGCGTCTCCGCTGCCTGCGTTGAGACACTCTGTACGCGTTGCACACAGCATTCCTGAAGTCTGAGTGAAGTTCTCTTTCACAAAAACCGGGAAGCGCAGAAGTACAGAACATCTCGAGGTAGTCGGCAAAGCGTCTGACTCAACTCAATTGTATTTGTAATTTTTTTTTATTTTATTTTATTTATTTATTTTTTGTAAATATCAAGGTGGTATGAAACATGAAAACGTCGGGGGGGGGGGGGCTTTTGTAGTGCAGCTGTAAAAAAATAAATAAAAAAAACAAACAATAAAAAAAACACGGCAACGAATTTGTCGAGGAATTTTATGTTTCGTCACGGAAGCCTTGGGCCGCGGGCCGTGCGGACCTCGCTTAGCGCACGACGGCCGCCGTTCTGTTCTGTTCCGTTCCACGTCCCTGACGGCTGGACCCGCTGCGTCCGTGTATCCGAGGTTTGTGTATCTGTTTCTCTCGTAGCCTGTTTTTGCAAAAAAAAAAAAAAAAAAAAAAAAAACAACGCAGAAATGGGCGTATCCCGTGGCATTCCGAGCGACCCGTGGAGGACGATGACGCTGAGAGAGCCGGAGAAACTCAAGCTCCTCACTCACCAGGCCGCCTCCCACTGTATCACATTCAAACCAGATTCTCAGCAGGACTAAATCAGCCCTTCCTTTAACTTAAAAAAAAAAAAAGTTTTACTGTTCTAAGCTGTGTGTGGAAACGCTCCAGGATTGCAGAGACTGAACTAAATTTGGTGGCTCATGGATTCCTTTTAATTTATGCGCTGGATGGACCAGGGTTCGTGGGAGGGGGAGGGGAGAATGTTGCTTAAAAATGGAAAAGGTTGCACTTCTTGCAGACCCCCACCAGCCGACACGCACTAAGGCCAGTCCGCTCATTTTTGAGGCTTTTTCTGTCAGTGAAAAGGTTGGAGGTGAAAAGGTTAGCAGGGCACACAAGTTGAGAGAGTGAGAGAGAGAGGGAGAGAAAAAAAGAGAAAACTTCTGATTGAACGTACTGTGTCGTTCTGTGTGCAAAAGGAAATGAACATACTGACCGACCATGTGACTCACCAGTAAGTAAGAACTTTATCTGCCATGGTTAAAGTTTGTGACCTCATTTTACCTCTGCCCCTGCAGACACACACACACACACACACACACACACAAAAACAAGAAACACAAACACACACCACCTTCTGATGAGCTGCGTGTTTTGTGGCTTTCTGCTTCATGGTCCGCAGTGTTTATTTCACTTTCTCTACATCACACCACAAACATCTCCCCTGACACCTCCCATCACATGATTCTGACAGCTGTTCTGGGACGGGCAGGAAGCAACAACGGTGGCTCCACCGATGTCAGTCACGCACGATTTGGTAATCATCCCTCTCTCTCTCCCTCTCTCTTTCTCTGTCTCTCTCCTTCCTCCATCTGTCTCTCTCTCTCTGTCACTCTCTCTCTCTCTCTCTCTCTCCTTCCTCCATCTCTCATCTGCACGTGAACTGGGTGGGTGAGAGAGGAGGCCGGGGGTGTGGGGGGATGGGGACACTGGCAGCCAACAAATTAGGAACAGGGGTCTGTGTTACCGCAGAGAAATCATCTAAATTCCCCATAGAAGCCCTCAGCAGACTGGTGTTGTGCTACAGAAACCAGCGCAGAGGGCACGGACACCGTGTTCGCCCGCGGCGATGGACCGGGACCAGCTCTCCCTGAGCCACCGTTAATCAGCCGACACCATTCAACCTCGCCCACGCTGCGTGTGTGCCCGCTGCCATGGCAACAAGAATCAGCCAATGACCCGCGTCGGTGGTGAGACAACATATCGACAGGTCAGATGTGAAATGGGAGACGTCGGATGACTGAGAGACATGTGTGTGTTTATTGGTAAAAAAAAAAAAAAAAAAAATGCTGATGTCACTGTGATAGTGAGGCGGATTGTCATGGCAACAGGTGTATGGCTCGCACATGATATGAGTATTTCAGAAATTTCACTATTTCAAATACAGTAAGTCAAACATCAGTCTTCGTCGAGTATGACAATATTTCAATTATATACTCATATTTTTAAGCTATCTAAACATGACCAGCCATTGTTACTTCTTAAATACATAGTCCCCCCATTTTTGGGCATCATAATGTTTGGGACAAATGGCCTTGCAGGTATTTCTGATTAGTCAGGTGCGTTAAATTGCTTCTTTAGTGAAGGTAGAAGAGAGTTTTCAGTATCTAGTTTTGATTCTAGCCTTTTGATTGCCGTTGGAGTCTGTTATTGCCATTTATCAACATGAGTCAATATGAACATGTGTTTCATACACTTAAGTGAAAACTCAAGGCAACTGGCCCCCAAAACAAGCAGGAGCTGAAGATGGCTGCAGTACAGGCCTGGCAGAGCATCACCAGAGAAGATATGTAGCACCTGCTGATGCTTTTGGTTCACATTACTACTTTCATTTCCATAATGTTGTTCCAAACATTATGATGCCCTGAAATGGTGGGACTATGTATAAAAAGTGCTGTAATTTCTATATGGTGTATAAATGTACAAAAATGTACCTTAAATAAAAGCTGAACCTGCACTTTAACAACATGTGAACTGTTTCATTCAAACATATGTCTTTATGTGTGTTTGTGTGTACAGTAAAACATATTTTGCATTTCATCTCACACAAATATTAATCCTTAAACAGCTGCAAATGTTTACAGGGTTCCTTGAACTGTGTGTGTTCTGCAAGTACAGACGACGTGCCTGAGGTCTGAAATCACTAAAAATGTGCAGAAACATCTCATAAAACTACAGCAAAACAAAAGAAAAAAAGAGCCGCTTTCCACGGTTCCAATGAAGGACACGAGCTTCGCGTGTGGCTGGAGACGTGTTTAATAAACAGTCAGAAATAGATTTCGCGACACTTGCCACACTCATGGTTCTCGTTATCCTTTGCTTGGACACAAGGGCCCTTATTCTGCAGCAAGGTTTTATTTTATTTTATCTTTTTTTTTTTTGTGTTCCCACGGAAGGGAACTGAAATGGCACGACCATATAAAGCACAGCAAAATAATGCACCGTTTTACCCAGCAAAAAAAAAGAAGACCAAATTTACAGCGCAAGACACTCGGCTTGTTTTTGTGGCCCCCTTTTCCCCAGGAGGAGCACATTTCATCACGTGTGTGAAAAAAATAAGACGGACGTCAGAGAGGTTTTTAAAAAAATCTAAGCGAATAAAAATGATTTTTTTTTTTTTTTTAACTGCGCACAACTGCACAAAAGAGGCGCAGGAGTGACCTCATCGCTGGGGAATGCGCTTTCTCCATTTCTCCCAAAGGAAGGGGGGGGGTGGGGGGGGGGGGGGGGAAGCAAGTTTATTATTCCTGCCTTTCCCCGAGATGGTCAGGAAGGAACAGGAAGCACTGCAGAGGGACTTGAGCGAGAGAGGTAAGCTCAGGTGAGGAGACGGTGGGGCGGCAGTGTAGTATAACGGGTAAGGAGTTGGTCTTGTAACCTAAAGGTCGCAGGTTCGATTCCCCAGTAGGACACTGCCGTTGTACCCTTGAGCAAAGGTACTTAACCTGCATTTCTCCAGTAAATATCCAGCTGTGTATTTGGACACAATGCAAGTCGCTCTGGATAACAGCGTCTGCTAAATGCCTGTAAGTATACATGTGTACAGAAAACATGCATAGGTACCCACACAAGGCCTGTCAAGTTTCCATTCCTATTGTAATGTAATGAATTGCAATGTAATGAGACGGTCTCCAATGACTACACCTCTTCAGTTTGGGCCAGTTTTGACCCCCGACTCAAACTCAGCCATCGCCTTCAGCTGCAAACCAGACAAATGAACTGCACCTTAAACTGTGACCCAAAATCAAACACTCCTGCCTCTAATACTGATGGTGTAACAAAAACAAAAACCAAACAAAAAAAAAAAAAAAACGGATTGTTCTGATGCTTCTGCAAGTAGGGGGAAGTGCAGTGTTATCCAAATATTTTACACTGTCTCTTTACTGGACAGGTCCGTGTAGTCTACGTTCTGCTTGAACATCTTTTGTAATTAAATGATATAATACCTTTACACAGCTGAAACATTCGGTGTGTGCTTCCATTTACAGCTGTATCACATTATTATTTGTCCAGTCATGTTTTTTTTTTTTTTATGTGTGCACTGTGTAACGAAATGAATGGATGTTTTAAAAGCAGCGTATGCTTTGCCATTGGCTGTTTATTTTCATAACAACCAAGTTGGTGGTCGGCTGTGTTTTCCCAAGAAAACCTCACTGGTAAGACAGAGATACTGCACTATGGGGAACCGTGTGGATTCTTCTGGAGAACCACCAGTGGCTATTTGAATATGGCTAAAAATAGGAAGAAAAGACTGCATTTTTTCTCCTAGTGTCATTCAGTTCGTTATGTTAGGTTGGCGATTAGCTTTAATATGTATTTGCATTTTTGAATGTAATTTATTCATTCTTAATTGATTTAGACCCATATAAAAAATACTGAAGCTAAGCTTATTATCCACTTCACTCTACAGGTTGAGTCTCTGGGGATGGCACAAAGGCATTTTGAATCACACATCAATATGCACGACCAAACATTTACGAACCTCGCTGAACGACGTACAGGGAAAACATGGAATTATCGCACCCCTGACTGACGAGCGCCATTTCACGTGGGGATCGGTCACGCGCGTGTGAAATACGCTCCGCTCTCGCGCTGAAGCCGGCTCTCTTCTCAGAAGAGCGAACTGGCTGCCGACTTCAGAGCTGCACAATCGCGCGCCGCCCCTCCTCATCACCTAAAGACACCGTTATTTAAACATTCTCCGCGTGCACATTCTGCTCGTTTATCCAGCATCCATTCTATAATACAACAAAATTCACTCCTCAGCTTTTACTGATTCATTCTCTCCGTATATAGATACTGGTATTTTATTTGAACAATGTTTTAATATGAACACACAAAAAAGAAGCATATGAAAAATTCTGTAAAAAATATATTGCTAACAGATGCAATGCTATAATTAGTTTATATGTTCTTGATTTATTCAAATGCCTTTTTAAGTTCTGCAATTCGTTTTGATGTACTGCACTTGAACTAAAGCCTGAATTATTAGGTAATCCAATGAATACTTGAATTACAAAATGCACGTTGCAATAACAACATGTCTTTGCAGATTGACTCAAATAGGCTACCAGTAACGTGAATGTCATCGCTCATGCTGAGTCTCCCAAAGAATGTCCCACTAAGACACCTTTGAGCATTGAGTCCTGCTATCTACAGAGGTCCTTTATCCCACCCAGTTTGCGGTCGGACACGCTCTCCGGTTATTCCGACCGGTCCACTGCTCCCCCCGGCAGCGTTCCGGGTTTGCGCCACCATTCCCGGTTTTGTCGGAAAGCAGTTGGGAACGCCGGTGGCTGTTACAGTTCCGCGAATCGGAACAAAAAACCGCTTATAAAAAAGCCTACGGGTTCTGCTCCAGCACCGCGGGCACTGCGTCTCGCCACACCGGTTATGTGAGGGCCGGGGACTCCGGACGTGCCCAAAAAAAAAAACGCCCTCGCTGATTCAGGGCAGGTCACCCTACACCCTACACCCTACACCTCCCGTTTCTGCAGTACCGGATTCACGTGGATCTTTAATTAAAACCTCTTTGTCATTTTCAGGCTGGTTAGTCTTGCTGAGGGCACCTGAGGTATGTTGATGTATACACAGAAATTCTGTCATTCACAGACAGGCTGAATGGAGGTGCGTTGAAGAACTCACATTGTGCCGCAGGTGTTATTTAAATCTAACGTTGCAGAGTCTGAGCACAGCTGTGATTCAAAGCAGCATTGTAAAATTTGACAACATTGTGTGTGTGTGTGTGTGTTTGTGTGTGTATGTTTGTGTGTATGTTTTTGTTTGTGTGTGTGTGTGTGTGTGTTTCTGCATTTCTGCGTGTGTGTATGTGTGTTTTGTGTTTGTTTGCATGTTTTGTGTGTGTGTGTCTGTGTGTGTGTGTGTGTTTCTACGTTTCTGTGTGTGTGTGTGTGTGTGTGTGTGTGAGAGAGATAGAGAGAGAGAGAGAGAGAGAGAGAGAAGCATCCTGTTTATACTGCAGAGTTACAGGCAAAAATAACCTGCAAAAATGTGACCCATCATGTGAGCTGTCACTGCCTCCACACGTCTTTAGCGAAAGTGCAGATTTCCATCCTGAATTCTGCTCACAGGGCACACGACCCAACAGCCTTATTACCAGCTCCATCACCTTTCAGTGTGCTTCAAACATTGTCACCTGAAGTGCAGGCGCTCTAACTTTATTATATTTTTACCGTCCTGTCATGCGTAGCCCACACGGACTCATTCGGTGCACATAACGTCACTGACTCTCCACCTGTCCCGCTCTCTTAGACTCCCTCTTAAGCCCTATTAAGACGGGACGGGTCTTACCCGAGGAGATCCTGTAATGTAATTAAAAGCGGTTGTACTTGCGAAAGGAACACGACGATCCGCCTAATTCATATCAACTGACTGTTTTTTTTTTTCCACACACACAAAAAAAAAATCTTGTTCAGCCCATTTGAGGAGGTAATTTCACGGGCAAAAAGTCGGCCGTCGGTGTGCAAATATGAAAATGAAGGGAAACCAAACAACAATCACGTGCAATGCTTTGCGGTTTGGAGAGGAGATCGTGTTCTTTATAAACTGTGCATCATTCTGAAGTTGTTTGCTGCCATTTTACAATTGGAAATGAAATATCATCCACTGTGCTGCACTCATGCATGCACACGCGCACACACACGTACACACACACACACACACACATGCACACACACACCCACATAGACATATGCACACGTGCGTGCACACGCACACACACACACGTATGCACGCACACACACACACACACACACAAAGTCATGAGACTGCACCTCTGCATCCCCAAAATAAGTTAACTGACGACAGTGTGAAAGACCAGCACAGACTAGAAACGGGCACAGTACTTTTAAGCCAGGCTAAGAGACGGTCCTCACTCTCAACTACAATTCCAGTTACGCTGTCCATGCCCTTGCACATCAATTCCCCATGCGAAGCAAACTAACGACATTCTGAATCCACCGTGTTCTGTACAACCCGGAGCAAAAGTTCCGGCCCCACACGAAAAGCGGACGGCCTGCTTTGATTTCCCTTGCGCCCGCTGTGTCTGATTCCATCCCAGTCCTCCTCCTCCTCCTGCTCGCGTCGGACTTGTTTGTACAAACGACGCCGCCGCTCGGAATCGGCTCTTTTACACAAAGCGCCGGGGGCCTCTTTTTTGTCAAACGTGGGCACTGGGGGTAATGCAGTCCAGACGGGGGGGGGGGGGGGGGTGGCGAGTGGCTTCGCCCATCCGAAATGCGGGGGCGAGTCAGAGCGCCCCACGCCACACGGGCGGCCATAGCTGGCGCGCTCGCGAGCGGGAGGCCCGTCCTCAGGCCCGGCCCGAGATTCTTGGCCGCCGCCGCCGCCAGCCCTCGTGCCTCGGAGAAGGTTAGTTTATTCTGCTCACACTTCACTGTTTATGTTCGATTTCATCATTTACACAAGGGGGAAAGGACAACATGCCGCACGGAGCAAGGCAAAGAGCCATAAAGGACAATGAGAACAGAATGAACATAAATCTGTGAATTATTTTTTTTTTTATACGTGTGTGTGGGACAAAAAAAAAACTTGTTTGCTTAACAAATGTTACACTCGTACTTGGACACCAACGGTATAAAAGAAATGCATATAAATAATAATCACGGCAGTGTTCATTTTGGTTTCAGAAAAATAATTTCCATTTTTTTTTAAATCAGGTCTTTCAAAGTAAACAAAACACGCAGGACTGCAATGTACCAATGTACTCTGTTGAGTCACCTTTACTGGACAATCCAGGACACACACACACATAGGTAGATAAGGGCTGGAGGGAGGCTTTTTGGAGGCCTGGAGGGGGGGGGGGGGTTGCTGGTTTTGGCTGCCTTTCCTTCCCTGTGTGTGTGGGGGAGATGGGGGTGTCAGGGAGATGCTCGGGGGAGGCGGTGCATGGAACTGAGCCAGGACCCCCATCCCTTGCCCCCCCATGCACCGGCCGAAGCTGTGAAGTACGTGTGTGTGTAGGGGAGGGGGTGGGGGTAGGGGTGTAAGGAACAGAGCCAACCCCCCCACCCCAAAGCTGTGGAGTGTGTGTGTGTGTGTGTGTGTGAGTGTGTGTGTGTGTGTATGTGTGAGTGTATGTGTGTGTGTGTGTGTGTGTGTGTGTGTGTGTGTGTGTGAGTGTGTGTGTGTGTGTGTGTGTGAGTGTGTGTGTGTGTGTGTGTGTGTGTGTGTGTGTGTGTGTGTGCACTCCACGTCCAGGCCCTGGGAGCCACACTCTAAGGAGACTGCCGGTGGAGCCCAGCCAACTCCCAAAACAAAGAGGAGCAGGGGCACAGCCTCGCTTGCTCAACCCGAGACTCCGCGGTGCGCGGAAAACACGCCGCTCCCTCTCGGCGAAGCTCTTAGTCAGCAGCGACGACGCAGGCGGCCCCGTGTTTATAAGGTCAGCGCTGCTGGCTGCCGACCTTACGGCAGACAGATCTGTAAACCCCGCGCTGCACTGCTGGGAAACAGGCCGCATCCAAAAAAAGCACAGCACGTTTACGAAACAGGCCTCAGCTAAAAAACACAACATGTTTACGAAACAGGCCGCAGCTAAACAACACAGCACGTTTACGAAACCGGCAGCAGCTAAGAAACACAACACGTTTACGAAACAGGCCGCAGCTAAGAAACACAGCACGTTTACGAAACAGGCCGTAGCTAAAAAACACAACATGTTTACGAAACAGGCTGCAGCTAAGAAACACAGCATGTCTACGAAACAGGCCACAGCTAAAAAACACAGCACGTTTACGAAACAGGCCGCATCCAAAAAAACACAGCACGTTTACGAAACAGGCCGCAGCTAAAAAAACACAGCATGTTTACGAAACAGGCCGCAGCTAAAAAACACGGCATGTTTACGAAACAGGCCGCAGCTAAAAAACACAACACGTTTACGAAACAGGCCGCATCCAAAAAAAACACAACACGTTTACGAAACAGGCCTCAGCTAAGAAACACAACACATCTACGAAACAGGCCGCAGCTAAAAAACACAGCACGTCTACGAAACAGGCCACAGCTAAAAAACACAGCACGTTTACGAAACAGGCCGCAGCTAAGAAACACAGCACGTTTACGAAACAGGCCGCAGCTAAAAAAAACACGGCACGTTTACGAAACAGGCCGCAGCTAAAAAACACAGCACGTTTACGAAACAGGCCGCAGCTAAAAAAACACAGCACGTTTACGAAACAGGCCACAGCTAAAAAACACATCACGTTTACAAAACAGGCCGTAGCTAAGAAACACAGCACGTTTACAAAACAGGCCGCAGCTAAAAAAAAACACAACACGTCTATTTATCTTAAAGGACGGATTCGACATAATCCATGT
The DNA here is from genome assembly GCA_025169545.1 of Anguilla japonica. Classification (NCBI taxonomy): domain Eukaryota; kingdom Metazoa; phylum Chordata; class Actinopteri; order Anguilliformes; family Anguillidae; genus Anguilla; species Anguilla japonica. Next base: position 34,632,538 of record CM045897.1, read on the forward strand.
ACAGTGCACATGAAGCTAAAATCTTCCATAAAAAAGCGCTAAATTACACTCGTGCTTTATGCCGCAGGAGGATCAGAAATAGAGCAGCTGTTTTTAGAGAGCAGGCTATGATCGTACCATCGGCGTACCGTAAAAATAATGCGTTTGCTATGCACTTGATAAAGCAAGGAAAATCGATGCCCTCGGTTGTGGGCCAGCAGAGTTCAAGATGCCCCTATAAACCAGACACCAGCGGCTGCCTAAACTTCCTGTACACCCCCCCCACCCCCTCTGTTTACGCTGTCCCCTGGTTTACTACACGAGGCTGACCGCACTGCTTACCGCCGAGAGCCATCGTCATGGAGACAGCCAAGCGTTCTCCCTCCAAGAGGAGACACGAGAGTCTTGGGTTCAAATGCCGGCCTTGGGCCCTTCTGTGTGAAGCTTGCACATTCTCCCTGTGTCTGGTGTCTGTGTGGGTTTCCTCCGGGTACTGCGGATTGCTCCCACAGTCCACAGACATGCAGGTTAGGCTAATTTAGGAGACTCGAAATTGCCCTGAGGTATGAGTGTGTGAGTGAATGGTGTGTTTGCCCTGCGATGGATTGGAAACCTGTCCTGCCTCTCGCCCAAAGCATGCTGGGATAGACTCCAGCCCCCCCCCCCCCCCCCCCCCCCCCCCCGCGACCCTGACCAGGAATAAGCGGGTCAGATAATGGATGTAGAGATGGATGCATGCTAAATGGCTCCTTCATATAGCACTTTTCCATCATGCTCTTACTAACACAATGTTGACCTTTCTAGAACGTTTCACTCAAGTAGCACAAGAGCTCCTCGACTCGAATCAGTCCGAGTCTTCGCCAACATTAACGGTCTGCCCAAGCAACTTTTCGACAAAACATTTTTTAAGCGTCTATGGTCCTTCATACTGTACCTTTTGTAGATTTTTTGCATGGCAGCTGTTATGAATACAAAAAAGGACATTATTTTTTTTCTCCTTGGTTAATTTTCTTTTCATATTTTCATGACGTTGGTCTGTTGCCATGGGAAACAGGAATGCTTTGAGTGGTGTGCAGGTTACACACACACACACACACACAAACAAATATTCTGTTTTCTTCTTTTTCCTCAATGTTTTCATAAATGTATCCAGATGCGGAATGGATTGTTGAGCCATTCAGATGTTGCGCATTTGGATGTTTAAATGAATTTCTAAATACTGCAACACCCTGCACAAAGGCCGATTCATTGGAAGTATTTTCTGAGCAATTGCTTCTGTTCCTTTTGTGAAGCTTTCATTTAAAAGAAAAAAAGAAAAGAAAAACTAAAAAAAGAACCATCTCGCTGTGAGGAACAAGAAGCCACGTTCTCACCTAGATGGATCACGGGGGGGGCACCCAGGACCCCCCCCGCCATGATTTCGGCAAGACAATCGGTAACACGCCCCGAGCACGTCTCCGGCCCTCCCGCCCGCACCCCCGACTCAAATTATTGAGCTGACTGCTGCGCAGAGAGAGACAGCCTCAGGTAGCATTCAGCAAAGGACATGTTCTTTCTGACTAAATTAGGTTTCTTTGAATGAATGTGCTGCTACTGGAGACATACAGTGAGATTAAGCTTGACACAGACAGGCAAATTTCGGGACAAAGGACCAATGGCCCCTTTTTCCACTGCACAAAAATGTTTCCGGAAACATCCGCACTAGGAACTGTCGGGAACCTTGGTAGTTACTGGAATGCATTATGTTTCCACCGAACTCCGGGTATTTATAAAAGTCCATATATAAAAATATATAAAATGGCAAAACTCGATTCAGAGGAAGTTTTGCGGTTGACCAATCAGCGATGCACAGGACAGCCAGCTCCACCCCATAATTCCTGGTACCTCTTCGTTTGGTACCTCTTCGGAGTAGTGAAAGTTAGTTTCGAGAACTATTCACGGTACACTTCAGCTGGCAATGGAAACACATCCAGAGCCAGACCTGGGTCAAATGCTTATTTGCTTTTCTACGCTTCACTGATCTTGTCTGGTGTATTGGAGCCAATGACATACTCTCAGAAAGTGCAAACCCCACCTTCTGGTAATATTTGGCAGGCTCAATTACACCAGGCAAGATCAACAGAGCACAGAAAAGTATTTGAATCCAACAGGAATACGTATTTGACCCAGGTCTATCCAGAACCTGGTAGCACTGTTTCACGGTACGGTACGTCACGGCAAAGGGAAAAGGTGCGATATGTGATATAGGGCACATTTAAACAAAGTCTTACATACTAATCTCAGGGATCTGTTATGGCACATTGCAACGGCTTCACACCTGAAAAAAACCGCGGTTATACAACGACAGAAAAATCAATGGAGAAAAGTCTGAAAGTCACAGCGAGCCATTTCCCATAATGCACCTCTGCAGCTAACCACGGGTTAAGAGTGTTCCTCGCCAAGCTCCCAGGGACTAAAGGGCAGACTCACTTGACTGGTTCCAGCTGTTAGTTAGCAGAAGATTCTCCAAACAGGAAGGGGGGGGTGCGGAGGGAGAGGGGGAGGGGGGGGGGTTGGGGCAGACTGCTTTTCCAAGTGAGCCGCTGAAGGAGAGTAAGCACACACCACACGGACGCACTAAAAGCCGCGGCGCGATACCGCCAGCCTGTTTTTACCTGTGGCATCCCAGCCAGCCCCAGATCTGTTAGCGATTAGCGGAGTCATTACAGACTCGATTACACGCCCGTTAGCGAGCGGCTCACACCTCTGGCGGCGCTGCACTGACTCAGCCCACATGCAGCACTTCCCTAATTCCCACCTTGCGTTCCTGCTCCACAGCATTCCCAGTATTCCCAAGTATTCCCATCCCAGTATTCCTGCTCCACAGTATTCCCAGAATTCCCAAGTATTCCCATCCCAGTATTCCTGCTCCACAGTATTCCCAGAATTCCCATGCCAGTATTCCTGCTCCACGCAAGAGTAAACTCCGGATAATGCTACAATACTCTACATTTTAACCCAGTGTTGCAGCCCCATGGTCCATTTACTCACATAACATTTAGCGGACACTCTTATCGCAACTTTTTACATAGCATCCATTTATTTATATAACCGATATATAGCCTATAACCTATAATTCGATTCTATTTTGTAATAAATCTGCGGGTGACTTTTTAAAAAAATCCCACCTTTCTTCCTCAAGTGTGGGCCGCCTGCCACAGCTAAAGCAACATTGATGATGAATGTTGTAACTGTAACTCAAAACGGCGCTTCGACAACATCAGAGGGCTCAGAGATGTTCAGGTTACTCGCTCTGTTTTACCCTCTTCCGTGTGAGTTCCTCCTTCCATTGGCCCCCATGTCGCGGGAGCTCAGCGGCGCCCCGAGCTGCGCGGCGGCCATCGCGTTCGCCTCGCGGAGGATCTCTGAGCTCAGACCTCACGCTGCTGCCGCCCCCTGCGCGGGCTCTGCCGCCATTTTAAAACGCCGCCACGCGGCGAGGAACTCCGCATGGACGCCCAATTAGCACGCACGCTCTGCTCGAGGTCGTGCGGAGGCGGGGGGTGTCCGATCTTATCCGAAACGGGGCCAGGGTGGGGGGTGCGGTGTTTTTTTGTTTTCAGCCCAGCGCTACCACACCTGATTTAACTATTTCACTAATCACGGCTTCCTGGCTCTCGCCCAATGCATGCTGGGATAGGCTCCAGCAGCTCTCGCAACCCTGACCAGGAATAAGTGGGTACAGATAAAGGACGGATGAACTAAATCATGGTCTTCATTCAAGTAGAATCAGGTGTCTTGCGGCTGGACTGAAACAAAAACCGGCACCCACACCGGCCCTTTTTCGGATAAGATTGGACCCCCTGGGGTAGGGACTGCAGGCGTGGCAGGTCCCTTCTCAATCACTGCATTCTTGCCGTGGGTATACCTGCCTGCATTTGGGCTGAAAGTCATGTTTTTTTTTTCTTCATTTATTTAGCCCCTTACGATGCTCTCATCCGATGACAAGATCAAATGGATCTGCTCTTCACTTAAAAAAATACCGACTGCATCAGGAAACATTAAAATACTGTTAAAACACCTCAACTGTTTACTAATGAATCCTTACATGGTGAGTCTCTGTCACCTGAGGTCAGGTCATTCCATTACACGTGTATTTATTTGTTGTTTTTTGCACTGAAAGCTGTTGAGAGGCAGATTTACAGTCAGCACAACCCTGCAGAAACATGGGAGGCTGTCTGTTTATGGAAATGGTGATTATGCGCACACTAAACCAGATGCTTGGCCAGGAACACAACAGGAACAATTTAGCAGCGCCCACACACTGGAATTCCAATACGCACTGCTATTGAACAACGTTTCCGATCCTGTGCGGGTCTCCGACTGGTCAAACTGCAGTCTGTTCACAACAAAAGTGTCCCGTCGATATTGCACTTATTTCACATTCTCACATAATCACATTTTCATGAAAGTGTGAAAGAGGGCTAGCACGTAGAACAGATGATGTGGGAGATCGCCCAGGGCCCCATTTGTCTGGAGGATCTGCAATTGCAACCTCCCCTCCTCCCCAGGTCCACAATCACAACAAAACCCCCCCCCCCCCCCCACCTCCAGTCCGTATGTCGGTAAACTGCTGCATGTGTAACTGCTCCTATAGACTGCTGCATGTGTACCTGCTCCTATAGACTGCTGTGTGTGTAACTGCTCATATAGACTTCTGCATGTGTAACTGCTCCTATAGACTGCTGCATGTGTAACTGCTCCTATAGACTTATCCATGTGTAACTGCTCCTATAGACTTATGCATGTGTACCTGCTCCTATAGACTGCTGCATGTGTACCTGCTCCCATAGACTTATCCATGTGTAACTGCTCATATAGACTTATGCATGTGTAACTGCACCTATAGACTGCTGCGTGTGTAACTGCTCCTATAGACTTATGCATGTGTACCTGCTCCTATAGACTGCTGCGTGTGTAACTGCTCCTATAGACTTATGCATCTGTACCTGCTCCTATAGACTTATGCGTGTGTAACTGCTCCTATAGACTGCTGCATGTGTAACTGCTCCTATAGACTGCTGCATGTGTAACTGCTCCTATAGACTGCTGCATGTGTAACTGCTCCTATAGACTGCTGCATGTGTAACTGCTCCTATAGACTGCTGCATGTGTAACTGCTCCTATAGACTGCTGCATGTGTAACTGCTCCTATAGACTTATGCATGTGTAACTGCTCCTATAGACTGCTGCATGTGTAACTGCTCCTATAGACTGTAACTGCTGCTCCTATAGACTGCTGCATGTGTAACTGCTAACTGCTCCTATAGACTATGCAGACTGCTCCTGCTGCATGCTCCTATGACTGCTGCAAACATCCTATAACATGTGTAACAGTATTCTCAGACTGCTCCGCATCGCTCTGGGTCAGCATGACCTACGTCCTATAGACTGCGACTCAGAGCACATTCTCAGCGCATATGTCAGAGAATCCCTGCCTCAGAGCACTCAGCGAATCCCCTCTCCCCGCTGCCATCGCCCGTCTGGCCCATCACAGCAGTTGTTTTAAGCTAAAGCCCGGCGTTGCAGTGACGCGAGCTCTCAAGTTAAACAGGAAACAGGTCATTCATTTCCTGGGCCTCAATTCCAGGAACCTGGCGGGGCTGGGATGGCGAGCGCCGTCCCCATTAGGCCACTCCCGTCCCAGAAGCCCCTGCTGCAGAACAATGCCTCCTTTCCCAAAAATGGTGAGGCCGCGGAAAGCGGTGCGCTAGCAGATAATGAAGCACGACTGCTCTTCACAGCTGTCTGATTAAGAGCGACTCAGCGAGTACGAACATCAGGCACGGTGCCGCGAAGAGGGAAGGAATAAACAAGTACCAGAGAGGAGAGAGAAGAGGGGGGGGGGACAGAAAAAGAGTGGAGAAGGGGAAGAGGAAGAAAAGAAAAGAGGGAGAGAGAAAAAATGACAGATTGAAACACATTTCGGGATTGTTTAAAATGGCCGCAGCTATTATAAACAGCCGGCCGCCCCAGATGTGTACATCAGTGCACAGCGCTCCACGTGCCCCTCCTCCCCTCCCCTCCCCTCCCCTCCCCTCCCGTCCCGTCCCGTCCCATGCCGAAACGGGCGCAGATTTCGTAAGAGCCTCACGTCACCCATCTGTGTGATGAAACTGAACCCCACGCCCCTGACACATCTGGCAACCGGGCCACACAAGCAGCGCAGAGCCAGCGGACTCTGTTTGCCTTGGAGAGCATGGGGACGGGGACGGGGACGGGGACCAGCTCTGCCGAAATGTGCTGGATAAATTACCCCTCTCTCTGGGGGGGGGGGGAAGGGGGGGATTCATAAAGATAACAGTATTTAATACTACACTAATAACACCTACATGTGAGCATGTTGATGGGAGTACACCTAGGGTTGCCAGGTTTAGGATTTGTAAAAACCGAACAACACGCACAGCGTAATTGCGAACAAGACGGGAGCTATCGCAGATCGGGGGAGGGGAGGGGGGGGGGGGGGGGGGGGGTGTCCCTATCCATACCAATATTAGACCAGGGGGATTCCCCTTAGTAGTGGCATCGGACCAGAGGTCATTGACACACGGATTTATCACAAACCACCAGTAAATCCCTTCCAACAATTACTCAGACCGGACATTATATTGGCCAGTCAGGACCACAAACCAGTCATGTACAAATTATTTGAAAACCGGCCATTCTGGACAAAAAAAAAAAACAGACGTTTGGTAACCCTAAGTAAAGTTATTTACTCCAAAGGGGACAGATTTCTGATTGCAGGACTACATGCTAGTCAGGTGCTCACCGCTACATGGTGGCTGATTAGCGTCTGTTTTCTTCACTTTTATAAAACTGACCGCAACAAGCCGAGCTACGCCAAGACGTTGCCTCTGTCTGCTCACAAAGCACTACACTCTAAACGTAACGCTAATCCTTTACCCCGAAGCTGCAGATCCCAGCTGAGAATGCGAGAGAAACCTGAGACTAATGCTGTGGAGGAGGGAAAGCATTCGGTACAATAAGGTAGAGAGCGCCCCCTGTTGGCCGCTCAAATTGAGCAGCTGTTCACTTCAATAAACTCTTGGAAATAACGCTTTACTTGAACCCTTCGACATAAGGCTGACATAACAGTACTTTCACTCAGAAAACAGGAAGAAAAAAAAAATCTATTTAGCATAAATTTTAACTGACTGCTGTACAAATTTCCCCTTTACACAAAATAAAGTATAACAGAATAAAATGGTGTAAAATATGTAAACCATATAAGCATAATTGTGCTGCAAAAAAAACAGGTGGTATAGAGCAACTTGAATCAAAGCCGTTTAAAACTGACATCCATGCAGTCCAGTGCACTGAATGGGAGCACAGTTCATATTTAACTAATTTCCCAACATATTAACAGTTCCTTGCTCCTTTTCATGCATTAGAGTCATCAGCAAAATATAAATGTATTCTACTGTACAGGACAAAACGGCACGCCAACACAGGAGCACTTACACATGCGTCCTACTGAAAATGACCACTAGATGTCCTCGTTGAGACATATGCCAGGGGACGGCCTGAAATAGTCTGTTGTACCTGACTAGAAACACCATCGCTATCGTCATCATCACCACAGTCTTCGTCACCATTGTCATCATCGTCATCATCATCATCATCATTTTTATGATCACAGCTTTCTTAATGTGACTACATGCCCTGAGGTTTTTCCTCTTTAAATGTACGAAAGAAAGCTGAACTTTTGAGCTAGGTTTTGAGGCTTACCAGCCAAAAATTTTTTACATTTGGCAACAGACATGACTTTGTGGCCAAATTAGCACAATTCATTTACAGGGTGATTTTGATAACTGCTAATGCTCTGAAACAGTTAGTTTTTTTATTTAATAACTATATTGTGCAAAATAATAAGGAAGAGCAACATAAGCATATCCAACTTTATATTTTCTTAATGCACTTACGTACTGGTTTCAGACCTGCACTGCCTATCTGCAGCATGCAACGTCTCACAGACACTGCACATTTTCAGGAACACGTGTCACCTTCCCCAACAAATCTTCGGGTGGTTAGACGACAGCGGTGTTCTGGGAAACGGTTAAGTGATGCACAGCATTAGCGTTACTCGCGTTTTGTTTTCCATATAAAACGAAAACAGGCACAGAGAGGTGATGTCATACTGCCCAGGCTTTACACAGTCCCGAGACGCGGCCTGACGGCCAAGAACGTCTCGTATTAAAAACGGAAACTCAAAGAGGCCCTTTGGAATACTGCGTTTTATAATAGCGCAGCACGGAGAGAAAGCAGCAACAGGGATTTCCCTTCAACTTACGGCTTGTTTCTGTTCAGATGCGGATCTGCGGGACTGAACTGAACATGCAGATTGGCCGCTGCATCGGCTGAACAGATCAGGCTGATTCTTTTACTTGTGAGTCACTGGATGTCCAAAGACAGGATACGCATGATAAACACAATAAACCGCTGCGCGATCCTGTGATTAATTAAAAGTGCCGAGGCCAGACCGCAGCTAGCTGCGCACGTCCAGTTCAGGTTTACAGGACGGATACTCCACGGCTGAACTGGCAGTATCCGTTCTCTAGTTTGTGAAAAAAATAAATCCAAGTCAATTGTTCTGTGTTTGAATAAAACGATGCAGCGCATACTATCTTCACATCTAATTAAGGAATGCGTGTGCCTTGTGTGTATGTGTGTGTGTCTGTGTCTGTGTCTCTGTGTGCATGTGTATGTAGGCCTTGTGTGTGTTCCTGTGTGTGTGGCCTGTGTGTACGTGTGCCTGTGTGTGTGTGTGTGTGTGTGGAGGAGGGGGGGTGTGTGAGTGTGTGTATGTGTGTGGGCCTGTGTGTGCCAGTGTGAGTGTGTGTGTATGAGAGAGAGAAATAGAGAGAGATAAAGAAAGAGAGAGAGAGAGAGAGGCCACAAACCAAAGTCACTCTACCTAATAGAAGCTCTCAAAGTGGGGTTTCAGGATTTCTATCTGAGGGCTGAACCCAAAACCAAAGCGGCAGAAAAATCATCACAGTATTCAGGTGAACACGCATCCGTAACTAACGGCGACAGGAGACTTACTGCCAAACTGCATGAACTGCTCAGGTACTGAGAGATCAGGCCCGACAGCAAAGCTCAGAGAAAGAACTAAGGCCCTTGGATTGCTCAAGACCACGCTAGACACAGCGCTAGATACTCCTTATTAAATGACAGGAAGGATGACAAGCATAGATGAGGCTGAGTGACCCGTACCCATCATCATCAAACATTAAGGAACAGAAGGCCCTTGCATTGCTCAAGACCAGGCTAGACACAGTGCTAGATACTCTTTAAACAACAGGAAGGACAACAAGGGCTGAATGAGCTGTACTCATCATCAAACATTAAGTTCTCAAACAGAACAGGAAACGGAAAGGTCAGCCCTCGCAAACAAACTCTGGAAAGGTATTGGTTGGCCAGCCCTCATGACTCCACGGCCCTGAATGGGCCAACTCCAACTAACACTAAAACACACACAGATAAGCTTTTTGACTCAGCGATCCACACTTACCCTGACTCGCGCCATTACTCTCAGATTACGCTATTAGGGCCTTGATTGTTTTTCCAGACAGGTGTAATTCAGAAACGGATGCGGTGTCACGCCTAAACCCCAAAATCCGCCGGGCGCTGCTTTTGCGGGGACCCTACTGGGAGTCGAAATTTCGGCGTCGCTGGAAACTCACTGACCGTCCTTCGCCACTTCCATGAATCCTCTGATTAATGTTCTGGAGGCTCTGGCATGGACAGCAGGCCTCCGCGTCTACAAAACAGGTCTCTAGAGGAACGCTCCCCCCCCCCCCCCCGCGCCCCCCCGCCCCACAAACCCCCCCCCCCCCCCCCCACAAACAGCTTGCTCGTCCTTCGGGAGGATCGGCCGAGGGACAGCGGAACATTGTGTGCACTGCGTGTCGGACTTGATGCTGCCTGCCAGCCAATCACATCGCAGCAAACCACCAAAGAGTGGAGTTCACACAACCTTCATTAACGAGAATAACCCCAATGTCTACACTCGAGCTCTCAGCACCTAAAGTGTACAGCATTTGTATTGAGTATTTCCGGGTGTTATTTATTTCTTTTTCCCCAAATGATGGCACATCTCTTCGACCTTGCGCTCTAATTGGACAGACTATGCAGTGATGTCATCACCCACATATGCACCACTGTTCTATGAAATAGCCTGAAACAAGATCATAATAATGGGGAAAATACATTTAAGGCTTAGTTCAACTTTCCAAGTTGGCAAGTCTAACCTGTGATTAATTAACGTTATAGAAAAACATGACCTCACAGCTGTTCAACAGGCTATGGCCTAACCCATTGTTTAATTCACATTTAAAAGTATTCTCCATCATGATGATCCCCCCTCTTCTGTTAATTCACTGAAATTATAACTACTCAATTTCGGTACCTCCTGACTGTAACTCTTTTTCGTCCGGAATCTCAAGGAGCTGCAGAGAATTCTGGGTAAATTCTAACATCAAAGTGTCCAGAGGTGCAGATTTCACAGAAGGGTCCATTAAGGACTTGTTATATTTTTAGATCCTTTGATTTACTGGTGCAGAGGAGCCAAACTTCAGCAAAGGACGCACATCTGAACTTCTAACCCACAGTCCACTCACATGAGGAAATACAGATCACATGACCAAACAAATTAGAACAAGGAACAGGAGGGCCCACTGGTGTAGGACACACTTTGTTTGACATACCAGTCACGAGTCCTTCACGGCGCCAAGTAAAACGTTATGAAATTGTGCGGCAAAGCTTCAGGCTTCCAAACCTTAAAACCCAATGAAATAGGTCAGCTTTCTCCTAAAACATTTAAATGCTTGACCTCTTACTCACCCAGCTTTGTCTTACTTTCTAAAAAAAAAAAAAGAAAACTCGCAGAGGGACTGCATGGGACTATCAGTGTCTATGCACTGCTCAACAAGTCATTTATTCTAATTGAGGGTTAATAAAAGATCTACTGCATGGCATTTATTTTCACAGAGTTCACTGTGAAATGTGTGGTCATGTTTAGCTGAGACAGGCCCAGTACAACTCGTGTGCGTAAAAAAGGAAATGCCAAACAGTGCATTAACCCCGTATCGACTGGATGTGGACAGGGAGCTGCATTACCGACCCAAAATATAAGGACTGCTTTCAAAAAGACACCCTTCCTTGCCCATCAAGTCAATCATATCTCTCTGTGTGGCACAAACACAACTTCAGTGCTACATAATGCTTGATGAAAGCCATCATTCAGTAAACTTAAGGTTTTAACCGATGCACAGAACTCAACATTAGGTTAACACGACACAATCTCAGAAAAAAGGGCTTGACTCCAAAGGAGAACCCATTTTTATTCTTTACGGAACCTTCTCTGGTAGGTGTGAAAAGTGTGAAAGCTCCCAGGCTGAACCAATTTTCCCATCAAAGGACTAGATTGGGTTCCTATCTATGGCAGTGGTAACCAGCCCTGTTCCTGGAGATCTACCATCCCTGCAGGTTTTTGCACTCCAACCCTAACGAAGCAACACCTCATCTAACAGCTTGTAGATCTGCTAAATCGTAGAGCCGGATGTGCCAAATTAGGGTCGAAATGAAAACCCACAAGACGGCAGACCTCCAGGAACAGGGGCTGGTCACCATTTGCTCTACGGAGACACAGAGGAACCTTCCGGAACCCCCGCTTCCGAGAGTGAATTCGGGTCGGCCGTCTGGATCTCAGCACGGTTTGCTCGGCAGCTCGCGGCATGTTCCCCCGACAGCAAAAAAACACGCCGCCGATACCACGTTTTTTTTTGTTTTCGCGTTTCGTCACATTCGCCGAAAAGTGCCAGCCGTTAGAAAGCCCCCCCCCCCCCCCCCCCCCCCCGACCCCAAAAAAAAAAAAACGTGAATGGAAAAACTCTCCGACAAAATTCCACCGGCAGGAGTCTCGACACGCTCTCACCCAAATTCTCATTTGGAAGCATTCGATGTAAATACGGCGGTATCGCCCTCCGGCGCGCTACCCCCGCGAACGTCTGCTCCCGCCGCCAGGGGAGGGGATCTACGGCGCCTTTCCCGTCCATCCCAAACAATCGCGCAGCCAACGGAAACAAACAGATCCGCTCCACAGTGGCAGTGCGCTGGCGAAAAGAGAGGAGATTGCGATCTTAATAATAATCACAAACAGATCAGGGACGGTTAGGATGATCTTTATTATGGAGAGCGTATTTGTTTTTCTTACGTTCGGCGTTTGATCTGAAATTGTATTTTCCAGTTTGAGCTCATACACGACGCACACACACACACACACACACACGCACATACAGAGGACCAATTTAAAAACTGAGTACATTTTTTCCCGTTAATTGAATTAATCAGTAAATTAATTAGGAAAAATGTGATAATTTGTTAATTTAATATTAACACTAATCATAAATATTCCTTGGAATCCGGTGCCACAGTAGCTGTAGGGGCTATTCCTAGCCCCACTGTCCTTCACCACGTTAATTAGCCATTAATTAGCTGTTAATTAGCCATTAATTAGCCATTTGATGCAGTCCAACTGCAGCTGAGTTACATCTCACCACCCTCCCCCCCCCCCCCCCCCCCCCCCCCCCCCCCCCCCCCCCCCCCCCCCCCCCCCCCCCCCCCCCCCCCCCCCCCCCCCCCCGGGCACACTGTCCTGTCCAACAAAGCTGAAAGAGCCCTAAAAAGTAAAAAAACTGAAAAGGGTCTCCTTTGGACACAAACCAACGTATATCACGCTTTTAATAACATGTGCTCCTCATAAACAATGACAGAGATGGAGTGGCAGTACAGAATTCCAAAAAATGTAATACATGTTTTTGTTGTTGCATTAATTCAAACATCGTGAAAATTCCAGATTGTTGTTTTTTCTCCTGGTTGGTGCGAACGCGCACTGCCGCGTGCAGGTTGATCTTCGTTGCGTGAGAGCCCGTGGTTCCAACTCAGATCTCCCCGTAATCCTCATTACTAAAACTGAGCCAACTGCAAGGCCACAACCCACACAACCACTCAGTTCCTGACCTGCCCAGCCGAGCTACAGCGAATGTCCCCCTCTAGCCCAAACCCAGGTCAATGGCGATTTAAAAAAAATTTTTTAATTACTTTTAAAAAGGTTTGTGTGCGGTTTGATTTGGGTTTAATCCTGAAGTCATAATTGCTTCGGGCAAGCAATGTGCTATCAACAGACGACTGAGCATTTCGGGAGACAAATAATTTGCCCCCGAATTTGCAACATTATTTGTCTGCGTTTCACACGTGGGTGTTGGCAGTGGTGTCGCTGCTGAAATGAATCCATATGTCTGGTTGATGCACAATGGCCTAAAAATGTAAAAAAAAAAAAAAAACAGATTCACGTAATTCTCTGGAATTGGGTGCATGCTGATCGTTTGTTTATGCGACTGACCTTATCTATGATTAAGAATAGGAGTCCTTCCATACGTACACAGCAAAATCTTACGTGCACTTAAGAGTACTTTTAACTCTAACAAAGTACACATTGATCTTACTGGACTCTGCAGAGGGTAGCACTGTCCCCTCACAGAGAGAAAGTCCTGCGTTCTAATCCAGCCTGGGCCTTTCTATGTGGAGTTTGCATGTTTTCCCCGTGTCTGCGTGGGTTTCCTCCAGGTACTCTGGGTATTTGCTCCCACAGGCCAAAGACATGCAGGTAGGCCAACTGGAGACTCTAAATTGCCCATAGGTGTGAGTGTGTGACTGAATGGTGAGTGAATATTGTGTGTGCCCTGCTATAAATTGGCGGCTTGTCCAGGGTGTATTCCTGCCTCTTGCCCAACGCATGCTGGGATATGCTCCAGCACCCCCTGTGACCTGCCCGGGACAAGCGGGTATAGATAATGGATGGATGGATGGATGAACAACACTAGCAATCTTGCTCTGTATCAAAACAACATAAAAACAACAGGATTTGCTTTTTGGAGCATCAAGAGTCTTTTCTTTTCCAATCATAATATGTTCCTTGAGCCAGCACCTTGCGCAAGTTTTTTTGGTGTGCGTTTTTTTTTTTCTAACACTGTCAAAACAACATAAAACCTGCTTTCAACACTTCACACAAATGTCAGGCAGTCACTTTCGCATCATACTGGGAGCCTTGATGAGATTGGTCTGCAGATACTTAAATGGAATGGGCTTAAACGCAGGACAGAAACAGAGCGTATAATCCAGCATGTATGTTTTAGAAGCAGTGGGCCTGCTTATGATTCAGTACAAATGCAGCATCCACACAAGCCAGTCCAACTCAGTCCACGTCTACTGTAGGTTACGTGGGAAATACATACAATAGTAACATGTACAATCTTTTCAAATAAAACAACAGCTTCAAGAACAAAGGTGATATAATGGTACATTTTCTGAATCTGAAACATTAACTAAGCTCCAATTCAATCTTTGTGCAGTCTAAATTTATCAAGTGCTCTGACACAACAGCTACAGAATGTTAGTAAGTGTAACACTGCACAGAATGTTAGTAAGTGTAACACTGTACAGAACGTTAGTATCTGTAACGCCATACAGAACGTTAGTAACTGTAACACTGTACAGAACGTTAGTAACTGTAACGCCATACAGAACGTTAATAACTGTAACACCATACAGACCGTTAGTAACTATAACACTGTACAGAACGTTAGTAACTGTAACACTGTACAGAACGTTAGTAACTGTAACGCCATACAGAACGTTAGTAACTATAACACTGTACAGAACGTTAGTAACTGTAACGCCATACAGAACGTTAGTAACTATAACTCTGTACAGAACGTTAGTAACTGTAACACCATACAGAACGTTAGTAACTGTAACGCCATACAGAACGTTAGTAACTGTAACACTGTACAGAACGTTAGTAACTGTAATGCCATACAGAACGTTAGTAACTGTAACGCCATACAGAACGTTAGTAACTGTAATGCTGTACAGAATATTAGTGACTGAAAGATCGTACAAAATGTTAGTAAAGGTAACACTGCACAGAACATAACTGTAACTCTGTACAGAACGTTAGTAACTGTAACGCCATACAAAACGTTAGTAACTGTAACGCTGTACAGAATATTAGTGACTGAAAGATCGTACGAAATGTTAGTAAAGGTAACACTGCACAGAACATAACTGTAACTCTGTACAGAACGTTAGTAACTGTGTACAAAACAGTAACGTTAGTATTAACTGTACGCCATGCACAGAACTGTAACTCTGTACAGAACGTTAGTAACTGTAACACCGTACAAAACATTAGTAACTGTAATGCTGTACAGAATATTAGTGACTGAAAGATCGTACGAAATGTTAGTAAAGGTAACACTGCACAGAACATAACTGTAACTCTGTACAGCACATTAGTTCTGTAACTCTGTACAGCACATTAGTTCTGTAAAGCTGTACAGCACATTAGTTCTGTAATGCTGTACAGCACATTAGTAACTGTAAAGCTGTACAGAATGACTGTACCCTAATGAACACCAGATCTATGAACACAGAGGAGCACCCGTCCAACCCCCCCCCCCCCCCCCCCCACCAGACCTCCTCAGCCACTGTGAGCAGCACACAAACACACCATCCTCTGCCTCTTCTATTTATAGCCCTGAACACGCGGGCTATTTCTGAACGCAGTCCTTCTGGCTTCTGAGTTTATGCGGCTCTCCTCCAGCCTTTAAGGTTGTGAGGTCTTTGTGGTGTTCAGCACAACGGCTGCTGGAAGGCACCGTGCATGTGCCATGTTTTGGTAATTTTGGTTCGAAACTGTCAGAAGACGGGAGTCAACAGTCAATCAAAGAATGTCTACGTTCGATTGCTTTACTTTAACAATTGCGGAGTTCATTTTTCAAAGGACAGTCACGTGCGCACACGTGTGTGTATGTGTGCATGTGTGTGGCATGGGGGGGGGGGATCATGTGTGTGAATGACCACACACGAACAGACAGAGAAAACAAACAGATGCCAAACACAGTGAAAACACACGCGTTTACACTCTGACGTCAGACACGGGGACCCCGCTTCGAGCTCGCACACACACTTGCACGCACTGTTTATCGTCGAACGATGTCAATGACCCTCCGAGGCCTTTTTTTTTTTTTTTTTAAACCATACAATTCCAAACACAAGTCATCAAACAAAATGGAGCCAAATTCATTGTTTTGTGCCAGGAGTGAGGTCTCGAACCCCCTTGATATATAAAACCCACGTTAATTTCCATCTCTATGCCCCCAAACAGAGCCCGCAAGCAGACTTGTTCCGCGCTCTGGGACTGCGCTCGACTTCGCTGGGCTGACAGTATCCACCGAAACTCTCGTCGTGTGGGAGGAAAGATCGGCTGCTTGGGGAACGTTGCCAAGGCGATGAGATCGGGTCATGCTGTTCTGAGCGAGAGGGGGGATCATAGATGGGACTTCCTTCATGTAAACCAGATGTGTCTCCCTGAGTTACATCTCAGAGGGATGGCCGACTGTACTGTACAAACGGCAATGCACACTCCTTTCTGCACAACCACACGTTACATTACAGGCATTTAGCAGATGCTCTTATCCAGAGCGACTTACACAACATTTTACAGAATGCATCCATGTATACAGCTGGTTATATACTGAAGCAATGCAGGTTAAGTGCCTTGCTCAAGGGTACAACGGCAGTGTCCCGCCCAGGAACCGAACTTATGACCTTTCGGGTTACAAGTCCAGTTCCTTACCCACTGTGCTACACTGCCGCCCCCAAATGGCACACCAAATGGCTCAGCCGCGCTAAGAGTAAATCTGTCAGTGCATAAATTAGCTCAGCTGATTAATAAAGACTGGACTTCCAAAAAGTACTAGCCACCTAGTTACAGCTCTAGCGACTATGGGGTGGTGCTGTGCCCCATGTGCAAATCATCTCAAATGTGGTTTTGGAACGGTTGTCGTTGGGGACGATGCTGTTTTTTACGCTTTTCGGTAGCGATGACAGTTGTCTGCTATAATCAGGCAAACTCTCAGAAGAAGGGGTTCCAAAAGGCTCCTCCGTGTCTCCATAGTGGAACCCCTCTTTTATTTGAGGGTTCTTTGTCGGGCAAAATCGTTCAGCCTGGGAGTCTTTCACACTGTTCACCTCCTTCTATGAAGAACTAAAAAGAAACTCCTAAATCTTTTTTCTAAGCGTGCATAGGAGTTCAAGCATTTCAGAGTGACCAAATTCCCAGATATAACATTCTTAAATGAATCTATACATTGATATAATTGTACTTATTTTTCAATATTGTAGGGCAACGTAATAAATCTACTTAGTATAAATCTGTCCACAATAAGCACACTGAAATATCATAAGCCCCGTGCTGGAGTTCACCAGAAAACATTTTTTTATTCAGTCATTTGAAGGCCTGGACTGCAACTACATTGTTGTTGTATGTTTGCACCATACACAAGTGTTTCCCTACTGGTTTTAAATTAACGAACGACAAAAGCAACAGCCAACCTTCAACCCCTCGCAATTCAAACCACTAGCCACAATTCTTTACCACAGCACAGTGAAACAGCAACTCAGGTCTAAAACGATCATTAAAGGGGAGGTACACTAAGACAAAAAGCTGTATCTCCCATCAGAAATGACCGCAAACTCAACACCACACAGTAGCGTTGACAGCTAACAATCCCACCAGATTTATTAGAACTATCAACTGGGATGTAGCAGCAAACGCAATCGTACCGAACCACTCAGTAACGGACTTTCGGTCCGCCACGCGCTGCAAACAGAACAAACGTGCTTACGCGGAACTTTTTGTTATAAATCGAAGAACATCGTGTTCCCAACAACTTAAGGTTAACGTGTCTTATTTCGTACCGCGAAACATTATAATATGGTGCGTAAGCGACGG
The DNA here is from genome assembly GCA_025169545.1 of Anguilla japonica. Classification (NCBI taxonomy): domain Eukaryota; kingdom Metazoa; phylum Chordata; class Actinopteri; order Anguilliformes; family Anguillidae; genus Anguilla; species Anguilla japonica. The sequence goes on from CM045897.1 coordinate 34,650,416, forward strand.
TTTCATTTTCATAATAAATGGAAAGCAGGTAGCCTATACATTTCACATTTCTTTTATTATTTTCTGCTGAAACGAAAATGTACCGAGTCAAAAACGAAGCACGTACCACCGAAACAAGAGTTTTGTGTAGTGAAACGCCCTTAATCAGCACCGAATGGATGCGGTTTGCCCATGAGGTTAGCTGCATTAGTTCAGCTTTTTAAGAATTCTTAAGAACTCTCTGCTAGTCTTTTCTCCGGCAGGATTTGTACAGTTCTGTATCCACAGACACACACTGAACTTTAAGGCTTTGTGGGAGGCAATGTTCCAATTTTGGCTAACCACAGCCCATTTCCAAACCCGCAGCAGCATATGCCGTAAGATAATATCTATTTTATGGGCAAAAACATATGACCATATAATATAATGTAGTGGTTGAGCGTCTCTTTTCATTAAATTCACACAGTTCCTCCATAAAACAAAAAGTAAGACAGTGGATTATATTGAGTATGTTGTAGTCTACAGTACATAGCCAAAAATACATTGATATGTAACATAAATAGTAGAATCATACACATCACGATTTATTACATTTAGTTCATTGTACATTGCACAAACCATATATTGTATCTTGCCCCCCCAAAAAAACGATTACCTTCAAGAAATAAGGATCTTTAATGTGTTATATAAAGGGATTAAAAACACTTTACAACCACCATCGTTAATATATGGGGAAGCACTGTGTAGGGCTGACTGTGCTGTTCATCAAAGGTCAAAGGTCATTGCTGTCTTTGGTTCAGGCTGTGAGACACATTGGGAGAGTGGTGGCAGTTGCAGCGAGGCACAAGGTGAGTTAGTACGTGCTTTCACTGAACCTTGACAGTCAGATGTGTATAGCATAGGCAGGGGTGCTCCCAGGCGTTTTTAGGTCCCATGAAAATATCTCACATTGGGCCCCACCACCCCAGGACACCCCAATTTTTTGAGGGCCCCTGTCAGTCAGAAGCCTTGGAATCCCCCTAACTCCATACACTGAGCATAGGCCACCGGTGTTGTGCTTGTGATCAGGAATGTCTTATCTTAACTCCACGATAAAGAGAACTACCGCACACTCAGAAAAAAAAAGTTCAGAAAACCTGCTGGAGGCCAAAATTTAAATACAAAAAGAAGGACGTTTCCGCACATTTTCTCCATTTGCAAATTTCACAAGCGTTTATTAAAGAGCTGAGCTTTTGGTGAAAAACCTTTAGTCAGAACCTTTAGCTCCAACAAAGGTTTTTGCCCAAAAGTTTAGCTCATAAATAAATGCTTGTGAAATAAATGTGCAATGGAGAACATTGTGCTAATGCGCTTTGTTTTGTATTTATCTTAATTTCATGCCATGGTGAAGTTCCACATCCACACAGCGCACACTAATGATGGTCGGGGTGGTCCGGAGAGAGCCGTGTCAATTCAATTCCGGAATTAATAGCCACCAGGACAGTCTGACAAATAATTTAAACAGCTTTGGCTAAAACCGTTCTTTATAAAAGGAAAGGACAAGCATTTTAATCAACAGCAGACCTTTCCGAGCGGGTGATTAAAAAAATAATAATGTGCTTGGAAGACTTCCCTCCCGAACCTCCTACAGAACTAAATCATTCTGTTTATTTGTTGATGTTGATTATGCTCTATTTTTGACTAAAGGCTTCAGCTGAAAATAAATTATTTTGGCTGGTGTGGGCAGGTGGGTGGGGAAGACTGAAGAGTGACCATTTTCAGGCAGGAATTCAGCTGGATATCCCCCTGACACGTTGCAGCGAAAATAGTTTCAAAAATATTATTTATATGTAGTTTCAGCATAGTAGAATGTATTGTTCTTGAGATTAAGACCAGAGAGTCAAAGCCCCTGAGGAGGATAATGTGTTAACAGCTCCAACAGTGATACACTTATGACCAGAAGTATCTGGACACTCCATGGTCTGGGGCTGGTTTGGGCTAGGCCCCTTAGTTCCAGTGAAGGCTAATCTTAATGCTACAGCATGCAATCACGTTCTAGACGATTCTATGCTTTCCCAACAATTTGGGAAAGGCCCTTTCCTGTTTCAGCATGGCAATGCCCCATTGGCACACAGCGAGGTCCATATAGAAATTATTTTGTCAAGAACAAAGTGCAAGAACTTGACTGGCCAGCACAGAGCCCTGACCTCAACCCCATCCAACACCTTTGGGATCACTTGGAAAGCCAACTACTATGAGCCAGGCCTAATCGCCCAATCAGTGCCCAACCTCACTTAATGCTCTTCTGGCTGAATGGAAGCAAATCCCTGCAGCAATGCTCCAGCATCTAGTATAAAGCCTTCCCAGAAGTGAGGAGGTTGCTATAACAGCAAAGGGTGGACCAGCTCCATATTAATGCCCAAAATTTTGCACGAGATGTTGGATGCCAGGTGTCCACATACTTTTGGCCATGTAGTGCATCCAGGCCTCCCAGCACACCACCATGGACTCTACAGTTCAGAGTGATCTTATTCCATAGTCTCTCTCTGTGCTGGACCTGAAACTAAAACCCGGGCTCACTGTACACAATTTACGGTGCTTGGCATTGCCATCCAGGGCGGAAGTGGATGAATACCTCCTCACTGACCGAACTTAAAATAGTAAAGAAAAAAAACCCCCGGCAGCACCTCCACACGGTCGTTCTCCGCAAAACAGCGGGCAGACTTTGAAAAAAAAGGAGTGTGGAAAGAAGCGGAGGAGTAGCCGTTACAGCGTTTCGCACTGAGGGACTCTAGCAGTCATGCCTTTCAGGGCCATGAGGAAAACAACGTCAGACAGACTGCGCTGTTGTTATTGCAACGGTCTCCTAGAGACCGTCGGCACGGACAAACACTCAGACACTCTCGTTCCTCGCAAACGTCGGCTCGCAGTTGATTAAGGCAAAACGAATCGGGGCACCCAGAGATCCACTTAGCGCAACCGTTAGCAGTTTACGCTAACTGCGCGGCTTCAAGTGCGTGCCCACGAGGCCGCCCTCCTTTGAAAACCGGGCATTATGGGATTGAAAACATTCCTGACATACACAGAAAAAAACCCACCACTAGAAGGCCACAGCCTCAAAGTTTACACATGTGTTCCCTCAAACCACATTTTCACTACATTGTTTTTATTTTTTAAAATCAGTATCATCAAAATAACTTCAACTTTCAGTTTAAATCATTGAATTTTAAAAAATATATATATATATATCAACAAAGCGAATAAGTGTGGAGCAAATAACATTAAAATATTTTTGGACTATTGTTTCAAGCGCAGATTTATTGAAAGTGGATGTTTTTGAGTCCTCATCTGAGCCAAGTTGTGATTCTTGACTTCGGGGTTACTTGAACTGATTTCTGATTATTGACCGTCCTGGTGCCAAAACACGCAGAGCAGCTCGGAGCAGGCCTGAAGAGGTCCGTGGGAGAAGCGTGGTCAGTAATCACAAACACACTGAGAGACACAGGTCCAATACGCGGGACTTCAATGCGCAACAAAAAGAACACAATCGTTTGATTTTATTAACCCCACTGTGACGACCTTGTCTCTTATGTTGTTTTTATTTTTATTATTGTAGTTACAGGAGTCGGCCAGTGTGTGGGCTGTGCCCCTTTTCTAATTGAGAACACCTGGGGGGGAAACCCTATAATGAGGAAGCCCCAGTGCTTTCTGGGCCGCTCTCTCTCTCTCTCTCTTCTAGGTACTCCTCCTGCACCAGGCCAGGTGGTTGGACGTCCCGTGGGATTTTTTTCTTCACCCTCCTTTCTTCATTGGCTTTGCATTGCACATTCACATCCCATTTTTTGCACACGCGCACCCACACATATTTCTTATAAATACAATATATTTCCACTCATACATGCATTATTATCTTCTGCTTAATAAATCATTCCTTTGTTCAACGACAGTCCTCGCTGTGTTGTCTCACCTTTTGTCGCGACTACAGCGCGAGTCCTAACACCGTAACAAACTCATCTCAGCTTGCCATTTGCCCGTGAGCTACAGTGATCCTGTCACTCTTTCAAGTTTTCGTCTTTGATGTCTTCCAGACACCTACTCAGCCGCAAATTCCGAAACGAGTTATTCCGCGTAATTAATTACCCTCCGTGTGAAGAAACGGTCTCGAATGTCGAGAGTGAAATATGAATATGCTCTTGACTAATTTCCACCTCTGGATCTTTTCACTGAAGATGACATGAGAGAGCCTCTGTGTGGACCTCATTCTGAATCCCTTTGAAACTTTTAAAATGTCAATCAATCAAATCCCACTGAACCTCCTTAAGCTGAGACTAAGTGCCTCATAAACTATCTATTTAAAGCCAGAGGGTTTTTTTTTTTTTTTTTACGCAGTTCCTCTATCTTGTAATAAAAGTTGATAATTTTGTATACGTAAAACCATTTTTTAAAAATGGACGTTAAGCTACGATTTTTAATGCTTTTATCCCATTCCAGTTACATGTTTTTCTCTATTTTGGAGTTTCAGCACAGCCTCTTTCTGGAGATGAATCAACACCAAGCACTGAAGTCACCCCCAATAAAATATTCCTGCTTTAAAGTCTTTGCCAAGATGCAGCACTTCAATATTAATGGGTGTTACATTTAATTTGGCAAGTGCTTCCCATTTCGAGATATTATACAGAACCTCCCATGTTACTTTGGAGACAAACAAGCTTCATGTTCTGGCCTGTATTTGATATGGGTACCAAAAGTATGCACTGTTAATTACCTTTTCAACTTTTTGCGTTTTAACAATAATCATAATCACAAGTAGGACCCAACACTGAGCCTTGGCCCACATAATCCAGTCAGAATGAGTTATTATGAGTTGCTCATAATTATCCAAAAGAATCAGCATAAATCTTACCAAAAGCATAACTGGAGTCAAGACTTTTATAAAATCTTCAAATGACCTAATATCTCCCCATGTTCCCCAAGCATGCACAGCTGACCCTTGGACGTTATCATAAAATGAACAATTCCATAACCATAACTGAGTGCACGGAGCTATAAACCGCTCGCTTATGAAATAACTGTGGACCTCCGTGTTGTGTTTTGTTTATTATTAGTATCATTACTTTGTAAACACCAGTTCTGCTGCTGTGCTGCCACGGAAACTCTGGCACGTAGACGCGCGTGCGCCCGGAGATCGTGGAGCGAAGCCAAACCCATATGCTCCGACATAAAACGATGCGTCATTTTTTTAGTCTTATTTTGAGCTGAGCAATCTGGCGTTTAAAAATAAAAAAAATTCAAAAAATCGGATGGCTGGAATTCAACTGGCTGTGAAAAGTGAGCAAGATACTGTCATGATTCCGCAGCATCCAGATCCAGGCTGCGATGGGACGAGATCCAAACAGCGCTCAAAAGACCCTTGTGTATTTTTGACAAAAAGTCATGTAGCAATAACCTCCCGCATGCTCGAGTTGTGTACAGATATGTGGCCTGCAGCGCCAGGAGGACATGGGATTCCAAATCTGGAACCGGCAAGCAGATAGGGGAAAGTGTGATGTCCGTCCAAAATTAATTTTCTCACAGCAATTCTGTTTTCCCAACAGACTTCTAAAGGAAAATAATATTTCCTGATACAGTTCAGAAATAACACATCCTTAATACTCCACAGCTTTAAAAATCTTTTTTTGAAGGAGTCTGTTTCTTTTTTTTTTTTTTTTTTTTTTTTTTTAAATCGAGCACATACAGCCAGAAAAATGTGAAGTGGCCAGTGAATTGTGAATTTTACATTTGTCTCTGTTTGCATGTGGCCCATAATAAAACCAGCTGAGGGAACGATGTCTGTCTTTAAGGGACTAATGGATGGCTCATCCTGCTAAGGTTCTGATTTGCAGTGAGTGGATGCATCCCAAAGTCCCGAATCCTGACAACGCTGTCTGTATAAGCACGGTAACGTGGCACATAGATAACTGTATCCTCCCTCAGTTTTGGAGGGAGGGCTTGATCGGCAGGATTGTTCTCGTCTTGTTGCCCAAACAGACTGGTTATTAGCAGCTCACAGTCTGCCTGAGATGCAGTGACTGAGCACCAATAAGCAAATTAAAATAAGTTAAAATAATTAAAAGATGGTGGCTTTCTCTCTGGGGGGGGACACTTTTTAAGGAGGACACTGTGGTATTGAGGCTGACCAACAAATATGGCCAAGTAGTGGTTAACGATATATATCAATCTCTATCGATATATCGATTCAAAGGACAACAACCCAATCCAGTCCATACAATGTGCAAAAATTGATCCATATCATTATGAATCATAGTGAAATAAAATATTTATTTAAATTTCCATAGACTTTTTTCCATAGACGATTTTCTCTCTATCAATGGTGCCAACTGCCAACATCACTGTTTATGATTGTGACTCAACCTCATCATCACTCGTACTAGTGCCGTTTTTCCTTCTGTTAAACGTGACATCAATAATTTTCGACACTCTCAACCTCATTTTGGATGTATGTGTACATTGTAGCAGGATTGTGTTAGCTGGATCATATATATATATATATATAAATCGTTTGTTGCTATATTTGGATCGTATTGTATTGTAGCCAAATTTGTCATATTGCCAAATATCGAACCGATGCCGCAAGAATCAAAATCATATCCCATCCTAGTGAAGCCTGAGGTTTGCACCCCTACAACCAAGCATGCCAAATTGAGATTTAGTTTTAAAAAAAAGATAGAAGGAAAAGGAGGTCTTCAGTAAAAAAAAGGAACAAAAAGTATAATTCCAGTCACGTTTGCTGAGTTCTGTTTGGATTCCTTCAGCCTGACCTTCAGGACAAACGGATGTGTGGAGTCATGTATAAACTCAACTGGTCAGCAATGCACTGAGTGTGAAACTTCTCTTACCTTTCCTGCTATGTACTGCGGTAGCCTCATGTAAGACCAGAATATAGAATCTTTTCTGTTATCAGGGTTATCAGAGTTTAATCCTTTGAGTCATTTTTTTGGAATGTTGTTTCAAAATTCTAAACCAGTGTTCTAGAACTCCACTGCTTTCATTTAACAGTAGCGATTGTGACATCAGCATTAGAATGTTCAGTTAAAAACATTCCAATCATGTATTTGTCTTGACGGTCAGACATTTTGGAGGAGATCCCTGTACCAAAAATGCATATTTTGAATGTGGAAAAAAGAAAAAAAAAAGGGGGGGGTTTAAACTTGCCTTTCACAAACCAGAAATGGGAAGCAGCTCGACACAAGGCGTCAGTGAAAAACGTTTGCTGTGAATCTTAAGGTGGACGGGTTTGTATTCTCGAACGGAGCAGTTCCGTCTCGAGAGGCACATTCGGAGGATCACCCCCCGCAAAGGCTACAGTTGCAGAGGACATGAGTCATCATAACATGACAGGACAAGTGCTCCCATCCTGGTCCTGTCACTTAATTACTGCTCAAACCCCCCCCCCCCCCAAACACCCCCGCTCCCCCAGGCCCTCTGTTCCCTCAACAAATGAACGTCCGTCCCATTCACCTGCCCCCCCCCCCCCCCCCCCCCCCCAAACCCCCACCCCCACCCCCAGGCGCTCTGTTTCCTCAACAAGCACACGTCCACCCCATTCGCCTGACACAACAGCACTCTGTGACATCCCCATTATTCCTGCCTGTGTGCTGGGCTGGGAGCAGGGCTGCAGCAAAGGATGTGACTGTACCGTAAGAGAGGGGGAGAGGGAGAGAGAGGGAGGGAGAGAGGGAGGGGGGAGAGGGAGAGAGAGGGTGAGAGAGAGGGAGAGAGAGGGTGAGAGAGAGGGAGAGAGAGAGAGAGAGAGAGAGGGAGAGAGAGGGGGGGAGAGGGAGGGAGGAGAGAGACAGAGAGAGAGAGAAACAGACTGCTGAAACTATAGCTGAACTTATCAGCAATGAGCCATCGAATCATATCCATCCAAGGAACTATATCTGAATTCAATCTGATTCATCTGAAGAGTAATCAGCATTTTTCGGCTCTTATGATTGGTCTATAACCCAGGATAAAATGCTCATATTTGGCATTCTCGTGATTGCTTTTGGCTGTTGCGTGTTCAACTCTGTTCAGTGTAATAGTTTGGTTGCAGATGTCAGCGGCAATAACAACAGATGCAGTTGCCGGCTCAATTTCCGATAAGTCTTATTTGTAGATCAGATTTTAAATCACGGTGTGAATTCCAATTATGAAAATAAAATCAATTTACCGGTGACCTAATCTCCAGGGAAATTTGAATTTTCTTGGGCGAATTAGTCCACCAGAAACCGTTGGGAAGGGAAAATGAGGGGGATCTAATAAAAGGTTGTTCCAAAAAAAATAAATAAAAAAGGTGACCCAATTAAAGTGTTTCTTAGTGGCTCATTTTGGAGGGAACGGACAGGAAATGAAAGGCTTGAGCTGAAGCAGAATGTCTGTCAGGAGGAAATGCTCTGTTTCCAGCTCATCGGGCCCGTGTTATTTATATAACCTCAACTGCACTACAGCGCAGACCTGCATTTCAGCTTCCCAAGCAAAGCATCATGGGGGGGGGGGGGGGGGGGGGGGGGCACTTCCTGTTAAGACTACAGTTTTCTGGTGCATAGATGGGTGCATTCGTTACATTACATTACAGGCATTCAGCAGACGCTCTTATCCAGAGCAACTTACACAAGTATTTTTATTTTTTTTTACATTGCATCCATTTATACAGCTGGATATATACTGAAGCAATGTAGGTTAAGTACTGTACCTTGCTCAAGGGTACGCCAGCGGTGTCCTAACCTGGGAATCGAACCTGCGACCTTTAGGTTTCAAAACCAGCTCCTTACTCGTTATACTACACTGTCGCCCCACGGTCTGGCCAGCGGTTGGCAGACGACACAGTTAGTTGCGCTAGCATCACCCGGGGAATGGAGGGTTTCTATTGGCCGGGGATGGCAGCCTCTGGTCGTGACCCCCCACATTGGTTTGCATTGGTCTCCAGTTGAGCCGCAGGTGAAGCGTCCTCCTCTGACGCATGTCCGTGAGAGCGCAGTTCGTAGTGCAGTCTGATAAAGAAGCGGTGCTTGGCACCACACACCCCAATCAATATTATCAATATGTATATGAACATGTTGTACGGTTTCACTTTGTACGTATATTCAGTGTTTATGAATTCAGTGTATATTAATATACATGAGTGTATACGAATAAGAATATGTATAGTAATATGTTTGTGAGAAAGAATATTGTTAGTTATACTTTGATTTTTATTTCATGTGGTTGTTTTGTCTGTAAGTGTCTTATCTGTTGTGATGTTTTTGTGTGGACCCCAGGAAGAGTAGCTGATGTTCTGCATCAGCTAATGGGGATCCTAATAAAATCCTAAATCCTCCAGAGGGGAGCTCAGGCCTGTGTGAGCCGGGGCCCGCCACCATCATCTTCCTCTGTAACATCCATCCATCCATTATCTATACCCGCTTATCCTGGGCAGGGTCGATCCATTATCTATACCCGCTTATCCTGGGCAGGGTCCATCCATTATCTATACCCACTTATCTTGGGCAGGGTCCATCCATTATCTATACCCACTTATCCTGGGCAGTGTCCATCCATTATCTATACCCGCTTATCCTGGGCAGGGTCCATCCATTATCTATACCCACTTATCCTGGGCAGGAGGAGTACTTGAGCCTATCCCAGCATGCATTGGGCAAGAGGCAGGAATACACCCAGGACAGTCCGCCAATCCATCGCAGTCCTGCATAACAGACAGTAAAACATGGATAGGAAATGTGACGGACATGAATGATTTTTACCATTGTCTAATTTTTTGACGGTTTTTGAGTAAATGACTGCCACATAAAAAGTTTTACCACAAACACCGGTGTCCTGCCCATTGCAGCAATTCATGCTGATGAGGAACATGATTAGGCTTTTCCGAAACAACTAATAGGAAAAGGGGGAAATGTTTATTCTAAATAAATAAAAGAAACTTAATGAATTAAAACAGCGTTTCCCAACCAGTGTGCTCACTCTGGTGTGCCGTCAGGCGTGTGAAAAATCCTTTAAAAAAATTAAAAAAAAAATGTTCAAGTGAATTAAAAAAAACATAAATTAACAAATCCCATTCACAAAAGCCAAAATAAATGTCATTAAAATCCATATTGCTTAATTAAAACCCCAAAAGAACAGTACTGTTGGCACGTCACATCTGACGCTGCAGGGTGTTTATTTTTTATGCTTTTGAGAGTGTTGCGCCATGAGATTCTGTAAATTTGGAAAGTGTGCCACGGAAAGAAAAAGGTTGGGAAACGCTGAATTAAAACACAGAGTGTGAAGTGCACGGCTTTATATACATACTCTGAAAACTTTGCTCGATGCCAAAACACTTTTCTTCTACGATACTTCTTTTTTTTTTTTTTGTAAAAAAAAGCAGTTAATCTGCAACAGACCGTGATGCTCCACTGCGGAAATTAATGTTTACTTTAGAGCCTGAGCTATTTTTAGGCCAGAATTCAACCGGCGCAGATCTTGTGTTTAAACACGGAATTGCTGGAACACAGGCTCCGATTGCAAGTACACGCATTCGTGGAAAACCACTTCACTGCTCACACTACAGAAATGTTGTGGGATTAAACTCACTTTTTAAGGTGTGGTGGTTTGTGGTCCCTTTGAAATAAGTGTTGTTTGGTTGGTTGTGAAATTCTTGTTGTACAAGCCAGCCAATCATCATAGCCAATCAAATCAAATGGCTTGATTTTCAAAAAAAAGGGGAAAAAAAGCATACAAATTCTGCTGGAAGGCAACTAAAATAAGCAGTGTGTAACCACCTCCCTCCAGGTGGGTCAAAGCCTTGATTTGAAAACTGTCAATGAGGTAGGGTGCTGGAGGGGGGGCGAGTCTTTTCCTTAATCACATCAGGATGTTCTTTTTAAAAAAATGTGATTAAGCACTAACCTGTTGAAGGAGTGGTAGTTTTTATAGGCTGAAATGCTCACAAAATGAGTCAGCATTGTGTAACATTCCACTCACAACAATCCTGCAGACCTCCAGAGAAGTCGCAGCCAGCATTTTGATGAGATAGTGTGTGTGTGTACGTATGTATGTGCATGTGTGTGTGTGTGTGCGCGTGCGTGTGTGTGTGTGTGTGTGCAAGCCCTTTCCGAGCGGCCCTTCTCTCCCACTAACCCATTCTGAGCACACACTAATCAGGATTCTCTATCGCCAGTTTGTTCTGGTTTCAGAAGCACACGCAGTACATAAGACTCAGATACTTGATGATTTTGTTGCTGCTGCACCGACAGAGTTGTTATTGTCGTGTGATTCATGGTCAGAAATTTGGCTTTCTCACTCTGTCCTGCCATCAAACCCTTGCATTGAAGGAAACAGTGAAGAAGACCATCTGCTGGTGATTAAATCCAAACCAAATATATAAATATGTAACTTCCCATGGTGATAAAATGCTTAAATGGGGAGCTTTATTACATTTGGGAATCTATTTTCTGTCTGTCTGTGTCCCTTCTTAAGTTAGATCTCCTTGTGCTTTCTCCTCCTGACCACTACCCTCAATACCACTGAATCACGAACAAAAACACTGAAAAACTCATGTGGGATGGACACACAGCAAATCTAACATTGCTCAGAGTAATGTACCATCTCGCATAAATGACAGGTTTGCTTTTCTGATATATTTACATATGGAATCTGGGACAGTACAAACAGCACAAACAGCTCAAACACACAATTTACACACATACATTCATGCATATGTACACTTTGAGCATAATACTAGAGAAACATTGCAAGGAAACATTTCTTTTTCTGTAATTCAGCACGTATTAGTGTGTCTAATAATGTTGGTTGTGCTTTCACGAGAGGCGGCCGGGGCAAATTTTTTTTATCCCTTGTTTTGCAAACCCCGGCACCGGCACACAATATTGACATCACTATCCGCTACTGTAACATCAGCCAAAATCAGCATCTCCGACATGCGTGAGAGCAGGGATCCCCTCTAAATACCCCATAACCCCTTCAGTAGAAACATAAAGCGCATTCCACAGAACAGACGCACTGGGTGAACACCGCAACGTCCCTTTCTTACTGACTTATCGAAGCAGATAAAAGCCGCCGAATCACACTCGCCTGTTCCATAAATGGACTGCATTTATGGTAAATGGACTGCATTTATATAGCGCTTTTATCCAAAGCGCTTTACAATTGATGCCTCTCATTCGCCAGAGCAGTTAGAGGTTAGGGGTTAGGTGTCTTGCTCAAGGACACTTCGACATGCCCAGGGCGGGGTTTGAACCGGCAACCCTCCGACTGCCAGACAATCGGTCTTACCTCCTGAGCTATATCGCCCCTAAACACAGAGGGGCATAAACACAGACACACTATATACAGCGAAGCAGGTCCAATAGGGCACTGCTTCCACTCAGCAGTGAGTCACTGAAACACTGGACCGCCACTAACAGCACCAGAACTCGTTATAAGCATCTTAGTATGAAATAAACAAAATGTTTCTCCTATTTATCTCATTTTTTTTTGTTGTTTTGTAAGTTGATGACTTACATTTCGACAGCCTAGAATAATTTTTTTTTTTTTGTTTAATATTAAGAGATGGGGGCCTGAGTTTCAAATATAGCAGAAATGGAGCATCGCGTAGTTCTGGCAGGCCACGAGAGTCAAGCGCTCCGGCTGAATCACCTGATGGCTCGGCTGAGTGATGTTCGCCTATCACAGTACATTCACTAACAGGGCGGTATACTTAAGCAGCCTCCCTCTATTCATTCGGCTGCTCCTCCCGCATGCAAGCTGCTGCACGTTGCTTTGTAAATCCCCTCCACCACCCCAGCTCCATCCCTATGTGTCAAGGATTTGCATTTCTCCATTCCTATGTGTTAAGAATTTGTATTGCCCCATCCCTATGTGTTAAGAACTTGCTTTGCTGCTGGATCTGTTCTGTGTGTACCCCTCTAGGGGGGTTTGGCTGCTGGCCTCCTGGCCTTATCCACGCGGGCTGCGTGGTTGGTGGGAGAGCCCCAGAACAGAGCCATACCGCCAAACATAACCGTATTGCCTTTATTGTCAATAAAGATCTACTTTGATGACAGGGGTCCTGACAGAACTGACACTATCGACCCAGCCTTGCAAGCATGCTCTGACAGCACACGTGTGTAATGCGTGTAACGTGTTTGCATCTGGGGCAAAGCCACAGAAGCCTTCCATATTCCTTCAACAGCCCAAAGCCATGAACGCAGTGTATGCTTGTTAGAGATCACTGAACCTTCACATCTCATCATAAATTTTGAGTAACAAAACTTTATGGATAATTTACCATTCACAACTCCTCTTTAGGTCCTACAATGGATCACAGCAGGTAATGCTGCTACTGAGCTGCTAGATCACAGCCATCGGCTTGGCACAAGCCACAGCCATTCATTGGGAGAGGAGAAATCGAATTATTTGCTCTCCAGAAAACATTTATGCAGACTAAAAGAATGAAAAGCATTGCTCAGCTAAGCAAAAAAAAAAAAATGAATCATGGGGTTTGAAGTCTTATAACGTCTCAGAAAAGGTTAGCGATTGTGTAACTGGGGAGGGTAAGGGGATCCGGAGGCACTGCTATCCCGGGCTGGGCCTAGCAGCTTGTCCCGATTACACACGGGAGGAGCACATCTGCTTTAAGCCTCGAGAGTTACGGGAGAGGGCAAGGGGAGAGGCCCCGCCCCCAGGCCGTGCCAGATTAAACCTCCCGCTACGTACACGAGAACGGACCCGTCCCAAACGCGTCCTCCTGACCCTCTCCTCTCTCCTCTCCTCTCCTCTCCGCTCCGCGGGACGGGCTCCCCCCCCCCCCCCCCCCCCCCCCCCCCCCCCCCGCTGTTAAAATAAGCGCCATGGCGGCAGACGGGCCTGGGAAGACCCGCTCTGTCCTCCCGCGCCGGGGGGCGCTCTTCGAACAGATGCGCGCGCGGCTGTTGAATGTTTTGACTGGAAGCATCCGGAACGTCCCCGGAGCAGATCTTCGGCCAGGTCTGTGGGCTGTAAACTCCTCTCCCGGTGCTAACCGAAAACTGGCACTGCATGCAGAATACATGCTGAACCAGACTGCAGGTGCATGCAGTCTCACTACATGCTGTACCAGACTGGGAGTGCATGCAGCATACATGCTGTACCAGACTGCAGGTGCATGCAGTCTCACTACATGCTGTATCAGACTGCAGGTGCATGCAGTCTCACTACATGCTGTACCAGACTGGGGGTGCATGCAGCATACATGCTGTACCAGACTGCGGGTGCATGCAGTCTCACTACATGCTGTACCAGACTGCGGGTGCACACATTCTCACTACATGTTGTACCAGACTGCGGGTGCATGCAGTCTCACTACATGCTGTACCAGACTGCGGGTGCATGCAGTCTCTACTATGCTGTACCAGACCGCTGGTGCATGTAATATCGTGCATGTAAAATCAGCCTTGTATGCAGTTCACTCTACAGACAGCTCTAGCCTGGATATGTGGTGACAGCACCAGCAGTCTGGTACACCATGCAGTGAGCCTGCATGTACCCCCAGTCTGGTACAGTGAGCCTGCATGCACCCCCAGTCTGGTACAGTGAGCCTGCATGCACCCCCAGTCTGGTACAGTGAGCCTGCATGCACCCCCAGTCTGGTACAGTGAGCCTGCATGCACCCCCAGTCTGGTACAGTGTGACTACATGCACCCGCAAATCTGGTACAGTGTGTGACTACATGTAGCACCCCCAGTCTGGTAGAGTGAGCCTGCATGCACCCCCAGCCTGGTACAGTGAGACTACATTTACCCACAGTCTGGTACAGTGAGCCTGCATGCACCCCCAGCCTGGTACAGTGTGACTACATGCACCCCCAGTCTGGTACAGTGTGACTACATGCACCCCCCAGTCTGGTACAGCAGGTACTAAATACCAATCTACGGTTACACACACAGCGTCACTATATTCCGGACAGGAGCTGGCTGCTCTGGCGCTGTACGCACAGTCTGACGGGCCAGACTGGAGCTCCAGGAAGAGCCCGAGTCGGCTCCACATACCTGGTGACGACACGCTGTGGGCAGAAGATCTGAGAAGATGCCTGTGCACTTACCGGTTCCCTTCACATGATGGGCATTCTTCAGGTTTACTAGCGTGCGGCTAATGCAGGACGACCAGTTCAGCGGCTCAAATAACCGAGATCGGCGCCAGAATTGGAAAGTTGGAGAAGGAAGAGGCATCGTCAGAAGACAAATGTGGGATTTCAGAACAGGAAGCAGCAGGAAACACAGTGTTTGTAAAAAAAAGGGTGCCTGCAGCAAGAACCCCAGAGAAGTAAAAAAAGCTAGCTGTCTGTTTTTATACAAAAAAAAAAAACATCTGATAAAGCGAGACAAACAGATCACACCAAAAGTCAGACAAAATACACTATTTGGCAAAAAGGTATGTGGACCTGACATCCAACATCTCATCCAAAATTATGGGCATAAATATGGAGTTGGTCCACCCTTTTCTGCTATAACAACCTCCACTCTTCTGGAAAGGCTTTGTACAGGATGTTGGAATTCAGCCAGAAGAGCATTAAGTGAGGCTGGGCACTGATTGGGCGATTAGGCCTGGCGCGCAGTTGGCTTTCCAATTGATCCGAAAGGTGTTGGATGGGGTTCAGATCAGGGCTCTGTGCTGGCCAGTCAAGTTCTCCCATATCGTTCTTGACAAAATCATTTCTATATGAACTCGCTGAGTATCCGGGGTAATTGTCATGCTGAAACAGTTGGGGAGGCACAGAATCGTCTAGAATGTGAATGCATGCTGTAGTATTAAGATTTGCCTTCACTGGAACTAAGGGGCCTAGCCCAAACCATGAAAAATAGACCCAAGACTGAAAATCCAAAACTGATCTTGGTTCTCTTTTACAACGAACAACTGAGAAATCAAGTAGGAATAAAATTTAAAGGATTCAGCAGCCAATCAAATAATTAGATGACAGTGGCATAGACCGAGTCTTGTTGAAATCTGACCCAACTCCTTACCCCTGTTCTTTAAAAAAAAGTGGCATGGGTCAGGATAAAGTACTCTGAATGTTGTAATAGAAACTTAAAAGCTGACGAATTTGTCCTTCCCTTCTAATTTGGGGGCTTAAGACCATTCTGAAGCACTTTTCTATGAAGCCGCTTACCCAGGTCTGCAGAGCTCCAGTAGCTATGAAACATGAACCATAGTTTAGCAGATGGGAAATGATACCGACGCAACAAAAATGTCGCTCTTAATGAGGAAGCTAAAGGACGCCGTGACCAGCACTGCAGGCCAACAGGTGATTCTCAGAACAGCAAACGCAAGCACAGGCGCCAAAAGGAATGAAGCATAGAAACAAAAAACCCTTTGCCACTGCATGAAAAAGCTCAGGAACCATCCATACCCGGGACTATCGGGGACATTGGTAGCTCCCAGAATGCAGAGACCAAAATAAATTAAAAAAACACTTGTTTACATACTCTAACCTTCCCTTAATAAACAGTATTTTGGGAAATTCTACCTTGACTGTGCATCGATTGGTAAAATACAAGAGGTTCCTATCTAAGGTCCTGAATTCTGAGCTGAAATGCTGGAGGGCAGGGGAACCGACGCAGGAGCCTCGCTGGAACAGGATTAAATCCACAACACATGAAGCGGGCAGTGGTGCCAGTGTGCATGTCCTCTGTGAGGAGGCACTCACAACATCTCCTCTGTGAGGAGGTGCTCACACTGCCTTCGCTATGAGGAGGTGCTCACACTGCCTCCTCTGTGAGGAGGCGCTCACAACACCTCCTTTGTGAGAAGATGCTCACACCACCTCCTCTGTGAGGAGGCGCTCACAACGTCTCCTCTGTGAGGAGGTGCTCACACTGCTTCATCTGTGAGGAGGTGCTCACACATCTCCTCTGTGAAGAGGTGCTCACACTGCCTCCGCTATGAGGAGGTGCTCACATTGTCTCCTCTGTGAGGAGGTGCTCACACTGCCTCCACTGTGAGGAGGTGCTCAAACTGCCTCCTCTGTGAGGAGGTGCTCTAGACCGGTTAGTACAGCGCATTCCAGCCTCACCGGGAGGCCAGCGTGCTCTATAGCCCCATGTGCCATAAACAACCGGCAAGAACCCCGATTTCCTACCGTACGGATCCATCTGCTCTAATGGGAAAGATGTGGAAAGCACAGTAAGCCTGTGGAATAGGGATGTCTGCTGGGCACAATGGATGAAGGGCCTCCATATGGAAAGAATTTTAAAAATCTAAAATTATATTTACAAATTCACTGGGTGAAAAAAAAACCAGAAGGAACAGTATATTGTATATTATGCTTTTGTGTTTTTTTTTTTTTTATTGAATGACCAAAATATAGATTTTAAGTAAAGCTGTTTTCGAAAAACTAATATTGTTTTTACATCAGAGCCACAAAAGAATACAAGCAGACCCTACTTTGATACAGGGTTCCCATTTACATAACGCAGCGAACGACTCTACAAATAAATACGTCTTTGAGTGTGTGCCATGATCGGAGTGAGAGGATTAGGCCTGTGCGCTGGGGAAGCGAACAGAAACATGCCTCGTGGCGGAGATGGTGATGAGTTCAGCATGGACATTCCTCCGCTCTGCCCTGCCGAAACTGACCACCTCCCTCAGCGTGGGAGTGTGCGTCCGCCATGTAAACTGAGAACCAGCGCCTCTCTCTCTCTCTCTCTCTCTCTCTCTCTCTCTCTCTCTCTCTCTCTCTCTCTCTCTCTCTCTCTCTCTCTCTCTGAAGCGGAGAGGCAGTTTCGCTCTCTTAGACCAAGAACTGGCCTCTCTCTTTCTCTCTCTCTCTCTATGAACCGGTCTCTCTTTCTTTCTTTCTCCCTCCCTCTCTCAGTCTAAGAACTCTCTCTCTCTCTCTCTCTCTCTCTCTCTAAGAACCAGTCTCTCTTTCTTTCTTTCTCCCTCCCTCTCTCAGTCTAAGAACTCTTTCTCTCTCTCTCTAAGAACTGGTCTCTCTTTCTTTCTCCCTCCCTCTCTCAGTCTAAGAACTCTCTCTCTCTCTCTCTCTCTCTAAGAACCGGTCTCTCTTTCCTTCCCCCTCCTCACTCAGTCTAAGAAATCTCTCTCTTGCGTGCGGTCTCTCTCTCTCTAAGAACTGCTTGCTCTCTTTCTCTCTATTTCACTCTCTCTATCAATTCAATTGAATTCAAAATGCTTTATCAACATGACATATTTCAGTGTGTGTTGCCAAAGCTTTAAAAAACACATTACAATGCACATAAAGCACATAGAGTGCATAAGATCTCTCTCTCTCTAAGTGATTCCCACTTTTTTGCTCTTCAACAAAGAACCACTTACTTACTAGCTCTTCCGCTAAGTCTCATTCTGAATTTCTAATACTAATACTAATAACTCAGACACAACTATTGTAACTTAACACCCAGAACCTGTTCTCTATAAATTAAAGTCAGCCACCGGGCGACGTGACGATGATAAATGATGACATTTTCCTCTTCTGCTAAACATCCTGACAGATCAGTCTGTGCATTTGATTATTACATATTGCACACTTCACAAAGGACAGCACAAAATCCAAACCTTCCGGTTTTGGTTTCCACATACTTTGAATGATATAATCAGTATCTGCAGGGTGCATGTACTATGAACCATGTATGCACAATGCGGTAGAATGAGAAGATAGCTCCAATGCAAACAATGCACACAGACCTGAATTTGATCTCTTTTGTCTACATCGCAGTAAATACCAGGTGTAAGACACATTTATTTCATATATATTTAACACCCTGCCTTCTAAAGCACTCACCATTTAGTATGGAAGATCTGTTAACGTTATTTAGTAATTTAAATAAATTTGGTTTGGTTTACTTTTTTTACTTGAAAAAAAAATGTAATTAAGAATTGTGTCAGTAATCAGTATATCAGCATTTTACATTTTTTTACATATCATGTTGCACTGCAATTTGTGAAACACTGAGTAAGGTTTGGTCATCACCAAACTGTCCAGTTGATCCCCTACTGTCCTGTCTGTGCTTACTCTATATGACTGATTCTGACAGGGAGGACCAAGCATTGCCATAACCACAGACCTTCCATTGAGAACAAACTAACGCTCACTTATTTATCGCTCAGAAATATGGCTTCTTTTAAGACTAGGTCACAATAGTCTCATTTAATATAACACTTAATAATCACATTAGACAGTTCGGCTACTTTTAAAAAGTTGCCATTTGATCTTGAGGTTCAAGAATCTTCCACTGTTCCCCCTCCCCCCCCCCCCCCCCCCCCAAAAAAAAAAAATCTCCTCATCCACTTCAGTGGAGTAAAACATCATGAATTACCCAGCTGTGACAGCACCGCACCAACATTAAGGGAGAGAGTCTGCGATGCGCGCGCGCTGCATGAACGTGAATGTGATGAAGAGGAAGGGTCTGTCAGACACATGCCTCCATATCTCTCACAGGAACAGTGAGTTAGGACGAGCGAGCTCTGCGTAAATCAAACACCGAGACGTTGTTAATGTCGAACGCGATAAGATAGGAAAGGAATTTCAAAATAACCGTCACTGTCCAAAAGATATGAAACCACTAATATTTTGAAAAAAATAAAGACACACACACGCTAGCAGATCTGTTTTTCTGGACTGAATTCCAAATACCTGAAGTCGTCCCAAATTACTCCTCTCGCGTCCGTAAGAGGTTTCGCCGATTCTCCCGGGTTGAATTCCGAGGGTGGAGAGCACTTATAAACGTGACTCACGAGGTGTAAGAGGTGTGCTATATCACAGTAATGGCAGCATTTACGATCACGTTACACATCTGTACACGTATACTCTGCGTCTGCATCACAAAGGCCAAGCTATGTACCCTTCTCCTTGTGATCGCTGCCTACTTGAGATGGAATGAATATCAGCCAGCGCTACATTACATCAGCCTCGTGAGAATTCCAGCCATTTCCTTCCTGCAGTTGGGAATACGGTGGGGCGCTATATAGGGCGCTGCATCAGTGATGAATGACGACGGCCGGCTCCCACGACTGCAGCTCGTTTGAAAAGGGGACCCTGGAAGAGCAGCGTCACACTGGAGTACAGTACAGATGTGCCTTTTCCCCCGCGCGCTCATTTGGAGGCAGTTTTTTTTGCAAGTTACCAAACCAAACATACAGTAAGAAAAACAAACTTCATTTCTCCCTCCCCCCCCCACCAGAGGTCTTTACACAGCAGCGCAAAGCGTGTAAAAGTAATTTAAATTATTTGTAAACGAGTCTGACGCCGCCGAAGCGCGGTTTTTTTTCTTTCTAACAATGCGGAGAGCCTGTTTAACGTGTCTTCAGTAAAACGGCAAACAGAGCTTCCCCTGCCGGAGCGTGTGGCCGGAGGGCTCGACCTCTGCCGTAACAAGAAAACAAAACGCACTTGACTCTGGTAAAAAAAAAAAAACTAAAAATAATTAAATAAAATAAATGAAGGGCGAAGTTGTGGCTGTGAACGAGCGGGTCTCTCACGTTCTGCGGGCCGTCCTTCCTGTTCACAGACACGCGGAGGTCTGCCTCACGAAGCCGTCCAGGAGAACGGCGGGCGCCGTGCACTGTTGCCCCCGACAACAGATTTACACTGAGATACGCAGGACACGCGCGCTGCCCCCGCCCATCAGCCCCGCCATCGCTCTGCGCGGGTCCGACAGCAGCTTCATCACAAAAACAAATCCTGGCAGGAGGAGGGAAAAAAAAGTCCAGTTCTGAGCCCAAAAATGTGTCAGTTAGCAAATGTTTCACACATTCCCTCTCGCGGCCGAGTTTGAGCCAGGCACGACGCGGAATCCTTCGCTTCGTCGAAAAAAAAAAAAAAAACAACAAATCGTGCATTCCGACACTCCGCGGCGGAGCTGGATGACAAAAGAGTACGGAGCGATGACATCATCAATCAAACAGCAGGTACTTCCTGTGTGTAAACGCACTGCGATGCGAGGACCGTAAAATTGTGAGACGTGACAGTTACACGTCTCCATAGGCGCAAGCAAGAGGTAGGAGGCGATACGCATTTAAGTGCAGGAAAAATACCGCTATGTTCTGGGCAGACAGACAACACACGGATCTATTCTGTCCCGGGGACGAAAAAAAACCCGTCGAGCCGGTTGCGCTTCCAGCGAAAGCGGTTCTGAAGGAAGCGTGTGCTCGCACGGCGCACGTAGGACAAAAGAAAAAAGCGCGCAACGCCCTTACCTGACACCCCATTCGGATCCACCATTCCACCCCGGGACGGAAACTGGCATTCCTTCTGCCCAAACACGTCGCTGCGCTCATGTCCCGAACGTACAGGGGGTCTCCTCCCCCCTGCCCCCCTCCCCTTCTCAGTCCTGCTGCAGACGCGGTCGCACGAGTTCCTCCGACCTCCGCGGGTCCTTGTTTGTGCTCTAAACACGGGAACGCTGCGGCAGCGCTGCTCCCAGTGAAGATGAAGCGCGGCCACGCCCTTCCCGCGGACAAGTCGAAACGATAACGCCTCTCCGTCCTTACTGGAGACAGACGCGGCTGAAGCGCAGTCCCGGGGCGGGGGCGGGGGGGGGGGGGGGGGGGGGGTATTAATAAACCTCCAGCCTGCTCCCACACCACCCCCAAAGTGTGCAGCGTCAGGGAAAACCAGAATGTCCGCAGTTTTAGGTACGACACATTTTTAACGGCGCGCAGGTGTACTCACCTCTGCTCACAGGGGTGTGCGGAACCGTGCGTAACCAGGGAAACACGGTGAGCGGAGACGTTCCGTGCGTTCGGCCGTTTCGCACGCCGTGATGACATCACACTGTCTGTTTCGCAATACCGTGTGGCGTGATGTCACAATACGCTGGATAATATCTTTGACGTGCGTCTCGCGCTGTTTGGTAATTGCCAGGAAGTGTCTTTTATCGCGCTGTGTGTAAGGTGAACACCGTGCGGTGACAAACTGGGTCGGACCGTTTCTGCCCCTATGGAAGAGACCTGGCTGTGTACAGTCCTATTCATGCTCTGCATGAGTGAAACTCAAAATTCACCCTCTCATCCTCAGATACTGTGTTATACATACTCAGACTACCTCCGCACCAACACAAAAATATTTACTTATATACAGTTTTGAAAAATTTCCAAATGCTACAGTATGTATATACTGATACGGGATTTTAGTCGTAGACTTCGCGAGAAAGGGTCCGTGACATCTTAATGCAATCCAGGGTTTAGCCATTTCAAGCAATTCATCACTTTATCATCGAAAAATAATTGTAAATAAATGTACGACGCAACACGAAGGAGACAATGAGCCTATTGAACAGCAGTCATTAGAAATCAACATGGCTTGTGAGCGAGGGCTTGTGAGTTTTTCCCCTCCAGCGTATTGCTCAATGATCCACATATTTCCCAGTGTACAGGAGACATGAAGAGGCATGTGAATCCACCATTCATGCTTTCCCCGTGAGAACAATCCCACATCGTGCGCCTTCGATCGCTGTCAGAGCCACGGTTCACTTGACCCCTACGGATGCTGTCACATCAGTAGCAATAATACTATGTTAGCGAGAGTCAAGGGGGGTCAAAGGTCAATTTTTAAAATGATGCCAAACACCATGACAGTGATTGGGTAAGAGAAAGTCGTGCTTAACAATTATCGCTAATAGGGGGGAAAAAAAGAGTAGTGTTCCTTTTACCTAAAATAATTTTCAATAAGACTGCAGCTGCTATACTGAGTGAGGTATTTGTGAATTGAGTATATTGTGGCTTATTCATCACATTACATAACAGGCATTTAGCTCTTATCCAGAGTGACTTACACAACTTTTTACATACAGCATTTACATTGCATCCATTTATACAGCTGGATTTCATACTGAAGCAATGCAGGCAAAGTATCTAGCTCAAGGGTACAACGGCAGTGTCCTAGCAGGGACTTGAACCTGCAAGACCAACTCCTTGCCCATTATACTACACTGCCGCCCAATGAACGAAGCTCCTGATTACAGAGCCTCCTTGGTTATGGATTATGACTTACTGTACATTTAGCACACAAACTGTACTTTACTGTACTGTACTTTATGAATTTGTCCACTTTCCCGCTCTCCTACTGTACGTACTGGCATCACAAAACACTACCGTTGGAGCGTTTCTCTATCCAAAAAACCGAAACGGAGGGATTTCTCTGCGACGAAGACGTCCGTTTAAATAAAAGACTGTTTGTCAAGATTGTCTAATGAAAACAAATTAAAGGGAAAGAGCTGGATATAGTGTACCCAGAGAGCTCATAAACCGCACATCCTGTGGGGAGACTTTATCAGCGCAGAGAAGCAACCGGCTCCACCGGACTCCGGGTTCCACTACCTATTAAAGCTCTGTGGAATCTAAGGAGTTTCAGAGATGGATTTCCTGCTCAAAAAACACTCTGTCTGAACCCACGTAGGATGCGCACAGTCGGTCACGTTGCCACGGATACCGCGGTGCCAAGCGGCACGCACTTGGGGGGGGGAGTTCAAACTCGGTACGAGCTCGGTGAGCCCAAGCTCTCAAAGCCGTACCAAAAAAAAAAAAAGGAACCAGGATGCAATCAGGTATCGAGATCATACAAATGGTTTGAGAACTGCAATGAAAGGACACAGAAGTTTTTGAAAGCCAGCAGAGAGAGAAAGGCAACAAGACTGGATATGGATATAATATGTAATGTAATGTAATGTAATGTAATGTAAATAAATGTAATGTAATGTCAGAATTGCAGGGTAGGTTATGAAGAGTGGCTTCTGACAGTTCAATCTCAGTATATGGAGGCTCTGGGAATTTGAGTTTTATACTAACAAAGAAGACTACATAAATTAAGATTAGTCCACAATCCGATGTCCTTAAACCCACATGGCTCCCGAAGGTCTTACCCTGCAGTTCCACCGTTCCTCAACAGGAGGCAGCATTGTGTCTCGCATGTGGCAGTGAAGACAGTCATTCAAAAGCCCTGAAACAGAAGGCTGTCCAATTGTGCAACCATTTGGCCTCATAGTTCAACTACATAAATCAACATTCAAGGCTTGTCAGAATCTCAGACACTCCTCTAACTGCAGGTAATTCTGTGCCATGAAACTGAATCTCCTTCATCAATGCCATGTGTACCATGCCAGACTCACAGCAACAGACACAATATAATTTTTTCCCCCAATTTTATTCTTATTTCAATGTAAATGTAGCATTTTTTGTAAGACCAAGCTGGCACTAGCCACAAGAAGGCAATATACTGCATTGTACCAAATCTCATTTATTGTGCTCCTCTGAACATGGGAAATTTGTTAAAAGTACAAACTTAAATGATTTTCTAGACATGAACAATAAAAAATGGTGACAGCAATAAACAAGAGCATTCATCAGAAAGGTTTTTCCTAAAAAGGTATTCAGTAAAGCTACCAACTTATAATCCTCTTGGGGTAGATATCGTAATATTTACAAATTGAAATGAAATGCCTATATAATATAATTGCTATTGTCAGCGCTTCATAATTCACACAGTATCATATTATTGCATAATTATCTGACTATCATCCAGCCATCCGTTATCTATACCCGCTTATTCCTGAACAGGGTCGCGGGGGGTGCTGAAGCCTATCCCAGCATGCATTGGGCCAGAGGCAGGAATACACCCAGGACAGTTAGCGTTGGCCAGTCTATTGCAGGGCACACCATTCACACCTCATACCCGCATGTCTTTGTACTGTGGGAGGCAGGGATTCGAACCCAGGACCTTCTTGTTGAGAGGCAGCCACTGTGCCGTCATATCATATGAAACAATATCGTTAATCTGTGCACATATTTCTGAAAAATGTACAAAAATGCATCTACAGCAACCACAACACACAGCAAGTTCCCAAATTTAAATGAATGAATGAATTAATTAATTCATGAATGAAAAAATCTTTTTGAAAACTTTTCCTCTTAATTCAGAATAGTAATTCTGAAACCCAGTCATAATCCTAAACTTGCCCCATCACTATAACAACCACTATAGACGTACACAGACAACATTACATTACATTACATTTATTCGGTAGACGCTTTTATCCAAAGCAACGTACAAAAAGTGCATTCCATGGTCATGGACAACTACAAAACACAGGTTCAATAAGCTACAATACTTATTTTGTAAAGCTATTTCTAGCCAAGAACACAGTTTAGTTCACACAGTGAACACTATTCTGACCTAACCTCTGCAAAGCCAACTAGGCAGAAAAATAAGCTACAGTATTAGGACAAATACAAATTACCAAAAAGACAACTCCACATCTACTGAACAGAACACACACTACTCTGCACATCTACTGAACAGAACACACACAACTCTGAACATCCTCTGTACAGGAGAACACACACACTACTCTGCACATCTACTGAACAGAACACACACTACTCTGCACATCCTCTGTACAGAACACACATCCTAGGGGGTATTTCACAAGCAGGATTACTGAGTTAGCTGGATAACTGCACCGAGTAAAAACCTGGAACAGCTTTTTTTTTACTTCAATCCATGTTCCAGATTTGAGAGGGGACGGTTCTAGGTTTTAACCCCCCCACCCCCTAGCCTGTACGGTGGACAGAGATGCTGCTAAACATTTGGACTGCACGCTCTCCAGCTGCCATTCTTCAACACACACTGAATTTCTAGAGATCTATCGCCTGCAATGCCCTGAGTCTTATTTGACGCTCTGCATTTTCCTGTTTTCTGAATTCTTCCTGCATTATCCCAGAAGACACCTTCATTCATTCTAGGTTTTATAAATATGAATTGTGATTAATGTCACGTGCACGGCACATCTCCCTCAAATAATGGTGTTTGCTTGACATAATACAATAAGTAATAATAACGTCTTCCTCTCAAAGACACAGTTGAGTGCTTCCTTAACCCATAACTAGATTCGTAACCAGACAATAATAATAATAATAATAATAATAATAATAATAATAATGTCTTTCTCTCAAAGACACAGGTGAGTGCTTCCATAACCCAAAACTAGATTAGTAGCCAGATAATAATAATAATAATAATAATAATAATAATAATAATAATTATTATTATTATTATTATTATTATTATTATTATTTATTATTATAATGTCTTCCTCTTCTCAGACACAGGTGAGTGCTTCCTTAACCCAAGACTAGGTCAGAAACCATAATGGCCACTGCACGGGCCCCTGTGGTACATAAGTCACTTTTTTGGGTTTGTTTAGGAACAACAACTTGGGGCAATTATTCATGCTGCCCGGGTCTACAAAGCGTGAGAAAACAGTTTTTATGCCGCCGCATCTGACCCTGTAGAAGTTCACACTCGTGGGAACAAGGCAGGACAGCAATATCAACAAGTTTGGTTAACACTTACACTTTAACCTTAACTTCATTAATCACTTGCCTGTACTTTATTATTGCAAGAAAAAAATAGATTCATACCTCAAATCCAGACCAAGTGGACAGCTGCCAAATATTTGGCCATTAAAACTCCTACTAAAAATAAATCCCAAGTACGTATTTGTGGAGAGTTTATTATCTGTACGGCTGCAGCACTAACCCAGCAAACATGAGGAAACTGAAATATGCAGTTAATCTCACGGAGCTTGTCGTGGTTCTTCGAAATAAATATTTAGAAAAACATAAGAAAAATATGGAGCATAAAAAACACGCACTTCGACTTGCCTGAATAACCTGCTACAGAAACAATCAATCAAAGTCAATCAGCCAGG
Organism: Anguilla japonica; assembly: GCA_025169545.1. Taxonomy (NCBI): domain Eukaryota; kingdom Metazoa; phylum Chordata; class Actinopteri; order Anguilliformes; family Anguillidae; genus Anguilla; species Anguilla japonica. The sequence continues at coordinate 34,677,091 of CM045897.1, forward strand.
AGTCAAGATTGTGGTTGACACGGGATCGGATTCGTTTATCCTCGAGAGTTATTGGAATGTATCTGGGGGAAATCTCAGTTCCATGTTATGTCTATGAGCACAGGCTTCAGTCTTACCTCGGACTTCCACACGATGTAGGAGTAAGAGCTGTCCTGCTGCAGTTTCTTCTGAAGCCACTTTCGTGGGGAAAAGATAGTGCTCGCGCTGCCCGTGGGCGCGAGCGCGGGGCTACGCGCGAGGAACGGCAGATCCCAGGCAGTATTCCGCTTCACGCCCTTCACATCATAGTCGAACTGAAAGTTGGAGGACGGAGAGGTCTCCAGTGGCGTGGACGGGCTTGAAAAGGACGGAACAGATTGTTTTGAACTCGGCGCTTTAGAACGCAAATCCGACTTTGAAGCAACCAAGGATTCAGCTGAGGTTTGGAGAGACGAACCGCCACCTGTCTCCCTCGAGCCCTCGTACGACGACTTAAAGCTGTCCAACTCCTCCGGTTTCCTTTCTGCGTCGGTCCCATAGTTTCTTATTATGGCTGGGTCCAAACTTCTCGTGTCTGCCGCAGTCTCCTTTTGGAAATAGTTTTCGATGATGGAGAAGAGCACGAGAATACACTGTTCAGTAACCCTTGAGCGGACATCTCCGTTTTCCCTTAGTAATTGTTATCTCTCAGTATTGAGTTGGTTGTAATATGAGCAGCGCTTGAATGCTTTACTAAACCAACCATTAGATCATATTTCTTGACGCGTCGAGTTTAAACCTCCACTACTGCAGCCCATCTATCGCCACGTCTCTTGAATCCGAACGAAACGTTAAGAGTAGAACAGGAGGAGAGCTTGCTGAGCAGTCCTCGGATTCCCAGAGTCCTGTCCTTGCCATGCAGCGCGTAAACTCGCTCGCGAGCCCAATTGTGAAGGGCAGGATGTGAGAGGAGTTTCACAACTGTAGCCCCTCGCGCGTCACTCCCCTTCGCCTCTTCAGCAGTAACTTTGATAACACGCGCCCGTCCAGTTACTACACGGTCTCTTCTCCCCCACCCATTCATACAGTATGAAAAAAGGCTAGCTCTGTTCAGATACTGAAGATCCGAATAATTTTATTGATCATTTCAATAAGCTTGATTCAATAGATCAGAAAGACATCTCCCTTTCCAAAACGAGTTTTCATTTGCACAATGTGCTTAAGCAACGTACTGTAAAAAGCACGATTTAATAAGAGAACCGGAATAAATGTGTATACTGTGAATATAACGTCTTTGTTCAGGAAGCTTTGTCTAAATATTTACACAATCACCGCTGGCTTCCAGGCACCATTTTCCCCCCAGATGTTTAAACTCCCCCAACAAACATACACTGCATTTAATATTGTAGAAATAATCCTCTTCTTCGAGGACAAGTTTTAACAATAGTGCGCAGCCCTACTGAGTGAGCCTGGTAATATGGCACAAACTACGCCCCATGGGGGGTGGGGGGGGGGGGGGGGGGGGCGGTGGGGGGGGGGGGGGCGGCAGAAGGGAAATGCCTGATAAAGCAGGGACTGAGCCAGTGCTGCATGGCAGCGATAGCAGCTCATCTGATACGGGGGGGACCTAAAAACAACCCCGGGGAAGCGCGGGGCGTACTGGCGTGCGTTTGATCCCTGCGGACTGACTCCCGAAACCTCAGAGGAGGATGCACTTCTGTCTTTTTATCCCGCAATCACATTCCCATGATGTCATCTGACTCTGCGACTCCCCCCCCCCCCCCCCCCGCCCCCCCCCCCCCCCCCCCCCCACCCCTCCAGGGGCCATCCCTGGGTGTGACATCGAGAAATTAAAATCGGAGCCAGGGCCAGCGACGCTCGGATTATATCAGATCACGACGTCGCTGTTTGTCCGTAGGCGTGGGTGTCTGCCCGTGTGGTTGGCTGCATAAATATGCCGTTCATAATACAATAATAATTCAGGAGCACACAGTGGAGGGGGAAAAAAGGTGGATTTCAATTGTCCATTTTTGCCCTTTTGTATGCCACCTGTGCCCTAAGGTCAAATATCGGGGACACACTTTCCACAGATTGCCGAGAGTGAGATCATCCCTGGATGATCTAACGCTTCCTTCAAACAGCTCCAGTGGGCACGAGCTGCTTATAGCACATTGGCACAGTCCATTTTATATGCTGGTGTGCAGCCCAAGCAAACACCAGATCGCAAGGACTATTTGGGGCAGATGTTTATAAATGCTGAGCCAAAACCTGTATCACTCAACACACTTGTAGGTCCATAAAATAGAATCTAATTCTGTCTGGAAAGACCTCAACAAGTTTCATTTTTTTGCATTATTATTGTGACCATTGAGACATTGACAAGGAAAAGGGACTTTCTACAAAACAATTGAACTGATGATTAATATATTGATAAATTCACACTCAAGTTTGAATGCAGTAATTGTTTATATATAAATAAAAACCACTTCTTGTAAGTGTCCATATTTTCAGCTAGCATGAAAGGCCGTATAAATTTACACAATCCATAAATTACCTCAAGAGCCAATTCAAAGGCTTTAATTCATCTGCATGCAAATTTTCTTTTCAAAGCAAGCTCTTTAAGTCTTCTTGGTCCACTTTAGTGTCCACATACAAAATTATTAATTTAGTTCCAGGTATTTTATTATTTATTATTTTAATCAAACATTCATAAATTACCATACGTATGCTGTTGAGTTTTTTCTTTATATACTGTGAAACCAGGGCATGCAAGATTTTCTTTAGCTTGAACACATCTTGAGCTAACGTTCGCTATAAGCTATAAAAATTAGCAGCGATTCGATGTTTGTTCTGCTTTTCTGATTCCTCCAAGCTCCAGGAAGAAAGCACAATGGTGCACAGAGAGGTTAAATGTCACTGCTTTGAATCTCCCAGGCTCAGCAAACCGACACTTGAGCATGATGACAGTGGTGACAAGACGGTTGCCAGACAGTTCGGGCCACTGTGGAAAAATGTGCTAGATCTGATAGTGACTGTGTCAGATGCAGTTCTGCAGGCCTACACTGCCAAAGAGGGGACGTTTTGATCAATAGCTAATAATGAAATGTTGCATAAGTTCACATCTCTGGCGCATTGTAAACATTATAGAAATGCTAAAAACAAGTAAAAGATCACTGTGATGTCATACAATGTTCAATTTTTTTTAGGTTCAGATGAAGATTGGTTGTGTCGTATGTCTCCATAGAGCCAGGACTGTGCACGTGCACGTGCATGACTGGCTGCATTTGTCTCTATGGAAACAAAGGAGAGACAAATACCTAACTTACTCACTTGAATGTAGTTAACATGGTTCTACCTTCATGCACTTCAAATGAAACCATTCCAGTTATAACAGAAAAGTTTTTTTTTTTTAAATGTTAAATCTAATGTCTGACACCCTATTTACGACTAGTAAGATTTAACGTAATGTGATGTGTTTTTAACAAGGTCAGTAAATCAATACGAGGGACATGACAGTAATGTTACTACATTAGACACAGTGCAGTAAAAAAAAAAAAGCAATCTGCTGGGGTTGGGTGATATTACCAAAAAATGACAAGCTTTTCAATCATGACAACAGGTTTAGGACCGTTATTATTTTCAGCAAGCGATCTGCCTCCCCGATTTGTAGCCTGTCAGCTACAAATACGCTAGTCTGAATGGAAAGTTTTGGGAAAAGCTTTTTTTTTTTTATTGTTTCCTGCTGCCTTTCCGAGCAAATCCACTGGGAATACGCTTTTTCTTCTGACACGATTCCAGGCAGTGGGAAAACATAAAACACTCCAAACCAGTGTGTGCAAACATTAGAACCGTCCACCTACTTCCAGCACGTCTGATAACCCCAGAAATAAAAGCTTTCCAAATAGTGTAAAAAAAAAAAAAAAAAAAAAAAGATTCACATCAAATGAATGAGCTTATCATATACTCCTGTCTCACTTACTACTATTTTGATTGACTGACTTGACAAACTGACTAGATTGACCAATGAGGAAATGCGTCATTAAACCAACCAACCAACCAACCACCAAAACAGACAATCAATAGTCAATCAAACATGATTTAAAAAGGCTATGAAAAGAAAAGGAGTTAAAGCAGAGTAAAAAATGTCCAGTGTTGATTCAAATCTACCAAAGTATATCTGAGTCCAGTAGGGAACATATGTACTCTGTAAGAGTTGATTTAACACTGAACATTGTACTCTGAGGAATGGAAATGTGTGTAGATGGGTGAGGTGCAGTGTTTCTGTTCTATGCATGTACTGTAAGCCTACTAGAGAAGTTCAGGTGACTCATTGTTCAGGAGTGCAGCCACAATAGCACATTTCTATATCACTGTGACGTGTAAAGGCTGAATACTTGCACTCTGGAGTATACACACATTTGCCTTCACTGGAACAAAGGGGCCTAGCCCAAATCATGAAAAATAGCCACCAGACCATGGGGTGTCCAGATACTTTTGGTCATGTAGTGTAGTAGTGTCAGTCAGCAGCATGCACTAAAAGGCAACTCAGTGATCCATAGACTTGTGTAGGACAGCTCCACGTCCACCAGGCTGCCCTGAGGCAAGAACAACAAGCAAAAATGAGAAAAAAGTTTCCTCATGGGATAATTCAAATGAAGCAAGTTCTGCACTTCAAAAGCCATGCTTTATTCTTATAGCATCTTATTATAAACATAAAGAAACCGGTGGAGCCAAAGGCATCTTATTTTAGAAAGGTTTTTAAACTTATTGATCTGACAAAAGATGCATAACCTGCACATAAATATTATGTTTAATTTCAAGAATCAAAACAGATGGCACACAATTACATGTATGTTGTGCAGATTTTCATTATGCAACCCACAATGCACCTGTTGCAATAATACAGTGTTTCTGTTATTGTCTTTTGCATGTTTTAATTGATAGCCTTAACACATTTCTTTAAGTGATTTTGCATATCATCACATGAAAAATATTACCAGATGTTCAACATTTATTAATCCCTTTTTGTCATCTCCTCATGTAAGACATTTTATAAACACTATGTTTTCTATTCATATTAAATAATGGTATATTAATTAATGTATGTCACAGGCACATTTGATTTTACATTATATTTAATCTAAAGTAAAAGTGGTACATAACATCTGGGAGGAATACAGTCTTAAGGTCAACTGACTTTGACATGACATATTTTTTTATTATTAGTTCTTCACCAGATTGAAAAGAATTCTTCAAAATATGTACTTCAGAAAATGCTTCCAATTATGTACTTTATAGTTCAAACATTGGATTTCGTCCACAGTTCAGAAAGCTTTGTCACACGAGATATGCAACCCGATTAGCTTCAGGTTCAAATACATAGCGACATCTAGTGGTTTGTACTGCACCTGACAAACGTAAGGACATGACATAAGCTGTAGCGAAAACATTCCCACAAAGAACACAATAACAGTGAATCACAAATTTGATGCTAGTCTCAGATAAATCATGCAAGAGCACTTTAAAATTACACATTGTAATACTTTTTCCAGCTTTTCGATGGCGTTCTCTCTATGCACTGTAGCCGAGTAGCCTATAACATTTCGTTAAAGAAAGCAACACAGAAAGCATGAATGATGCACAGAGATTATTAAACTTGCATTTTCTTGCATCACTGGTCAGTATAACTATTATTATCACAGTATTGCATCATTCAGCCATGCAGTTCGTGAACGTGAAGAGTTGACTACATTTTCATAATTTATAATAATTTACAGAAGCACCAGAAAAGACACAGAATACTTCCATTGTAAAAAAAAAAAAAAAAAAAAACATAGAACAATTAAAACTACATTGACATTTCAATGATTTAAAATGTTATTTGGACAGGGGGGTCATATGCATGTATTTATATCTTGTTTCATTAGCTAAGACTAAGTACATAGAACAGTATGTTATACTTCCCCAAACCCTCCGTTATGATTATCGCAGAAAGTTATAACACGAGAGCTCCTATAATTATGATAACTAATGTACTTGTTCTTGCCTGTGAACAGCGGGCTGATACAAAGCCAAACCACGTTTCCAAATTGGTTATAAATAAATGGGTAAACAGCACCTTTACAAATAAGTTAGATATACTTCCGGAAATAGCATCCGGAATTTGATGACACAGCAATACAGACGGAAAACAATTACAAATTCAACCAAAAAATATAATAAAATGCAAGCAACAATAACATGTTACTTTAAGTGTAACTGTCACATTCGATTTATATTACACCACAGATAATGCACGCCAAGGAAAACATGTGGATTGCATTATTTCTGCTGAAAATTTCGTAAATTTAATGTGTTGGGACAAAAAACCAAGCAGAAGGGAGGAGATAAATGTAGATCGCATTATCCCCTCTTCGTGGTTTTTTAAAAGCACACTTAATTTACATTTTAGCAGAGATAATGCAATCCATATGTATTCGTTGGCCGTGGATTATTTCATTTATTTTGTGGCGTTAATTTGGGCCTACTGTGGTATGCTTCATTTTTAGAAATCATTCGATTTCAAATAATCGAGGGTAATAAATGTTTTTTTTTTTTTTTTTTTTTTTTTTTTAAACAAGCATAAGGGATTAGACGTTTTAAATGTCTCCTCCGTTTTTCTGTTTGAATTGAAATTGAAAGTGCGCATTTGTTTTGGGTAAATTACTTATAATATGACTCCTTACGAGTTTATATCAATGTCGGGTAATGATGTCGGCTATGCTCAGAGTGGTTACACCACACAACCACAGCCAAACCTCATAACCAGGCTATCCAAGAACCGCGGGAACTTCAGCTGTGCGGTTGAGCAGTACAATGAGTACGGTGTCGTTGAGAATTGCTATGTTTAAGTGAGGGCTGCAAGCAAGCAGACATTTATTAGGCAATTCTTTATTCAAGTGCTTCGATTAGTCGATGTATCGAAATACAATCCAAATCCACCCTGTCCGAGAGGGTCATGGGAACGTGTATATTATAACAATAAAGTTCGATTGCAAGTACAAACATTCTACGCTTGTTTATCTTCGTTATTTGGAAGCTTTGGGTAAATTCGGCTGCATCACTTGTTATAACTTTTATTCTATACTTCCGAGTCATAACCGTGGCAAATAAGCGCACATGAGAACTACGAATACCAATTAATTATAACTCGAACATATACAGCTCCTGAGTAGATTCTAGAGGTTTTTCTTACCGGGACTCTAGGGACCGCGCGTTAACTCAAGCACACATGGGTTCCTACGGTGTCTTCGAAGGGCCATTTTAACTTCACTGTGCCGCGTTTCCAGTTGGTGGTGTATTTCCTAGCTCCAGCTCCAGTTTTTTTCAGGATCAGGATTAAAACCCGGCGGTGAAAGGGTTAAGGAGTGGGGGTCTAGATTCCTCCTCTCCTGCTAGCCATGATGAACAAATGAACTCTCGGGGAATGAAATTTAAATTTCACAAAGGAGAAAAAGTTCTCTGTTTCGAACCAGATCCCACAAAGGCTAAAGTGTTATATGATGCAAAGGTAAGTAGAACCGCAAGATACATTGTATCTAGTTAGCTCAGTGGGCCAAGATCCACGAGACTGCTTGCTAGCTCACTAGCAAAGCTAACGTTAGCTATATTTTTATTCCAGTTCTAATTCTTAACAAAACCATATCCTTGGCTGATATTACGGGCAGTTATGCGCAACCATAGCAGTTAGCTAACTACGATTGCTAGCTAGCTAACATGGCAATCATAACAATGATTGAAATGGACTTAGCTCGTCGCCCACTTTAGTTAGCTACTATAACGTTAGATAGGCGTTTCTCGAAAAGGTTGCCAATACGCAGGTAGTTAATGTTTATTACCTAGCTGTGAGGCATTGCATTGAGATGACGGCTAGCTAGTGCTATGTTAGGCTAGGGTTTGTTTGATTCATGCCTGCTTACTGCCGGGCAGTTGGGCCTGTTTGTTGTAATGCTAGCCAACTAGGATGCTAGTCGGCTAACGCTTGGTAGCTTTCTACGTAGTTGCACAGGTTCAGCGTTAGCGTTTTCCCTTCGCAATATCAATGATTAGTTTACTCATATTATATTATGTTTCGAGGTGTGGCTTGTTGGCTAGCACCACCTAACGTTAGCTAAAATGGCTGGCTAGGGTGCTTCACTGTTTTCTGTAATTTTTTTGAACTCCAGCGATTAAACATAACTTAGACTACACTAGCCGACCTAATTTTGCAAGACAGTTTAGCTTAGCTGTGTGTCTTATGTTATTTTTATGTTTCAGGTTGTTGACGTTGTAGTTGGAAAAGATGAGCGGGGTAGGAAGGTCCCAGAGTACCTAATTCACTTCAATGGTTGGAATAGAAGGTAAGACCGATTGAACTCGCTGCCTGATCTCAACAGCACTCAAAACGCAGTGATGCCGTTAATTAGCTAGTTAGCTAGCTAGCTACCTTAGTTGAGATTGGACATTCGATTCACGCTGTCTGTCCACATGTTTGCGAGGGAACTAGTGCACCGTAGACGTTTCTTATTCTCTGGATATGTTGCAGAGCAACAGTGTTCACGTGTTTTCTCTACTCCAGGGTTGTCCAGTCTTATCCGGTAAGAGTGTGAGTGCAGGTTTGTGTGTGAGCCCAGCGCTACAACACCTGATTGAACGATTTAACCAGACATGGACCCCCAATCAAAGGCTGACTTGATAAGTAGAATCAGGTGTCTTAGTGCAGAGCTAAAAAAAAAAAAAATTAAAAACCTGCATCCACACCGTTCCTTTTCGGAAAAGATTGGACCACATGCTCTACTGCTTTTAACGCACTAGTAGGCTACCATCGTCTCTGTATTCTCCAGAGAACGCCCTTTGCATGTAAATCGCAATTGCTCAAGAAAATTGTGAAAGCAATTTGTTTTGTTCGGCATGCTACTGCAAGTGAACTATACAAACTTCCATGCCTGAGTTAGATTGCACGTGAATCACAGGCGAATTATATGTGAAAATGCAATTAAAGTATTAATGCCCGGCTGTGCTTCCATGGCAATATCTCATACATTGTATTTCCCTGTATATTTAAATGTACATTGCTACTTGTCTTACACTGGAAATACTAGTGGCTTCTGATTAAAGGAACGTTCTCCGTTTGGTCTCCTATAACTAGCACTTTAAGTGCAGTTAGGCTCTGTTGCTTAGTTACTTGTGTGTGAAGCGCGAAAAGGCCAATGTACGGTGCTTGATGTTGTCTTCCAGCTGGGATCGCTGGGCTGCAGAGGATCATGTTCTCCGCGATACCGACGGAAACCGCAGATTACAGCGTAAACTGGCACGCAAAGCAGTGGCTCGCATGTAAGTGTGCCGTGTGCCTAGAAGTGAATGCATGTCCGTTCCGTTTGCATCAATGTTCCCCCCATACTTCGTTCTTTCCCCCCGGGAGTGCAAGGACAGTGCCATCTTCTGTTATTTACCTTAGCCCAGTCGTTTCCTAGTATGGCAACGTTTCAGAAATCACAACCTGCAGCTGTTGCAGTTGAGTCCTTGGTTAAAACCTGTTACTGTGAGGTGATGTTGGCATAAACCAGCTCGAGCCAGCATTGCCGTATACAGTTCATAGAATTATGGCAGGGAACTTGATTTTGCCCCCCCCCCCCCCCCCCCCCCCCCCCCCAAAAAAAAACAGCCCTCCAGGAATTGAGTTGCACACCCCTGGTCTGCTCTGTTGCTCAGACTGGCTCGTCAGATCTTTTGCTGTAAGTTATTTCGGATCCTTTACTGTTGTGCACTGTGAGCTGAAACAAGGTTTTTTGGGAGAATCGTTGAACAGCAGTTCTCCAGAGATTACAACTGACACCACAAGAGGCAACTTTTCCAAAAGAAAATGAACTGAAAAGCAACATTTATGAAGTGTGCACAGAAAACACGGATTCAGTCGCAGGTTTTAGTGGATTAACAGCTCTGTTGGTTTGGAAAGCTGAGCGGCACCTGTGCGTTTCTCTCTCTCTCTCTGTGTCTGACTGAGCTTTTTCTCTATCAGGAGGAGAAAGGGATGGAAGAAACGACGCTGTCGTCTGCCCGGTGTTGACTCAGTGTTAAAAACCCTACCTGAAGAGAAGGAGGACAGTGATGCTTCTTGTAAGTGTTTCTGCCGGGGGGGGGGGGGGGAGGGAGGGAGGGTTAGGGGGGGTTAGGGTATTACATTACAGTTACTATGCATGTGGCTGGCCATCATGGGCTAGCCAATCACCAGTGCCCTCTGTGACTGAGAGTGTCAGAGTGCAGTACATAACTTACCATAGCTTTGCTGAAGGAGCCAGAGTTATAGATGGCAGGTTCTCTGTTCTATAATGGGCAGGTTCGCTGTTCTGTAGCGGACAGGTTCTGTGTTATATAGTAGTGGGCATGTTCTCTGTACTGTAGTGTGCAGGTTCTCTGTTCTATAGTAGTTGGCAGGTTCTCTGTTCTGTAGTGTGCAGGTTCTCTGTACTGTAGTAGTGGGCAGGTTCTCTGTTCTGTAGCGGGCAGGTTCTCTGTTCTGTAGCGGGCAGGTTCTCTGTTCTGTAGTGTGCAGCTTCTCTGTACTGTAGTAGTGTGCAGGTTCTCTGTTCTGCAGTGTGCAGGTTCTCTGTACTGTTGTAGTGTGCAGGTTCTCTGTTCTCTGTTCTGTAGTGTGCAGGTTCTCTGTACTGTAGTAGTGGGCAGGTTCTTTGTTCTGTAGCGGGCAGGTTCTCTGTACTGTAGTAGTGGGCAGGTTCTCTGTTCTGCAGTGTGCAGGTTCTCTGTTCTATGGCGGACAGGCTGTCTGTTCTATAGTGGGTGGGTTCTCTCTCTTTGCATGTGAATATACAAGCTCATGGGTGAACATATGTTTCTGTGTGAGGTCCTTTTCTGTGCTTTTCAGTTTTCATCACCTGCTCTTTGAAAATGCTGATGTCGGAGAGCTAATGTGACATGTGCAAATGCACCAAGACCTCTCACATCTGCTTTAAATAAAAATAGACAGAGTGAAGTCTTACCTCATTGAGCTGGGACTGTGGGGTAGGAGTTTGCACAGAATTTTGTGTGAGAGGCTGTTCCAGTGAGTCTGTTTTGAAGGGGTATGATGCATTTCATAGAGTCTCCGGCCCGCAGACTGTGAGCAGGCTTGCGTTTTTAGAGTGTATGATGCTTCACCCAGGTGCATCTCATTTGCCTGACAGAAGAGAGAGGACATTTTCTTCAGTGAGAAAGGGTTTATGTGGGGATGGATGGAGCCACAGGGCCTCGGTATATAAAAGTACTGGAGATGATACGACGACTGTGGTTTTGTAAATATCTCTATATGTCTCGGACTAGATTATTAAAGTGTGTTCTGGTATTTATAACAGGCTTCATATTCCATTAATGCGCTGTGTTAATATTGTGATCCTGAGGGAACTGTGTCTTGGTCATTTCTGCAGAAGAAATTATTTATTAAGTTTTGAGTCCCTGTAAGTTCTTCTCACCACGTGAAACGCGCTGGCACAGAATCCTATGGAAAACCACAGCTGCTCGGAACAGCCTGGAATCTTAATGGGAACGTGAGCTGCTGCGTGCAGACAGGAGTTTCTCCTGAAACTTTTTAACGAGCCAGTTTGTCTGACCTTTTAGTGTTGTTTCCCGTAAGTGGCTTGTTCTCGTGCTGTTTTTTTTATTGACGTTTTTTTGCTGAGCTGAAATGCCGAAAGGCCGTCCGTCCGTCCGTCCGTCCGCCCTCCTCGCCTCGATTAGACGAGCCGGAGCGCCGTCCGGACAGACAGACAGACGGACGCCGTTATTAATGTAGGGAGAGTGCCGCTCTCGCCGGGATTCCCAGAAGGCCCTGGGAGTGCGTAGCGAGCCGGTGGAGCGCGCTTTCTTCCCCTCCCTTTTATTTATTGGAGTCGATGACCTTGTCTCCATCACTTCGGAGTTTCTGTCTGTTGAGAGGAGCCGTGGGAGGAGACGTGCCCGAGAACACTTCATCACTTAAAACCGCACCAGCCGCCTGTAATAAAGCCGGGCCCGCACCGTCTCTGAAGCCCTGGGGAATGGGTTTGCATGTGTGGTGTGTGTGTGTCTGTGTGTGTGTGTGTGTGTGTCTGTGTGTGTGTGTGTGTGTGTGTGTGTGTGTGTGTGCGTGTGTGTGTGTGTGTGCATGGTGTGTGTGTGTGTGTGTGTGTGTGTGTGTGTGTGTGTGGTGAAGCAAAGAAGGGACCAGGATACAGAAGTTTCTATATTGTTTTTACAGTGATGCGTGACCAAACAAACTATATGGACATTATGAGGATTACCCCACCCCCCCCCCCCCCCCCAAAAAAAAAAAAAAAAAAAAAAAAAAAAAAAAAAAAAAACATTTTGGAGTGACTGACAGGGAAAAAAGGTCCCATCTGGAGTCTATAGTCAATGCTGTACATAATATTGTAAAATTTGATTCAGACTTAATCATTATAGAGCTGTGTGTGAAAATTGCTTATGCAGAGATCTGACTGCACGCGGTCTCACTGCACGTGGATGCTTTGAAGTCACTGCCCCCCACCTCCCCTGTGACCCTGCAGTTTTCCGAGAATCGCTCGCTACCAAAGCCATTTGTGTGTACCTGTGTTTCCCAGAGAGCCTGATTTATTTTTTTTTTTCCTTTCCTTCTCTCGCCGTTCAGCTCTGATTTCGTCCTCTGGAGACAGCGACGAAGACGACTCTGAGGACCCGGAGTCTTTAAAAAGCGAGGAGAGCGACTCGTCCGAGGAAATGGTAACACTCCGCAAATTAAAGCACCGCCCAAGCGTTTCTGTGACCAAAGCACCGCTCCAAATGTTTCTGTGACCAGAATACCACTGGAAATTGTTTCCGGTTACATCAGAAAATAAAATATTGATAGTCTTACGTGATATTACTTGTGAATCAAAAACGGAGATTGTAGTGGTCAAATTCAGACTGGGCCGCACTGATAGCCCACAGGCTCTGCACGCGTCAGTTGGAACGGTAAGCTCATCAGCACCTTTAGATCTACCGTCCTGTAGGGTTCAACTCCAGCCGTAACAAAGCACAGCTCATTCAACAGCTGGAGATCTTGTTCGGCTGCTAGTTTGTAGAGTCCGATGTGCCGTATTAGGGTTGAAATGAAAACCTGCAGGACTGTGGATCTCCAGGGAGAGGGTTGGATACCGCTGCTTTTAGGTCATGCAGACGTTAAGTGATAGTGACTTGTTTTGGCGCACTGTGACCACGCCCTGTTGGCTGGAGTGTAATTGGCGGGGATCTGATGGCCGTGTGCGTCTCTCAGAAGGAGGAACAGGAAACTCACGCCAAACGGGAGTGGCTGGAGAAGAGCGGTGGAGAGGACAAGACCATCAACATCGAGATCCCAGAGGTCCTGAAGAAGAAGCTGGAGGATGACTGCTACTACATCAACAAGAGGAAGAAGGTAAGGTAATTGCGTCATGTGATCAGCGGGTGTGTGTGACCGTGTGGCGGTTGCTGTCTTTGACAGTAGCCATTCCCAGGTCCTGCTACAGCCCTGCTGGGGAATAGATCTTAAATTGCTTGCTGTGAGACATTGGAATGGCAGATCTGTTTGCTGGGACTAATGAAACCAGCAGGAACTGTGACCCCCTGCTCTGCCAAATTTTTTAGTGTGATTTAGTGTGTGGGTGGGTGGTAATGTAAAAAAATAAATAAATAAAGTGTTGTGTGTGTATATACATGTATATTCACCTGAGTGTGGGAGGGTGTATGCGGTCATGTGACCTGACTGCGGGGTGGTGCGTGCAGTCATGTGACCTGACCGTGGGGTGCCGTGTGCAGTCATGTGACCTGACTGTGGGGTGCCGTGTGCGGTCATGTGACCTGACTGTGGGGTGGCGCGTGCGATCACGTGACCCGACTGCTGTTCCGTGTGTCCGTCTCTCAGCTGGTCAAGCTGCCCTGCCAGATGAACATCGTGAACATCCTGGAGTCGTACGTCAAACACTTCGCCATCAACGCCGCCTTCTCCGCCAACGAGCGCTATCGCCACCACCAGAGCTCCACTCAGACCAACCTCAACCCGCACTACGTGCCCCCTGAGAGAAAGTGAGCGCCCTTGACCTCTGACCTCTGACCTCTGTAAACTAACAAGTACAGTTCCCTGGAAACCAGAATCCCTCATTACTGTGTCATAGCATATGCATAATTATCCATCTGAGGATCAGAAATGAAAAAGAACAGTAAGAGCTGCTGACCTCAGCTAGTCCTTATTGGTCCTTATAGAATGGGCTCTGTGCACTGGGCAGTGTGACTGATTGTGGTAAGTTAGCGTGTCAGTTTTACATGGTGCTGTGAGTGAAGTATCATGGAAGGCGGCTCGTGCCCCTTGCTGACGTCTGTCTTCATCTCTGCTCTCAGTGAGGAGCTCTGTAAGGAGATGGTGGACGGGCTGCGCATCACTTTCGACTTCACCCTTCCCATGATCCTCCTCTACCCCTACGAGCAGGCCCAGTTCAAGAAGGTCAGCTCCTCCAAACTCTTCCTGCCCATCAGGGACACGACTGCTGGTTCCAGCAGGTAAGAGTTGCATGTGTGAGTGACAGAGCGTTTGACCAATGACGTAACAGCAAGTTCCAGTAGGTAAGAATCGCTTGTGTTTGAGACAGTGTTTGACCAATGACGTAAGAGACTGTCCATGTTTAACCAACCGTGAAGTGTTCGTAATATCACCTTTTGTGTGTAATCTAATACTACCATAATGTGTTCAATTTTTATTTGTGGTTTTGTTTGCAAAGGGAAGTATTTTGTTCAGAGTTATTGTCCAGTCAACAGTTGCACAATAGCCACCTTGTACATGCTGGGCTTGGTGTAATGAAAAAAGAAAAATGAAAAATAAGGGCCTGATGTACTGTTTTCTCCAACAGTTCGAACTAAAGAGAGCCTTGCCGTGGGAATGGTATTGTTAGGCAAGAGGGTTCTTTATTTGTCTGGAATCGCATCCTTGAGATTTGGCTCCCCCTGCTGGGCGCAGAGAGGCAGTGCTTCTCCTTAATGAGCTTCCTCCCCAGAGCCTCGTTTAGACCCCGACACACAATGTCCTAGGCCACATACCACCTGTGTGTGTGTGTGTGTGGCATCGTGATGAATCACCCAAATGAGGGGTGAGATTCTTGACGTTTTTAAGTCTCTCTTAAAGGAGCGGTTTTCTGTGGACGCGGTGAGTGAATGCTGTGGCCCGTACGCACAGGGGCAGCCGCTTCACTTCGTTTAGTCTGCTTTGTGCCGATGGAATTTCGGGTGGGAAAAAGTGGAATTTCATTAGCGAGAGTGGAATTTATGGCTCCTTTCCAGAAAGCGGTGTAAATTCTGAGCTGCTTGCTGGGGCCTCTCAGTTAAAGTAAATGAAGAAGCAGAGACGCCTGTGGCTTCACTGCAGCGTGGCTGCTTCTCTCTGTGTTTGAGTGTAAGGAGTGTGTGCAGTGTGTCTGTTTCTCTCGGTGTTTGAGTGTTAGGAGAGAGTGCAGTGTGGCTGTTTCTCTGTTTGAGTGTAGGGAGAGAGTGCAGTGTGGCTGTTTCTCTGTTTGAGTGTAAGGAGAGTGTGCAGTGTGGCTGTTTCTCTCTCTGTTTGAGTGTGAGGAGAGTGTGCAGTGAGGCTGTTTCTCTCTCTGTTTGAGTGTAAGGAGAGTGTGCAGTGAGGCTGTTTCTCTGTTTGAGTGTAAGGAGAGTGTGCAGTGTGGCTGTTTCTGTCTGTGTTTGAGTGTAAGGAGAGTGTGCAGTGTGTCTGTTTCTCTCTGTGTTTGAGTGTGAGGAGAGTGTGCAGTGAGGCTGTTTCTCTGTTTGAGTGTAAGGAGAGAGTGCAGTGAGGCTGTTTCTCTCTGTGTTTGAGTGTAAGGAGAGAGTGCAGTGAGGCTGTTTCTCTCTGTGTTTGAGTGTAGGGAGAGTGTGCAGTGAGGCTGTTTCTCTCTCTGTGTTTGAGTGTAAGGAGAGTGTGCAGTGTGGCTGTTTCTCTCTCTGAGTGTAAGGAGAGTGTGCAGTGTGGCTGTTTCTCTCGGTGTTTGAGTGTAAGGAGAGTGTGCAGTGAGGCTGTTTCTCTCAGTGTTTGAGTGTGAGGAAAGTGTGCAGTGTGGCTGTACTCTGCCAGAGCCCTGCTTTGTGGTGACCCCTCCTTCCTCTTCCTCCCGTGGCCGCAGGTGTCTCCGGGAGCGCTCCCCCAGCCCCCCCGGGATGAACCCGCTCACCCCGCAGTCCTCGGACAGCCAGCCGGCGCTCAGCGAGCCGTCCACGCCCAAGCGTCGCCGCGGCGACCCCGACGCGCCCCAGTCCTCCGCCGCTCCACGCGCCACACCTCCGGCAGCGAGAGGCTGTCGGAGAGCGGCACCTCCCCCCAGCCCAAACGCCGGCACACCGACACCCCCGCCCCCCTCCCCAAGTTCTTCCTCAGCCTGGAGAAGAGTAGGTCCCCCACCGCTGCACCAGACCCGCACCACACTCTGCCTGCCCTGTAGGGGGCGACGTGCATTACATCAGTGATTGATTTCATATGCAGTCTGGGTTTTGCATGGCTCAGTTTAACTCTTGAAGAGTTAGGTTTATTGAGATGTTTTTTCAAAATTCTAAATCGGTGTTCTGGAACACCAGCGCTTTTTGATTGTGACATCAGCAGTCGAATGTTCAGTTAACAACCGTCTAATCACATATTTGTGATCTCACACCTTAAAGGGTTAAAAGGCAGAATTCTGGTCTGTCTGTCATGCTGGCTTTATGACACTTGTGAGGGCTGTGAGGTGTCTGACCGATGCCCCGCCTCTTCTTTTTTTTACCCAGAAACCCCAGCGAATAGCGGCTCCTCCTCCCCCCTGCCGCTCACCCCCAGCAAAGAGGGCAGCTGTGTTTTCTCAGGCCTGGAGAGCAGGAGAAACAACGAGCTCAATGAGGTGAGACCGAGTCCGTGTGATGGGATGTGTCCTCTCCGCTGATTGGCCTAAACCTTCCATGTGACAGCCAGTGGACCAGTCGCTGACGGGTTTAGGGAGACACTGAATTGGCTCCTTTTCAGAAGGTGCCAAATAGCGGCGGCGTCTGTTGCGTGTTTGAGCCGTTTCCGGGGTAACGCAGGCTGGGTTTCTGTTGCTGTGGGGGTGGGTAAGTCCCCTCCCCTCGTGGTGAAGCTCTGCTCTGCCGCTCTCTCCTCAGGTCCTGAGCTGGAAGCTGACGCCCGATAACTACCCCCAGAGCGACCAGCCCCCCCCACCATCGTACATGTACGGCTCCCAGCACCTCCTGCGCCTCTTCGGTGAGCGCGTCCTCCTCCTCCTCCTCCTCCTCCTCCTCCTCAACCTCCTCCGCTCCTCATAGTCACAGTCCTGCTCTGTGTGTACACCAGTACATTGCACCACTGCTCCTTACAGTCACAGTCCTGCTCTGTGTGTACACCAGTACATTACACCACTGCTCCTCATAGTCACAGTCCTGCTCTGTGTGTACACCAGTACATTACACCACTGCTCCTCATAGTCACAGTCCTGCTCTGTGTGTACACCAGTACATTACACCACTGCTCCTCATAGTCACAGTCCTGCTCTGTGTGTACACCAGTACATTACACCACTGCTCCTCATAGTCACAGTCCTGCTCTGTGTGTACACCAGTACATTACACCACTGCTCCTTACAGTCACAGTCCTGCTCTGTGTGTACACCAGTACATTACACCACTGCTCCTTACAGTCACAGTCCTGCTCTGTGTGTACACCAGTACATTACACCACTGCTCCTCATAGTCACAGTCCTGCTCTGTGTGTACACCAGTACATTACACCACTGCTCCTTACAGTCACAGTCCTGCTCTGTGTGTACACCAGTACATTGCACCACTGCTCCTTACAGTCACAGTCCTCCTGCTCTGTGTGTACACCAGTACATTACACCACTGCTCCTTACAGTCACAGTCCTGCTCTGTGTGTACACCAGTACATTGCACCACTGCTCCTTACAGTCACAGTCCTGCTCTGTGTGTACACCAGTACATTGCACCACTGCTCCTTACAGTCACAGACCTGCTCTGTGTGTACACCAGTACATTACACCACTGCTCCTTCATAGTCACAGTCCTGCTCTGTGTGTACACCAGTACATTACACCACTGCTCCTTACAGTCACAGTCCTGCTCTGTGTGTACACCAGTACATTACACCACTGCTCCTTACAGTCACAGTCCTGCTCTGTGTGTACACCAGTACATTACACCACTGCTCCTTACAGTCACAGTCCTGCTCTGTGTGTACACCAGTACATTACACCACTGCTCCTTACAGTCACAGTCCTGCTCTGTGTGTACACCAGTACATTACACCACTGCTCCTTACAGTCACAGTCCTGCTCTGTGTGTACACCAGTACATTACACCACTGCTCCTCACAGTCACAGTCCTGCTCTGTGTGTACACCAGTACATTACACACTGCTCCTTACAGTCACAGTCCTGCTCTGTGTGTACACCAGTACACACCACTGCTCCTCACAGTCACAGTCCTGCTCTGTGTGTACACCAGTACATTACACCACTGCTCCTATAGTCACAGTCCTGCTCACATTACACCACTGCTCCACAGTCACAGTGCTCTGCTCTGTGCTCTGTGTGTACACCAGTACATTACACCACTGCTCCTCACAGTCACAGTCCTGCTCTGTGTGTACACCAGTACATTGCACCAGGCTTCATACTCGTGCGAGCTTTCTGATCCCAGCTGTTCTCATTTTTGCACAGCCTCCCTTCAAACGCGTACATCTTGCTGTTTCTGTGTGTGCATTCTCACGCTTCAGCGCATTTCCCTCCCTGGCTCTTTCTCGTGTCCTTTTAGTTGCAAATCGAGCCGTTTCTCATTCTGTCCACCTGTGGTTCGTTTCGTGCGTAGTTCCGCAGGGCGCTGGTTTTTCTGGTCTCCCTGGCTCTCCTGCTCCCTCTCCTGTTCTCTACCTCCTTCACAGAACCAGGACCTGGGGCACTGGTAAACAGAGGGAACAGGCTTTTTAAAGACGCACGCTTATGTTCTGTACAGTGCAGTTATTTCTGCCTCTTGTCTTTCAGTGAAGCTTCCGGAGATCTTGGGAAGATGCACATTCCTGACAAGAACCTGAAGGCCCTGGTCAAACACCTGGAGCTTTTCCTCAGGTGTGTTTCTGGAACCTGCGCAGTGCAACCGCTCTGTGCTAACCGCTAGATTAGCACGCGTCTGCACAACCAAATTCACAACCTCCTGCAGCTAACGCAACGCTCTCTCTTACCACAGCCATGTGTGCTTTTTCTCACATGCGTGCTCACACACACTCACACACACACACACACACACACACACACACAGGCACACTCACACACGCAATCTAGTATACGCACACTCTCTCACTTAGCGCACACACACACACACACACACACACACACAGGAAGCTGGAAGCTCTACCCACTGCACTTCTCCATCATGAACCTGTCTTCATGCCGGTGCTGAGACATGCCAGTTTAAAAAGTGACAGGAGCTCACTTTAACACAGTTCTGCTGTGGATGAGCCTCACGGATTTCCTCAGGAGGCCATTTTAGTTTTTCAATTACCCGGTTTTAATCTTCCCGTTGTGAGATGTCCCCGTCCGCTCCGCGCCGATGACTCAGATCGGTCGATGACACGTAACCGTTCGTTCAGGACGTCTCACAGGTGTGTAATTGCCTAAACCGGGCGTGCTGGAATTGTGATCCGCTTGGGTAATGAACCAGCGCTCCCCGTAGCTAGTTAAGCGTTTAGTCATCTGTTAATTTGGCAGAGCAATTTATGTGTGCTTTTCATTAACAGAGCTACGGTGACAGGTTGAAATGAACTGCATGCTGTAGTATGTAGTACGGAGTGAGAGAGGGAGTGTGAGAGTGGGTGAGAGTGAGAGACGGGGAGAGAGAGAGTGAGAGATGGAGAGAGTGTGAGAGACTGAGGGAGAGAGAGAGAATGTGAGAGGGAGAGACAGAGCAAGAGTGAGATGGATAGAGAGAGAGAATGTGAGAGACCGAGAGAGAGAGAGAGAGAAATAGTGAGACGCAGAGAGAGAGAGAGAGAGACAGAGAGAAGCAGCGAGTCAAAATGGACTGCATTTATATAGCGCTTTTATCCAAAGCGCTTTACAATTGATGCCTCTCATTCGCCAGAGCAGTTAGGGGTTAGGGGTTAGGTGTCTTGCTCAAGGACACTTCGACACGCCCAGAGAGTAACCGAGCAACCCTCCGACTGCCAGACAATCGCTCTTACCTCCTGAGCCACGTCGCCCCTGAGTTCAGTTTTAAAGACATTGTCTGCAGTTCTGTGCAGTCTACGGTTGTGCTCTCCAGAGTTAATGAGGGGTTTAGAGGTGTCGCTTGTGTGTGCTGAACTCCTCTGTATAAAAACGCCCTTTGGAGCGCGTGCGCTGTGCCAAACGCATCGATTTCCTGCGTGCAGCTGCAGCCTGCTTCCAGACTGGAGGACCGCGAGGTCCCGCGGATTATCACTGTAATCAAGAGGCATTTATGGATCTGGAACTGGCTGGTGGAGTAAAGGCGGAGGTATTGATCCGGGTGGGATGGGTGACGTGTGTCTGCCTCGTGGTGTACAAAGACGCTGGCATGGCCTAACACGGCTGCACTCGGCATGCTGGGATTGAGTCTGGGGTTCCACGTCCTGCTCGTGTGCGCGCGTAGACCGCCATTTTATTTTCACAACGCTGCATTTTTAAAGGGTACGTAGTGAGGGTAGGACCTCTCCCTTTGGTTTTCGCCGGACTGGAGTCTGATGTGTGGGAACTTTAATTACAGTTTTATGTAGCTGAAAGGACCCATCTGTGAATCCCTGAATGCATCTGTTATAGAGCTATGGAGGCTTTTACCCCTTTGCATTCTGGGACAGTGAGTTCTGCGGGGTAAATGGACTGCCCGTGTACAGCAGACCTGGAGTTAGACATGCAATGACTGTAGTTCCTCTGTCTCTGCATATATGTCTCCGCGATCTCACAGTTTCTCTCACATGGTTAAAGGAAGGATGATTGATAGGAGGAGGAACATAATTGGTCTTTGTTGTTGAATGAAGGGATCAGATGTTAGACTGGGCTCTTATTTATAAACTGATCTTGATTTCCTGCCTCCAGAGAGTAGCGTGTGTGTGTGTGTGTGTGTGTGTGTGTGCGTGCACGCGCGTGTGTTTTTCCCCTGAATGCACATTAGAAGTGAAGAACATTGGGGGGGGGGGGGGGGGGGGGGGGGGGGGGGTGTTGGTTATGCAAGCAGCGTTCTGAGCACTAATCTTTAAATCCTGCATGATGATCTGCAGCCGGCCCCAGCTGAGGGATTTACTTTCCTCACTAATCAAAGAAACGCACCTCCCGCTCTGGCCACTAGAGGGTGCTAAAGCACAACAGAGCCTGAAGGCTCTATCTGCTGTGGGTAACGATGGCTTCCCTGCCCAAGTATCGCACTGTTTCCAGCAGCACAGCTTTCAAGAGGGACTCTGATGTAGCCAAGTGGATGAATGCATGTTGGGATTGAGCTCACAGCTGTGCAGGAATGATTGAGATTAAGCCCATGTGACACGTGTGTGTGTGTGTGTGTGTGTGTGTGTGTTCAAGTTTCACTTTCAGATTGTGGTTTGGAGTGCGGCCATTTCTGTGTGTGTGTGTGTGTGTGTGTGTGTATGATTGTGTTTGCATGTTGGTATTTGAATGTCCGTATGCGTGTGCCTGTACCCATGTTATAATGCGCGTGGTTGTGTACATGCGTGTGTGTGAGCACTAATTCCAAATCCCGCGTGTGTCTTTGCGTCTCTCTGAGTCTCCCCGTGGACTCCCTGCAGCGCTGTGGTGTCCGGTGATATCTGTGGATTAAAACGTGCCTCCATACTGGGGTGGGCTGAATCCTGTTTATCCAGCACCACAGTGTTACCACACCTGCCTGCCTGCCTTCCCAGTGCACCAGTGGTAGTGTGCAGGCTTCTCTTCTAACGAGCCGTAATGGGCGGACCTGGGGAGGGAAAGACCAGGCCTCGGTCTTAATTCATCCAGCCGTAAGGATAATTGTTGAGGAGAGATTAAGCTCGGGGAGACCGGGAGATGAGATGCTGAGATTTGGAGGATTTCGCTGAACTCTAGACTCTAAGAACATTCCGGATTATTTTTGATTAGACTGGAGAATTTCGCTGCGACTTTTGAATTGGGTTATTTAAGGGAAGCAAACGTATCTGGGAAGCAGAGAAGCTTGGTTCAGGGTAAACCGGCTCAGTCTTGCTGGAGCTTCTGTTGAGTTCAGTTGCAGCAGAGTAAAATTAATGATTGAAGTAACATATGATAAATAATGTCGTTGCAGTATGTTGTGTTAAAATAGTTTATTTAATGATATTAAAAATATAACGATGCATAAAAACAATGGCTGAAGTTAGACAGGCAATCTAAACACGCTGTTGTTTATGTGTTAATTAATAAAATAAGCACAGAAGTGCAAGCCTCCATGTGTGGCTTTGCATGGTGACATCACAAACCTAGCCAGATAGCCTGTCCGTCCCCTCAAGATGACATCACAGCCTTCTGTGTGACATCACAAAGCCCTGCGGGAATTGCATCCGCCAGCTGGCTGCGTACACTGGCGCAGTATCAGCATCGCAGCATCAGAGGGTCTGCGTATAAAGCTTCCACCAGCGTGTCGCAGGGCAGAAATATGCCGCAAACGTGCGCAGTAAAGTTTGAAAGCGCTGTAACTGCGTGTTGTCCCCTCAGGCTGGTAACGGAGCTGTGGTACGTGTGCGCCACAGGCTGCATGCGGGGGTTTTTGCTTCTGAAGCAGCCACTCTGGAGGAAACTGCACACAGACTGACTGACTTCAAACCTGCTTCCCAAATCCTCCGTTTTGTTTTGTTACAAGATGGTCCTCTTTCTTAGATTGTGGACTCAAGACTGCATTTATCGACCTGAATACGGGAGATTACAGCGGTTCAGAGAATTTCAAAATGCTTCCAAAGTATTTGAGTAATGTGCTTTCATTGCCGTTTGTGTCCACCATTAATATCATCATCTTAAGACTTGCGCAAATGTGTAAAAACGAAAAGGATTTTCTACTTAAATTGGACAAATGAGTTTCATCACTTTTATGTTATAATGCATTATGACATGGTTATGAAGGCATTCTGAGAATAGTGTGAAATAAAGTGTCAATGTTCCATTTAGCTCACTTGCCAGGCAGGAAGTGGACAGCATGGAACGCTGAATCGTTTACTTCCTGTTTAAACCCTGGAAAGTGGGCGGGGCTCCAGCCTTATTTACTCCTGCTCTGCAGTATCTGTGTTTCTCTGTAGCTCTGTACTGTAGACTGTTCGTGTATGAAAACATGACAGTAATACTGCTGCCTTTTAAAAATGTATTTATTTTAATTATAAATTTTTTAATTTATTTTGGTGGGTTATGCCAGAGGGTTACCATTTAGAAAGTACTGTTTCTCTTCTCTTTTCTGTTGCTTTTTCCCCTCACTGGGCAAATGAGATGTTTAAAAGCCTGCAAAAAAAAAAAACTTGCACAACTTTTTCCCACCCAAAAACCCAGGAGAAGTGAGGCGTGTTTTCCCCCCGTGTGACCGTGTGCCTGGGTCTGTTGCCGTGCGTTGCAGGTTCCTGGCGGAGTTCCACGAGGACTTCTTCCCGGAGTCGGCCTACGTGTCGGCGTCGGAGGCGCACTACAGCATGAAGCACCCGCGGACGGTCTACTGAGCTCCCCGCGCGGCCGGACGCCGCCGCCGCCGCCCTCAACGCTAACGTGCTAACCGCCTTTGAGACTGACCCCGGATCAGCCGGAGAGAGGAGCTCGACCCCTGCCTCAGACGACGTTCCGCGAGGGCCGCGACTGACCCCAGTACAGCAGGAGCGGCCCGAGGCCCGCTCGCGAGCCGCAAAAAAAAAATATATTTAAAAAAAGGCTAAGAATGGACACCCACTTCCTGTTTGGGGTGCGATGGACAGGAAGTCCCTGTCGCTCTGCAGCTCTCCCGACCCCCGCTAGCTGAACGCAGCCCTTTCCCTGCAGCGCCCTGCTTTTGTCATGTCCGGGGGGGGGGGGGGGGGGGGGGGGGGGGGGGGGGGGTGTAAAAATGTGATTTGCCACAGTGTTGGAATCCCCTCTGATCTCTGCTCTGATCTGCGTTTTCTCCCGCAAGCAAGGCTTCGGACTGTCCCCTGATTACAGATGGATTTGTTCTCGACGTTTTATAAAGCAGATGTTAGTGAATTAATTAGCCCCCCTCTCTCTCTCTCTCTCTCTCTCTCTCTGTGACACTGGTGTGTTTGTTCATTGTATTTCTTTTCTTTTCTATTTTCTGCTTTGGGCTGTTGCTGTGTATTGCATTGATAATGTTGCATGTCAAATTGAAGTTTGTTTTCATAATGCAGTTTTTTTTTTTTATTGTGCCATGCTGTATAGATAGTGTTATTTTTTATTTTAATTTTTTTAAAATATATATTTTATTAAAGGAAATGGCAGCACTTTGTTTCCTTTTAAATATTTGACATAATTTTATTGGTCTCAATGGTGGAACGTTTTATTTTGCAAGCAGACATTTAAGTACAGCAAGTTCCCTTGGCCATTCTGCCAAGAAATAATTAAGCTCGGTGCCATTAATGAGACAATTTTTACCATGGTGTTCTGGACAAAGCTGCACGTCCTCAGATTGTCCTTGAATCGTAAAGAAGCTGGCCACAGGCGTATGTGAACTTGGTGTACGTGTTGGCCAAAAACAGGAAGCTTGTGAAAGCTGGTGCCAGTTCTCCCTCCGTTCTCTGTGATGCTCTGTGGCTGCAGTTCTGTGGTGTCAGTGCTCTGTTGTCTGGTGTCAGTGCTCTGATCTGTGGTGTCAGTGCTTCGTTCTGTGGTGTCAGTGCTCCATTCTGTGGTTTCAGTGCTCCATTCTGTGGTGTCAGTGCTCTGTTGTTTGGTGTCAGTGCTGCAGGTTGTGTTGTCAGTGCTTCGTTCTGTGGTGTCAGTGTTCCATTCTGTGGTGTCAGTGCTCTGTTGTTTGGTGTCAGTGCTGCAGGTTGTGTTGTCAGTGCTTCGTTCTGTGGTGTCAGTGCTCTGATCTGTGGTGTCAGTGCTTCATTCTGTGGTGTCAGTGCTGCAGGTCGTGGTGTCAGTGCTTCATTCTGTGGTGTCAGTGCTTCAGGTTATGGTGTCAGTGCTTCGTTCTTTGGTGTCAGTGCTTGCCAGCACCCCCGCTTTGTGTTCTCTGCTCTTCCTTACTGCATTTGTGAAGCTGACCTCCTGAGGAAAATGTTCAGTGTGTTCTGCCTGCATGCGTACATGCATGTTCCTGCAGTTTTTTTTTTTTGTTTGTTTGTTTTTTTTGTTTTTTTGTTTTTTAATAAAATTGAGTTATTCAATTAAATAAAATTTGAATAAAATTCTAATTTGTAGATACTGATCTGAAATGAAACGGAAACTGTACTTAACATTATCTTCTTGTGTTCAGAAAGGTTGTTTGGTTCAAGGTCAACACTCCTGGATCTCAGAAGCAGTGGTCAAAATGTGATTCAAAAATATAATTGGGACCCAAAGTGACTGGGTTTTATTTTTGTAACGGACAGTATCTGCATCCCTCGAGGTGTTGATACAGATGCCAGCTGATCATCGTCCTGTTCTCGCCTCATTTTATTTTTGTTTTATTTTATTTTGCTGGCAGAAATGAGCCATTGAGGCCGAGGCTGGTAAATTTTAAAGTGGTGTTTGTTTCACGGTTAACTGCTCATGCATGCCAAATTCCACTCTTCGTTTTTTCAATGTTTGGACGTGGAGTGTACCAAAATTGTTACACCATTTCTCTGACCTGAGAGAAAATTGTCCAGAAATAACCACCGTTTATTGTGAAATGTGAGGGTAAGTTTTAACGTGTTGTTGTTGGCCTGGCCTGCACCCCATACATATTGGCAAAGCGTAGTGGTAACAACAATCTATCAAACTAACGATCCAGAAAAGAAGGGAAAACAGCAGCAATACCATCATATATGACTGTTATATGACATCTATTAGCTATTAATAAATTAATACATGCCCTTGGCTTTCTCTCTGTCCGCTGGTTTGTGCTACTCCGCCGTTAGCCGTTGTCACGCGCCACTCTCGTTCGGGACCTGGCTGCTATATGAAATTAATTTGACCAACGGTTCTTTCACGTCTGTGCGAAAACTTTTTATTTTAGTCGGCGCAGATTTGGTTCGTCAATTTACTGTAGATTAACGGGTCTGTTTATTGACTGGTTTCTAACTGAAGTTGGAAAAAAAGGTGAATGGCAATCATAAACCAACTTACATTGGTGAAAATGTTTTGGCATTTTCCTGTCACCGTGTGCGAATGCTTTCTCCAACCGTGTTGCAAAGGTTTACGTTTGTAGGCCTATAGTGAAATTTACCGTCTCCCGTGGTACAAACCTTCAAATAGAAATAATGGATTTTTCTCTTTTTTTTTTTGAAGTGATGCGATTCATTCTTCTGCTCGTTCGTGAATAAATGTCTTGAGATTATTATTTATTAGGCTAATGAGAAAAATTAATTAAAGGCTTTTGTTGTCGTTTACGGCTGGTAAAATGCTTGCTGGAGGCTTCAAGTTTAGAGCCGTGACGTGCCTTGGTATAGCTACTTCTTTTATGTTTGCTTTGTGGATAACGAAGCATTTGCCTTGTGACGGAATCGCCATGGGCAGGGTGTGGACTGTTTGAGACTGGGTACTTGTGGAGCCTGTCAAAGCGCTTCATTCGTTTCCTGCACTGGTTAAATGACAACAATCTGCATTTTGTGGACTGTCATATAGGCTACGTTATGCTCGTTATCATCAACCCCCTTGGGGAAGGAAACTGAATGGAACACGAATGATGTGCTAAATTATAGGCTAGCTTCTGTTTGCTGCATATCTGCCATTATTCAGTGTTGGAAGTGGGTTTTGTTTGACAGCGTTTCCAAATGTTACAAGTTCTAGCTTCTTGCAAGATGCAGCTCATATTTGGTGGAAGGAACGTGCTTATGGAGATGTGAATGCAGTTTTTGTTCTTGAATTTGTTTTCTTAGTTTCTTGTTCCAAGTGTACAGTCATTAGTCAAAAGAAACGTATTAAATAATTTGATATTTATTCAGATATACTGGACATTTCATGAAAGAATCTTAATCGGTGAACACAGGAAAAGTGGTTTGAACACGTTCCTGGGACCAGTCAATCTGGTTCGCTGCCCGTGGAAATGTTCAGCATTTCTTAAGGTGTCCATGGTGACCAGGCTGCTTTTCTTTTTGTTTATGTCAACAAGTTTGCGACTAAGCACTTTTTACCTGTTAAGTGTCATCCATTGTGGTGTCAGTAAGATGTGCTCTCATGCAAAGCATTTGTTGCTATAGGGAAGATGGGTGGTGCAGTAAAACAAATGTCACAGGACAGATTTGTAAACCTAGGACCATCGTCGTAGTTCTTGGCAAACATAATTTCCTTAGTCTAATTTAAAACCTTTAATATCTGCACTGCCACTTAAAATAGTTAAGATGCGTGAGTTTATGCATTTAGTTGTAGTATACGCATTTTTAATTTGCTTCTGATAATTTCTCATTTGTGTTGGTATTATTCATGCATTATAGTTGGTATTATAAATGTAATTTATTTTATTTTTTAAATGGAGGATCATCTCATATCTGCCCACTGAGTACATGATGGCATAGTCACAGGCCACATGGACATTTTAATTATTCAATAACTTGTCTCCTTCAAAGTTTAAAGCAGTGCATTTCCTTTGGACAGGTGTGAGTGGGACCCTTTTGAAGGCTGAGGTAAGATTTCAGTCAGAAATCTCATTTTCAAGACTGTAATTAAGTTCCTCTGCAGCTTGTTTTGTTTCGTTTCCTGCAGGTTTGTTTAAAAGGTCCAAGGCTGATTGAGCCAGATTTGAAGATCCTCTCCTCGCCATCACTCACCGTCTGGTTTTGTTGGAAGCGTTGGACTGATTAGCTGTTGCCGGGCGCTGCGTTGCCTCTGACAACGACCGGCAGCGAAAGTCATACATTATTCATCTTCGCTCCAAGCCAGGTTTCTGTGGCATTATCTCTGACGCAACGGCACTGTGTGCTTGACTCAACAGTGACGGGGCCAATTTCCTCTGACTGTTGATATTACTGTAAAGAGAGGTGTACACAGCAAAACCCGAATAGACTCTCATTTGACTGGCTTAAATCGAAATTTTAAATTTATGAAGCCGCTCGCAAGGTAGTGGTAATACATTCAAATTTAACGTGTATATCAGTTTAATTCACCGTTCTGAGATGGTGCATCGTTATTTACTTCTTGTCGACGCGCGGTACGTGCAGATTTATCGCAGGTGGTCTTGCGTGAAATATCGGCGACCTGTGCCTTTGCCGCGGAATGCCACCCCGTATGATTGTCCCGACTCCTTGGACGCGCAGACGACTGGGCCGGCCGTGCACTTGCCTCCAGTCTCCCGTCTCCCAGTCTTTAGTGCGATGCGCCAGTACGCTCGCGGCTCTGTTAATGAGCAACTGATGGTTTCAAATCACCATCGCTGTCGCCAGCGGGCTCTCTTGCGCATTGATTTTGGCTTCCCTCTCCCGTCTCATTCCTTCACTATGCAGCGTAGTTCCCGTTGGAGTTCGAGGCGGAAATGCTGATTGGTCTAAGGGCATTGTTCCCAGTTTCGGCGTTCTGCAGAGATGTGCGTTTTGAGTCCCGTTTCGTTTCTAATGCATTTTAAAACTTTAGAGGCGTGCGTTCGATCAGTATTCGCTTTGTCTTGCAAGTAAATTTTAATGCCGTTGCTTTGATGAAAACTGGTGGTGGAGAAAAAAAAAAATCACAGATGCGAGCCCATTTGTTATTGTTGTGGGTAAATTAAGTATGTATTTGATTCAGTGAATATTGTATTCACTGAATCAAAAAACTAATGATGATAAAAGCTATTTATTTTCACTGCCAGTGGATTTTAAAAAAGGAATTACAAGAACAGGAAAAAAAACTATGCAATCAGAGTTTCAGGGGTCCTGGTATGACCTTATTCATGATAAAGTATGAAGTGATGTAACTGTTGCTGTGGGTGGGTGTAAGACCAGTAGACTAAAGGTGATTGACGTGAAATGAATGGCATTCTCCCTGTATTGGGATCCTGCTGCCTGCCTGCCTGCCTGCCTGCTTGCCAGCCTGTTTACCTGTGGAATTGGTTTTGTCATGATTTATATCTGTCCTTCCCCCTCTGCAGAGAGAAGTGGAAGACTGCCAGCACCTATGAGGCCTTAGTCAGTGGCCATATCTGCTCTCTTTTGCTTTTATCATATTCGTTTAGTAGCATTACTCATGGGTGAGGCCTGCTTAATTGGGCGAGCTTGTTAATTGGGTTGGGAGCGTTTATCGGTGTAAGACCATGTTCCCTGGCTTCCCTAATTCTCACTGGCTGCCACTGTCATTATCGCCATGCAACTGAATCACAGAAGTCCGAACTTAGGCGTGGGCATTGCATTTTCTCGCCTGTGCTTATTGTGATGTGAGCACAGCCATAGTTTATTAGCAGGTTGCCATAGTTAAAATCTGTGTTGGTTATACTGAGTAAGGCTGTAAACTGTATTGGCTTTGTAATCGCAGTTGTCGTCAAGACAACAAAAAAAAAAAAAAAAAAACATTTTCACGTGCGTACGTTTGCCAGTTCAACTGTATTTTCTTAATAATTTTGAAGCAGCATTTTTTATTTAGTTGAAAATGAATTCACTGGGGAAACATGTTCCTGCATCCAATGTCTACTTGAGGAAGCGTATTAGTGGTGCGGTTCTTACATTCCCACGTGCAGGCGGTGTTCCATATTCATGTAATCATGGGCTTGCAGCTGCACTTCTGGAATTGTTGCGGTTGGACGGTTGGATCCTGCCGTTTTCCGCGTTCGCCGTTTTCCTCGTTTCCGCCAGAAGGCGTCCCCGGAACGTTCCGGAACGTCGGGCCCCCGCCCGCGGCGGTCCGGCGCAGATGGCGGTAACCGAGCCGTTCACCGCCCCCGCGGTCCTTTTCCCACCGATGCGGGGAGGGGGGGCGAACGGCGAACGGCCGCGCGCGAACGGGCGATGACGCTCCGCTTCACTGCCGATCAATCTGCGGTCGACTCCGGCGAGGAAGGACGGACTCGTCGAGCAGCTGTTTAAGTGACGGCTTCCGTTAGCCTACGCTAACGTGACCCGAGGTGGAACAGAAAGACAACCAAGAGGGCCTGTCAGCTGGGAGAGAGGGGCCTTCTGGCCTTCAGTGTCGTGTGAGCACTGGAGGAAGACCAGGCCTTGATCTGCAGTGCTCCTGTGTTTCTTTTAATTTAATTTAATTTTTTTTCCTTCTTGTCCTGGAGCAGGTGTTTAACCTTGCCATTTAAAACCAAGGTTTTGGTTGGTCATGCCGCTGATGATTTCAGCGTGAACTTGATGTGAAGGAAGAGGAGACCACGTGGATCTTACCACATGCCTAAACAGGCTGTTCTGTGTTGGAATGGTATGAGGGCCGCATGTTTGTAAGTGTTCAGAAAACTGGGCTTTCAATTCGGATGGTTGCAGGTTCAAAGTTGGGAAGACACTGCCATTGTATGCCAAACGAGGGAGACCCTTCCCGCTGTATCTTTTCGATACGATCGTCCCCTCAATCACTCCACTGAATTTTCAGCTGTGAAACTGAGCAATGAGCTGGAAAGGAGCTGTCAAGAATAACCAAGTTTCAAAACTTCATCAGCTTTTCACTGGAAAAAGAATACACTCCTCCAACTCTACTTCTCTCAAAGGCTCCCAACCTCAAAGTCTTTGTCCCCCCCCCTCCTCCTCTCTCATTCTCCCTTCTCTCTCTCTCCCTGCTCTCTCACTCTTTCCCTTCTCTCTCTCTCCCTGCTCTCTCACTCTCTCCCTCCTCTCTCTCACTCTCCCTGCTCTCTCACTCTCTCCCTGCTCTCTCTCTCTCACTCTCCCTGCTCTCTCACTCTTTCCCTGCTCTCTCACTCTCTCCCTGCTCTCTCACTCTCTCCCTGCCCTCTCACTCTCTCCCTGCTCTCTCTCTCTCTCCCTTCTCTCTCACTCTCCCTGCTCTCTCGCTCTCTCCCTGCCCTCTCACTCTCCCTTCTCTCTCACTCTCTCCCTGCTCTCTCACTCTCTCCCTTCTCTCTCACTCTCTCTCCCTGCTCTCTCACTCTCTCCCTCCTCTCTCACTCTCTCCCTGCTCTCTCACTCTTTCCCTATCCTCAGCCTTTCTGTGTTTTTGCTCTCTGCCAGTAAACAGCGAGTGAATCTCTGGCTTTTGTCATAGCTGTCGGCCCGCCTGCCTGCCGCGCCGTGGCGTGGCTCTCTTGTCCCGATGTCTTTGATCAGCTCATACGGAGTCGGCGGCTGTGCTTCCTTTGGGTCTTTATAAAAGGCTCTGAGCTGTGTACATTTCCCTGGGGCTGGGCTTGAGCATGCTCGGGTTCAATGACCTGTCTGTCTTCTCTGCAGGGACGGGGAGGGACAGTGATCTATCTACAACTAGACTACAGGGGAGATTTCTTTATTTTATTTTTTTGGGGTTTTTTTTAAAAAAGTCTCCCGAAGAACTTCCCTTCGGTTTGAAATGAGAAACCCTTTTGAACAAGTAAAGATCATTCTCCACATGAGTTTTTCCTGTTGAAAACCTTAAATCCATCCCAAATGTAGCTGGTTGTCTTAGCTCACCTATGCTTCAGTTTTTACTTTTTTTTTTTGAAAAATTCATGCTTTTAGTTTCTGGCAAATCATGAAACTGCAGACTCACTCAATGCTGATGGTCCCAGTTTCGTTAGCCACAGTGAGGTATTATGGTAGCTGTAGGCATGGGGCAGATGGCTCTATATTTTATATATGTATTTATGATACCATGAGCTCCATAATGTTTGGTACAAGGAGATCCCCCCCTCTTGATTTGGCTCTGTACTCCACAATTTTAAATTTGTAATCAATCAATTCACATGTGGTTAAAGGGCTGATTTCCATCTTTTATTGAAGGTTATTTTAATACCTTTTGGTTTCACAATGTAACTGCACTTTTCTTTGGGGTAAAAAAAGAAATTATTCAATTGTTTAATTACAAATCTGAAGTCTGTGGAGTACAGAGCCAAATCAAGAAGAAATGCGTCTGTTCCAAAATATTGAGTTGACTGTATGTATATGGTGTATACAATAGCTGCTGTGTGTTTTATTTGGATAAACGCCGTATTATGTAAGCTCAGTTTCTTTGGTTTGGACTTCAGATTTGTTGAACATTTGTCCGCTGTGTTCATTAATGAGAATCTTTAGCTTCATTGCCAGGGCTGCTCACCTGTAACTCATCTACTGTATAATTCACCATTTACTTGCATTCAGATTACCTGCTTCTCACTTCCTGGATGAAACCCTCCAGCCGTCCAGTGAAGCTAATTTTGTTACAACCGAAAAACAATCCTCTCCCTCAAAATTGCTTTGTCATCAAATGCATTGTTCGCTGCGGCATATATTTTATGACTGAACAGTAAAGAGGATTTTAGATAATGAAGGCATAGAGTCGAGCGCTCCATTTTGATTCATGCACATTGAATGAAAGCATTCTGTACTCGGAATGCTTTGAAGTGCAGTGTTCATTTCTTTAACCCTTTTTAGGCATACGATCACAAATATGTGATTAGAATGTTTTTAACTAAACATTCTGATGCTGTTGTAACAACCCATCCATCATCTATACTCGCTTATTCCTGGTCAGGGTCACAGGGGGTGCTGGAGCTAATCCCAGCATGCATACCAACCCACACAGACACAGGGAGAATGATGTAACGATCACTACTAATAAACTCAAAGCAATGGAGTTCTAGAACGCTGACTTGGAATTTTGAAAAAAAAAAAAAAAAAAACTGCTCTTCAAAAGGTTAATAATGGTAAGTACATTTGGGAAGGGGGGGGGGGGGGGGGGGTTATTGTGTCCTAGGGTGATGGAATATTCAGAAACTGCATGGCAGTTGTAGGACACAAATAAACATTAATCTAGTCTAGTTCTGCTGTGGTATTTCACTGGCATGGCTAGCAAGGAGAGCAAGGTCAGAACTGAAGGCCTTTGACATCAGAACGTGATTTTTCTCCTTCAATGCAAGCTAGCCACGAAGGAGAAAAGCTTATCAGCTTATCTGTAATGGACTATTGGTTTTTCTTGGTGATGTCAGGCCTTCTGTCTTTGGGATGCCATGACATCATAGTTTCATGCAGTCTTCATGAGAGCTGATTCATTGCATGTTCAGTAACTGTTCAGTAACATTGTTGACCATCCCAAACGTATGCACTGTTGTTAACGCATATCATTGATGGGTTTGCACTGTTTCACTGTCCTGGGTGACGTGTGGTCTCCCATCTCAGTTCTGTAGCTCTGTCTCATGCCTCTCTTCAGGCACGCCTGTAAGGGGACATGTGCCCTTGTGTGTGCTGCAGTTGGGTCTGTTACATAAGCACTGCGTAATATGTCAATATTTCTGTCACAATATCTTGTTATGTGTATATGTGTATTACTAGGTGTGAATATATACTGTATATGGACGTTGTGCACATACTTGCATGTAAGCACGTACAAATGGTATGAAAAGTGTTCCCTTTTTTAAAAGTAGTTTTTTAAAACTATTTCTTACCTGCATTATGAATACATTTTGAGCAGCAATGATGATGTTAGCATTGCAGGTGATGGGGACGTGTTGAGACCAGGGAGTGATAACAGGTGATTGGTTTTAAAAAAAATAGTTTAGAGAAACCGTTTAAAGACGACAAATTCAATTACCCTGAAGCCACCGGTCTCTGCATTATTCCAATCTTTCTCAGGTGGCCCAGATACCATGACAACCGCAACTGGAACCCCTTCATGGAACCCGTTTCCAATTCCTGGAGGGAAACGATATTTTTGGGGGAGGTGTCAGTCCTATAATTGGGCCAAGCAGAAAGTGAGAGTGGGGGGGGGGGGGGGGGGGGGGTAATGCGAGAGCGCCTAATGCAGTTTGTGTGCCTGATGAGGCCTTAACGAAGCACTTACGAATGCAGCTGTGGCTACTGCGTTAAAGCCTGCCGGTGTCAGATTTCAGGCCCGCATGAGCTCCTGAGGCCGAGCCTAACATTGGGGTATCGATCTGCACGTCCACTTTAGCGATGATGGAGCTCGTACAAGAAGAGGAGTAGCCCCAGCAGAGGCAGACGTACTGGGGAACTCTTTTCTCTCTCTCTCTCCCGCTCTCTCGCTCCGGGACAGCTCCAGTTTTAAAGTCCTCGCCATGGAGAACGCGTGGCCAGAGGAGGAGACCGTGGATTTGGATTTGGACGACGTTCGTCTGTCGGCGGTGGCGGTGTGGAATGTCGAGGTCACAGAGGAGCTGGAGTGAGTGTCTTTGCCGTTAAAAAAAAAAAAAAAAAATGGCGGTTTCTTTGCCGAGCGATGCATGCACATCTGTCCTGGTTCCCGCTCAGAGAGCTTAACTCCAGCGTCCGATTGAAAATGTTTCCACTGTATGGGTTAAAAAAAAAAAGAAAGAAAAAAAGGGAGACTTCCTAGCTGCAGTTTTCGCTGTGATTTCGTTTCTAATGAGATTGTGGTTTGTGCTTCAGTTGTTTACTCTGGGACTGAAGTGACAGTGAAGTTATGCTGAGCAACAGTCATGGCTGCTCCATGCACGCCCAGTGCATCGATCATGACTTTGATCATGACAGTACAGATCAAATAGAGCTGGTAACATAGCCAGATTTTCACTTTTTTAAAAATGTATTAGCGAGTGACTCTCGTTCGTTCCAGTTTTGCGAAGCTGCCGTTAGCGGTAATCGGAGACGTCGTCGTCGTCGTCGTTGTCGTCGTGCCCTCGTTCCTCGCGTCTCCTCTGGGATCGCTCTCGAACTTTGCCTCGGAAGCTGTGCTCGAGAGCTGAGAGCCGTCGTGCAGAAGGTTTCTGAGACCCCATCTGTTCCAGCGCCGCGGAGACAGAGCGACCGCTAACGCGGCGCGATCGCTAAACGTGGCGCGATCGCTAACGCGGCGCGATCGCTAATGCGGCGCTATCGCTAACGCGGCGCGATCGCTAACGCGGCGCGATCGCTAACGCGGCGCAATCGCAGGGCTTAGGAACAGCCTGGCGTGATTAAAAGAGAGAAAGAGAGAGAGAGAGAGAGAGGAGGAGAGAGAGAGAGAGAGGAGGGAGGGAGAGAGAGACAGGGGATACAGGGGGGTAGAGAGCGGGAGAGAGAAAGAGAGAGAGAGAAGAGAGAGAGGATACGGGGGGTAGAGAGTGGGAGAGAGGGAGAGGGAGAGAGAGAGAGAGAAAATGAAAACGCGTTTGCACTTTAGACGAGCTCCGCTGGTGTTCTGGGTAGCCGTCCGCTCGGTGATCTCAGGCCCATTTTTTGTGTGAATATTGATTTTTTTTTTTTTTTCTCCTGCGTTCCGGATAAAAGCTGATTATACGCTGAATCGGACCCTCCCAGAGGGCCTGGGAGAGTGGTGCTGATGGAGACTTGCTCTCCCGTTTCTGCAATATAATACCCAGAAGCCTTGCTGTCTGCGGATCACTGCTGCTCTCCCAGATCCTAGGCATTCTCTTCACCAAAGTTGTCTGGATAAAACTGCCTCAGGCCAAACAGCCCCATCCTCCATGTGATCTGGGGGGGGGGCGTGTTCCATGAAGCTGGAAAACTGCACTGAGTAAAACCTGCACCGAGTAAAACCCTCACAGCACAGCACAGCACTTTTTTTTAACTTCAGTCCCTGTTCCAGATTTGGGAAGGGCTCCGGGTTTTACTCAGTGGCACTTGTTCAGCTTTGTCAACCAGGGCCCAGGTCTTGTTTGGGCCATCCGCAGTCTAACCGGCTATACAGTCTCACTGTTGTCGTTTACCATCCAGCATCTGAATCGCAATTTTTTTTTTACATGAGTGTTGCTGTGGTGTGTGTTTTTTTCCAGAATTGCTTCAGTGTCACTCCTGATTATGTCGCAGAATTGCGGTTGTCGAGGATCGTGAACCCCGTGGGTCCCTTGATATTGCAGTGATTGGAAATGGGGTTGGAGCTGTGACACATTGGAATAAGTGAGAATTAAGTGTTTATATACGAGAATGGCGGGGGCTGCTGGGTGACTCATCCTGCTAATCCGCTGTCCTAGTGTATGAGTAAGACCCCACATTCCGACTAACCTGATAACAATGTCGAGCATTTTGGAAGTGACTAGCATCAGCTAAGTAGCATTGCCAGATGTGTGTGTCATGTGATCAGTAGTGAGCGCTATAGCTATAACTAAAACTAATGATACTGAGCAGCTAGTGGGAGGAGCCAGGGTTGGTGCTGGTCCCTCATGAGAAATCGAGTAAAGGTCAGAGAGCTGACCCCCAAATCAGTTACAGTCTGCTGTGATTGGTGCCAGAAGTCCCCTGTGTAATACAGAGCTGACCCCGCAGGTCAGTTAGAGTCTGCTGTGATTGGTGCCTTAATTCCCCTGTGTAATACAGAGCTGACCCCCCAGGTCAGTTACAGTCTGCTGTGATTGGTGCCTGAATTCCCCTGTGTAATGACTGCATGTTTCAATCCCTGTGCACATGCAGGAGAAACACATATGGGCCGTTAAACAGTAGCTCATGCAATTATAAAGCGCAGAGGTTAAAATGAATACATTAATGCATCGACTTAAGTTGCAGAGTTTCGTTATTCGGCAGGGTTTGCTGAAAGGTTACTTGGCAGCTACCGTCGAGCCTGGTTTCCATGTCGGTGCTGTAATATACCATTGGGCCTTGTGTGGCCCATGACTGCAGTGGTTGTGAGTTTTTTTTGGTTTCGGTGGTTTGGAGTGCTGTCTGAAAAATGGGTTTCGTGTGAGGGGGAAAACGTTACAGGATTTGATGACGGTCTAAAGGAAAGGGGTTTTATGTGGGTACAGCGCAAGACGGCAGTGTAGTATAATGTGTAGTATAATGGTTAAGGGAACTGGTCGCAGGTTCGAATTCTCAGGTGGAACACTGCCCTTGAGCAAGGTACTTAAATTACTTTAGCATATGTCCGGCTGTATAAATGGATGTCCAATGTAAGTGCCATGTTTAAAAAAAATTTTTTTTTTAAAAAAAAAAGGTTGTGTAAGTCACTCTGGATAAGAGTGTCTGCTAAATGCCTGTAATGTACGAGCAAGTTTCCTTTGTGAACAAAGCTGATCTCATTCCTAAATGCAGAGATAGGCACTCGTGTCTCGGCCCAGCTGAGGTAGAATATATATGTGTCACGTCAGGGCCTTTCAGGGCATTTACACCAGGATAGAAGACCTGGACACTGAACGTTACTGTGGCGTGAAGCTGTGTTTGGTTTTCAAAAAAGTAAAAAGAGAATAATTGACTGGTTACCATTCCATTCCAAAAATACTGATTGAATATCGGTGTGTGCCAAAATGAGCTCTTTCATGCACGCGTGCACCTTATGTACCTCTCGTGAAAGACACACCGTTACCGTGATTTTCCCACTTGTGCTCCGGCCCTCTCTGATGCCGACTGTAATTTCTGGTTTCCTTGGATTTCCAGGAACGCCAAAGCAGAAAAGCTTGCAATGGTCCATTAAGCCTTCATCAGTTGCAGCATCTCCATCTCCCTTCCTCACAGGGGTGTATGCTTTCCAGCGTCCATTATCTTTGAGTAAATCTACAAATGCATTTCCCCCATGCTTTTAGGGACTGCACTGCTCACTGGTATAATCATATTGGGGTATTAGTATTATATTACAAATCTGAACCACCTGTGAGTCCCACATCTTTGGGTAACACTTTTTTAGTTTTTATTTAACCTTTATTTACCCAGGGTATGTTCGCTGAGCACGGATGCTCTTTTGCAGGAACGCCCTGCTTCACACTCATACACATTCACACCTGTGAGCTGCCCAGTACAACCACAATCCTCTGTGGTTGGCCACTGAGCAGCCCCACTGGAAGGAGAGAACATTTTTTAGCCGATTAAATCGGGATGATTAGGTGGCAAGTTTTCTTGTGCTTCTGCAAAGGAGGGAGTGTGGATTGAGAATCACCGTTCCACAGTCTATTTTCTTATGGTTTCTTGTCACTGTTTCATCCCCGTAGCACTGTCTGCATGCCCAGTTCAGCCTGGCATGGCATGACTTGTTTAAAAGAAATGTTTTGTCATTGGCTTGATGCTGCATATTGTGCATCGATCAAACACAGTGCCGTGACCGTTTCAATTCATTCTCACGAAATTTTAGCATGAAACAACTGCTGTGTCAGGATTATATCGATGATGAAAATTGTAATAGGCGCCATTAATAACCTATCATTTTAGTTTTACTTGGTATAACCTTTCATTAAAGTGTGATGTCATGCTGTCTGTGCCTCTTCCTGCTGTTACGTTTTTCTTTCAGCTTTGAATTTTGCTTCATAATTGAAGCTTTCTGATGACATCATCACTTCCCCTTTGTTAGCCAACGACATGCTTTTTATGTATTATTATTTTTATTTTTTTACTTCAAAGACAACTGTCAGAATCCATATCATTATAATGCCCCAACCACCAATTGTTAGAGCACATTTTTATATCAGCATAGTCTTTTCATTTAAGTGTTAATCTTGTTGTAGTTCTGAGTGGCTATTTGATTCTGGTTTGGGAGATTGCGGAGTGAATTATTAAAGATTGAAGAATATACTTGTTTCTAGAAATTATAATTTAAACAACATCAGTGGTACGGCGTTCTAATAAAGAATAGTGACGGCATCATGAACTAAATATGTAATAAACGTAATAAGCATGATAATAATATGCATTGTCGAGAGGAGTTTAAGCCGTTGCTAATGCATAGCGCGTGCTGAAGCCGCCGCGCTGCAATGGTTAATGTTGTTGTGTTTAAGATGAGAGGCAGCGGCGGTCGGATATGCGTTTAAATCTGATTGTGGCAGCTGGAGCTGGCTTCTGTGGGACACAGCAGGTGAAGAGAAGTCTTTAAAGGTTCAGAGTAATATCTATCCCCGCTGGATCCGCACGCGCGTCCTCCGGCTTCTCTCTCATCCGCGTCTCTGAATAATAGATAGGTTTCCGCAAAAAATCCGCGCGGGAAAAATGTGAAATAGTTTTATCTATCTATCTATTTTTTTAAATATATATATTTTTTTGCTTTAACTCTCAATTGAGGTTTGTGTCTTTCAAACCACTGGCTGAATAATTTGCACTTTAAATGCGTTACAGCAGCTGGTCTTGAAGATTGTGGCAGATAGGGATTATGGGAATGGGACGGTCCGTCGAGTCATGAGGTAATGCATCCGTATTTTTATTTCCATTTCTTTCTGCTGGGTCGTGTGGTGTGATCATGGGGAAATGTGTGTGTCCATGTGAAGATCCTGGGGTTCCTGGAACCTCTGGAGGTTGAGACTATACTGCGCTCAGAATCAAACGCATGCG
The DNA here is from genome assembly GCA_025169545.1 of Anguilla japonica. Lineage (NCBI taxonomy): Eukaryota > Metazoa > Chordata > Actinopteri > Anguilliformes > Anguillidae > Anguilla > Anguilla japonica. The sequence continues at coordinate 34,716,461 of CM045897.1, forward strand.
TCTGGTACAAACTTTAAAAGGATTTAAACTTTTTTTTGGGGGGGGGGGGGGGGGGTGTCTTCATGTATGTGCCAACATCGGTGTAATTTAAAGCCACTTTGCGGTAATTTTACTGAAAAAGTTTCAGCCTTTCATATTGTTTTCATTGTTCATGAACCAATTATAATTTCAGTGCAGAAATAATGCTTGGGAAGGATACGTATTGATTGTGAATCAAGAGCAAATGTTAGAATTTTCCTTTTTTTTATTTTATATTGTTTTATTCACTTGCATATTTGGGAATGTATGCATTATTTTATTATTATTTTTAGTAAATATTGGGTGACAGCTGAATGTCATTGCCCTGGTCCTTGCAACAGAAATGGCCTTAGATCCATTACAGGCATTTTAGCAGACGTTCTTATCCAGAGCGACATGCACAGCTTTTTGTGAATGAGGAGCTATAGAGTGTCATTTCTTTTTCTATCTCTCCATCTTTTTCCATCTGAAGTATCTCTCCAGTCCTCAATCCGTCTCTTCTTTTTTTCCTTCTGTCTCTGCCCATTTCTTTCAATCCATTTGCCTTTCATCCCATCTCTCCATCTGTCTCTTTGTGGGCCACTTTATCACTCCTGCAACTTTCTTTCTCTTTTCTCTTCACCTCACTTCATCTCTCTCTCTCTCTCTCTCTCTCTCTCTCCCCCCTCCATCTCCCTCTCTCTCTCTCTCTCCCCCTCCCTCTCTCCATCTCCCCCCCTCTCTCTCTCTCTCTCTCTCTCTCTCTATTGACTTCTTGCCTAGGCCATCTTTATGTTGGACCATCCCTTTCTGTCTGATCTTTTCTCTCAGCGAGGCTGAGTCACAGCTGTTGCGTTCGCTGAATATGAAATTTATTTTGGAGGAGTGCAGAGGACCCCCATGCCCCTGGTGCTGTTAACGGCTGGAGACAGAGGCAGGTCCCCAACAGCAGGGCTGCCCAACCCTGCTCCTGGAGATCTACCGTCCTGTAGGTTTTCACTCCAACCCTAACAAAGCACAGCCTCATTCAACAGCTAGAGCAGGGCTGCCCAAAAGTTTTATATTTAATAGTTATGTACAGACTCGCAGATCTTTGAGGATGGATGATGTGTAAATTAATGCCTGTGCTCTGTGCTTGAAGGTCACCGGCTGATTAATGAGTGGTGCTGCTCTTGAATGATTCATTGAAAAAAATCCTGAATGTTAAATCAATTCATATATTCATGTGAATGAATATAAATGTAGAAAATAATCATTAGCCGTCTCACTGTCACCACTCAGCATTTCTCTTAGTCTGTCCACCTCTTATAGAGCACATATAGAGAATGCTCTCTTTCTCTCAATCCCTCCTGTCTTCATTTCTCTTCACCTCCCTCCGTCTGACCACCTCCCTCTGTCTCTCTCCCTCTTTCACTCCGTGGCTCTCCCCATCCCTCTCTCCTCATCCATCTCTCCAGCACTCCGCTCTGTGGCTCTCCCCATCCCTCTCTCCTCATCCCCCTCTCCGGCTCTGCCCATCCCTCTCTCCTCATCCCCCTCTTCAGCTCTGCCCATCCCTCTCTCCTCATCCCCCTCTCCAGCTCTCCCCATCCCTCTCTCCTCATCCCCCTCTTCAGCTCTGCCCATCCCTCTCTCCTCATCCCCCTCTCCAGCTCTCCCCATCCCTCTCTCCTCATCCCCCTCTTCAGCTCTGCCCATCCCTCTCTCCTCATCCCCCTCTCCAGCTCTCCCCGTCCCTCTTTTCTCATCCCTCTCTCCAGATCTCCTCATCCCTCTCTCTGCTCTGTGGCTCTCCCCATCCGTCTCTCCTCATCCCTCTCTCCGGCTCTCCCCATCCCTCTCTCCTCATCCCTCTCTCTGCTCTGTGGCTCTCCCCACCTCTGTCCTCATCCCCTCTCCCTCTTTCCCTTCTCTCCGGCTCTCCGCTCTGCGGCTCTCCCCACCTCTCACCTCATCCCACTCTCCCTCTTTCCTCATCCCTCTCTCCAGCTCTCTGCTCTGTGGCTCTCCTCAACCCTCTCTCCCTCTCTCCTCATCCCTCTCTCTAGCTCTTCCTCACCCCTCTCTCCTCATCCCTCTCTCCGGCTCTGCCCATCCCTCTCTCCCCATCCCCCTCTCCAGCTCTCCCCATCTCTCTTTCCCCATCTCTTTCCCCATCCCTCTCTCCAGCTCTCCGCTCTGTGTAAAATGAGGCTGCTGCTGTTATGGTCGCTGGCTCCAGGCCTTCAGGCTGAATGACTGAACGCTGTCCTGCTGAATATTTATGACCCGGCGCGGAAGGGTAGTGCCAAAGTCACCGTTTACTGACCTCAATAAAAACATACTTATTAGGCAATGCTGGTCTGCATCAGAAAATGGATTCCAGGGCTGGAAAAACCAGGTTCAGAAAGTAAAAGTCCTCCACAGTATTTTGTTGCAATCACCTGGATGTGATAATTGGAATAATAATTCTTCAGCCAGGAGGTAGAACTTTATTAGTGAAATCTAAATCTGGCTGGGTTTGTGGTGGGAAGAAACACATGGCAGGACTTCTACTTTCTGACCGCTGGACCTTCCACCTCTGATACATTGTGAGATTTACAAAACTTCAGTCTTTCATAAAAAGGATTTCTTATGATACCTTTTTTCTTAGACACCTCTAGATGTGGATGGAGTCTGAATTTGGTGAACTAAACAGGCCTGTGTCTTAGATCATGCAAAGAAAGTGTTCGTTATGTGGCCAAAAGTATGTTGGACACCTGACATCCAACATTCATCCAAAATTATGGGAATTAATATGGAGTTGGTCCACCTTTTGCTGCTGTAACAGCCTCCACTCTTCTGGGAAGGCTTTATACTAGATGTTGGAGCATTGCTGCAGGGATTTGCATCCATTTAGCCAGAACAGCATTAAGTGAGGTTGGGCACTGATTGGGCGATTAGGCCTGGCTCGCAGTTGGCTTTCCAATTGATCCCAAAGGTGTTGGATGGGGTGGAGTTCAGGACTCTGAGGAGGCCAGTCAAGTTTTTCCACACCATTCTCGCTAAAACCATTTCTATATGGACCTCATTGTGTGCCCAGGGGCACTGCCATGCTGAAACAGGAAAGGGCCTTGCCCAAACTGTCATGGAAGCACAGAATCGTCTAGAATGACTCAAAATCCCTCCATATTTAACAGAGTTACTGCTGTTATTATATGGCAGTAACCCAGACACGTAGAAAGGAAATGAATATTATTTTATGATGAGAAAGGTCTTGTTTTGCTCCGAGCATTCAAAGCAATGTATTATGTATTCGTTAACAATTAAATGTTAACGGATGCACAGTTCAGAGAAAAAGAATTATGCATGGAGCCCTTCTTGTGCATTGGCCTCCCTTTTTTAATGCATTCAGGACAAATCTGCAAGCACGGGCGGCAAACTAAGGCCGTTTCGCCCTGTCAGACAGGCCCCCGCTTTCACCCGAAAGTGTGGAGGAACGGAGTCACGCTTCGGTTACTATTAATTTAAAGTTTTACTGTTAGTTATTAGCTCAATTCATTGGTCCCTTCGGGCTGAAATCTGAAATGAGTCCTCAGAGGAAAAGGAGACACCACGGCAGATTAAAGGGTGAATTGGTACCTTCATGTTAATGGCTGTGTTACTCTACTGTAAATCACTAAACCTAAATATTTCCATAGAATTAAGAGCATTACCTGCAGTTCTCCTGGCTTATTGTTTCCTGTCGAGGCTTTTTCTCGATAACGGGAACAAGCTGTGGAAGCGTGTGATTAAAATGCAGGAGTTTTATTTTTTTTTTTTTTTTTACTTTAATTAAAGCTGCTGTCCCTGAGGCAGGCCCTGGTATCGCAGCTGTGTCACCTCATAAGACTGAGCTGTTATACAATCAGCCACACACACATGCACACACACACTACACACACACACACACACACATGCACACACACTATACACACACACACACACACACAGGCACACTACACTCACACACTACACACACACACACACACACACACACACACACACACACACACATGCACACACACTATACACACACACACACACATGCACACACACGATACACACACACACACACACACACACACATGCACACACACTATACACACACACAGGCACACTACACTCACACACTATACACACACACACACAGGCACACTACACTCACACACACACACACACACACACACACACACACACAGACACACTACGCTCACACACTATACACACACACACACAGGCACACTACACTCACACACACACGCACACACACTATACACACACACACACACAGGCACACTACACCCACACTATTCACACTATACACGCGCACACACACATTACACACACACACCCTATGCACACACACACTATATACACACACTCACACGTGCACACAGACACTATACGCACACACAAACACTATACACAACACGCACACACACATACGCTATACGAACACGCAAACTCACACATACATTCTCACACACACACACACACACACACGTATACAGTATGTTTAATTCAAAGGAGCTCTTGTCGGTGCAACATCTCTTCTGCAGTGTAGTATTGGGCTTCTGTGCTGGAGTTCAGTGCCGAAGCCTGAGCTTCAAAGGAAAGGGCAGTGTACGCCTGGTAGAAAGTCCGAAAGAAAGAAATATAAAGTCCGTTTTTCCTTCTTCTTCTTTTTTAAACTCGTCCACCTGATATCTCACAGTTCCTCACAGTGAAAATGTATTAGGTTTTGGGGGGTGGGGGTGGGGGGGGGGTTTATCTGTAACAAAGGGTCTAGTCAAGAAAGATGATGAAAGGAGGCGCTAATACCCTGGAAGAGTGGTGATAAAGTAGCCCCCAAGGCCGTCCCAAACTCCAAGGCGAGTAAGCGGTTCGCAGAGGGCATATCTATACGTGTTTGATGGGGCCCGTTCATCCAGTTTCCTTGGGTCATATTTTCCTCACAGAAGCACCTTGGGGACCTTTTTAAAAAGTTCTGTTCCCGCCGCTGGCCTCGGCGACAGGGACGCCGCGCTGGCTGAGCGCGTTTGGGGTTTTTTCGGTTTCTCCCTCTCGAGCTCGGCTGCTGGTCGTCGCGTCGGCGTTAGCGCGCGCGCGCGTCGTAGCCCCAGCTGTACCGGCATCGATCCCCCCCCCCCCCCCCCGCGCCTGTGGAGGCACTGGCCCGGAATGCCGTGCTATTTCATTAGCCAGGCGAGCGCTCTTCCCTCAGGCTACTGGGCCCCCGCGACACAGGCTCGGCAGAAAGCTGCGTGCGTGTGTGTGTGTGTGTGTTTATAACGCTAGCTAGCTAGCGTTTTATTCAGACGCTAGCCTTTTTTGATGAGCCGGATAATCCCGGCGCTCCGACCCAAGTCGAGCGGCGAGCGCTCCGAGCCGGAATAACCGACGTCGGCGCGGAGGAACGTCGGCCGAGATGTCGCCTCCTCCCGCCTCCCGGAACAGGACGGTCGCGGCTCACAGGGGTCCCGTCAGAGACAGGCACGCTCGCGACTGCGAGCTGGGAGTGTTCACGGTCATACAGTGAGTAGAGCTGTGCGGTCATGCAGTGAGTAGAGCTGTGCGGTCATGCAGTGAGTAGAGCTGTGCGGTCATGCAGTGAGTAGAGCTGTGCGGTCATGCAGTGAGTAGAGCTGTGCGGTCATGCAGTGAGTAGAGCTGTGCGGTCATACAGTGAGTAGAGCTGTGCGGGCGTACAGTGAGTAGAGCTGTGCGGTCATGCAGTGAGTAGAGCTGTGCGGTCATGCAGTGAGTAGAGCTGTGCGGGTGTACTGTGAGTAGAGCTGTGCAGTCATACAGTGAGTAGAGCTGTGCGGTCATACAGTGAGTAGAGCTGTGCGGTCATGCAGTGAGTAGAGCTGTGCGGGTGTACTGTGAGTAGAGCTGTGCAGTCATACAGTGAGTAGAGCTGTGCGGGTGTACAGTGAGTAGAGCTGTGCGGGTGTACAGTGAGTAGAGCTGTGCGGTCATGCAGTGAGTAGAGCTGTGCGGTCATGCAGTGAGTAGAGCTGTGCAGTCATGCAGTGAGTAGAGCTGTGCAGTCATACAGTGAGTAGAGCTGTGCGGTCATACAGTGAGTAGAGCTGTGCAGTCATACAGTGAGTAGAGCTGTGCGGGTGTACAGTGAGTAGAGCTGTGCGGTCATGCAGTGAGTAGAGCTTCGCGGTCATGCAGTGAGTAGAGCTTCGCGGTCATACAGTGAGTAGAGCTGTGCGGTCATACAGTGAGTAGAGCTGTGCGGTCATACAGTGAGTAGAGCTGTGCGGTCATGCAGTGAGTAGAGCTGTGCGGTCATGCAGTGAGTAGAGCTGTGTGGTCATACAGTGAGTAGAGCTGTGCAGTCATACAGTGAGTAGAGCTGTGCGGTCATGCAGTGAGTAGAGCTGTGCAGTCATACAGTGAGTAGAGCTGTGCGGTCATACAGTGGTTGGTCGTGTTGCGGTCGTGTTGCGGTCGGTGTGTCTGGGAAATAAATGGTGACTCTTAATTAAGCCTTAATTCTGACCGGGGTAATAGGTCTCCATGCTACATGAGTTACATGGGAAATTGGCACTATAATAATAATAATAATAATAATAATAATAATAATTTGGGCAGCAGTGTAGTATAATGGGTAAGGAGCACGTCTTAACCTGCATTGCTTCAGTATATATCCATATCCATATCCAGCTGTATAATTGGATGCAGTGTAAATGCTAAGTAAAAAGTTGTGCAAGTCCCTCTGGATAAGAGCGTCTGCTGAATGCCTGTAATGTGCGATACGCACTGGAGTGTAAAAATGCGATTCTTTGACCGGTCTCACACGTGGCTCCACTCAAGGGCATTCCTCCTCCTCCGGCTCCAGTATTTTCTGGGATTATTGTGAAAATGGGATTTGTGTTTGCAGATGGGCTGTGTGTCCTGTCCTCGTCTGCGCTGAGAACGAATTGTGAAATGAGAAATGATGTGATGTAATGCGATATGAGGTGTGGTGAAGTCGTACCAGAGGCCAGATGCACTGAAACGATGCACATCCTGTCTGTCCTTGTATACAATCAAACTAATTCACTTATTGTGCAATAAGTGAATCAGTTTGGTAAATTATGTCAATTACAGTACTGGGTATTAGAACATAATTGTTAACTTACGTTGAACTACAGAAAACCTGACAAGCAACCAGCAAACCTTTGACCCAGTTCACACACACGCACACACATGCACACACAGACACACACATACGCACGCACACACACGCACGCACCTCCGCACGAGTACACACAAACACACGTGTGCATGCAGACTCGCGCACACACATACACACATACACGTACATGTACATGCAGACACTACGCACCCACGCACACACACACACGTGTGCATGCAGACTCGCGCACATACATACACTCACACACACGCCTGTGTGCACACGTACATACACGCACGTGTGGATGCAGACACTACGCACACACACGCGCACGCACGCACGCACACACACACGCGCACACACACACACATACACACACACACACACACACGCGCACACACTCACACACACACACACACACGCACGCACACACACACACACACGCACACACACACGCTCAGATGGAGCAGGGTCGCTCGTTAATGCCGTTCCACATCTTTACCGCAGGCCCCAGGATTAAGGCGGGAATTTACTTCAGACCTCGACCTCGCTGAGATTACAAACCTGGTGCCAGAAGAAAGATTTGGCCGGGTCCAGCTCCAGACTGGCCTTACTGTCCCAGGGCAGGTCACTGCGCTTAGCGTGTGGGGGGGGTCAAAGTTCGCCTTTAATCCCACGGCAAGTACATCGTAGCTTCGGGAAATGAAGATGTACCGCAGACCCTTGCTAGGCATGGATTTGCCGATCCGCGATTTTGCGATGGATGACCTTTCTTTTCTATTTCACGCATTTCATTACATAAATATGCATATTAATAATTACTTCAGCATTTTATTATTATACTGGTTTTATTTTGTTTTTTGTTTGTTCTGAAATTCTGAAATTGGAGTTGTTTCTGCGTTGAGAACGAATCCCATCCGCCCTAGCCTTGCACACAAGCCTGGCGTTCTCATCACTTCGTTCCACGCAGTTTATTTGCGCAGGTCGTTGAGAATGGCGGACGCGTCGCGCACTCCCGGGTTATTTAGTGCGGTGTCAGAGTCGCTGGGTGATTAATCTCTTTCTGAGCACGGTGAAGCTCCGTTAGCCAGCGGGAACGCGGCCGTTTGATTTTGCTCGCTGGACGGGGAGCTTCGGCGATGTTGATTGGACCCGACAGCGCTGCCCCACGCGTGCTGATAATATTGATGAATGGCACCAGCTTTCCAACGGAGGTGTAGTCAGGATAGATCTGTTTTTTTTTTTTCCTGTTCGTACCCCTGTCTGTATCCTGAAATTCATACATAAGTGGGTTTGCTCTTTATGGGCAATCTGTGCCCAAATTATAATGAAAAAGAAGCAAATAAAAAATAAATACACAGAAAAAGAAGTTTAAAAAAGTTGAAAGGCTTGGGTAACTTGTGTACTGGTGAGGATATATGGTATGTTGGCCAGTTAGCTTGTGTGCTAACAAGGTTAGGTTTATATGTTGGCCTGGTTAGCTTATGTGCTAGCGAGGTTAAGTTTATATGTTGGCCTGGTTAGCTTGCGTGCTAGCGAGGTTAGGTTTATATGTTAGCCTGGTTAGCTTGTGTGCTAGCGAGGTTAAGTTTATATGTTGGCCTAGTTAGCCTGTTTGAGGTCAGGTTTGTGTACTGGAGCAAGTAGCTTGTTTGGTAGTACAGGCAACTTGTGGACTGAATGTCCCCGAACCAACACCTCGTTGTCCACCGTGTTGTGGCAGCAACTAGAAATGGTGCAGCACCACGGACAGCATGCGTCTCACCCTGCGCTAGCCCGGCAGGCTAAAGCAGCTACGCCCAGACTCTAACCCGGTTACAGCAACCCTGGGTTACAGCAACCCTGGTTTGGTTCTCCCTGTGCGTTACTATTGTTAGTTCTCAGGGCTGGTGTGGTGTGCATGTTCATGTGCTCTGTCTGCTAGCACAGTTAGCTCTGTGCACTGCTGTGGTGTGCTCTGGGCTGATGTGGTCAGCATTACTGCATGGTGTGGTTAGTGTTAAGGATGTGGTTAGCGTATGATGTTGTTTGCATTATGATGTGGTTAGTGTTAAGGATGTGGTTAGAGTTAAGGATGTGGTTAGCGTTAAGGATGTGGTTAGCGTTAATGATGTGGTTAGCGTTAAGGATGTGGTTAGCGTTATGATGTGGTTAGTGTTAAGGATGTGGTTAGCGTTATGATGTGGTTAGAGTTAAGGATGTGGTTAGTGTTAAGGATGTGGTTAGCGTTATGGGTGCGGTTATCTATAATAATAATAATAACAATAATAATAATAATAATAATAATAATAATACATTTATTTTATATAGCGCTTTTTCATGAACTCAAAATTATTGCCGGTGCACGTTGTATTGCTGGTGTATTGCTGGTACACGTTGTGCTTTCAATGGTTAGGTCCATGCTGAGAACATGATTTCCTTTCTTCAGCACAATAATAGTGAGCCAGGATACCAGGATATAATCCATAAGAGGGAAAATGCATGTTCTGCAACACAAGATAAGGGGGGACTGAGCGAAAGGTATTGTGGCCTACGGGCCTTGCCGAGCATCAGATAATTCGATTTTTCAAACTTCGCCGTGCATCACTCGGAAACTGAGCGAACGCTGTTGCTTTCAGGGCGTTATTAATGGACACCGCTAGCTTGGAGCTAATGGCCCCGGTGTTGCTCACTCGCTCGCCTGTGTGTTTTAAATTGATTGTGTTTAACAGAAAAGCGGCACTTTACCGTGGCTGCAGGCCACACTTCATGCAGCGCTCTACGACGGATTTCCAACCTATTGCGTATTTGTATGATTTATTTTACGGCGAATTTTCGTGTAAGAAATATTATAATCCGTTAGAAAAACACATTTTTCATGTTCTGCGGTGGCATCAGTGTTTTGTAAACTGTGTGTCACTTTTACAGTGCTACAGTAATATTAACTCTCAGCCTACACTGTGTTTGAGAATGTGCGTATTTGATTATATGATACGATATGATTGACACTTTGAGCTTTGGGTTGATTGATCAGCTAATCCCATGTTACAACAACAGTAATATAGTCCCTGATTTCGGGAATGAAAGAAGCCAAATATGTATTGCCTGACGATATGCAAGAGTTCCCTCAAGAGTTCCCTTGGCTCCCATTCATGTTTGGATTTGGATATTTCCTGCAGTTATATAGACTAACCTGTATGCCCTGTAGCCAGAATGTCCTGTTGATAAATACTTGGCACATTATTTGATGACGAACATTTAAGGGAAACTGCAGCTCGCTCGGTACCTGTGAGTAAACAGGCTGGTGTAATGACGTGCTACATAACATAACATAACGGGACATAACATAGCATAACATATGACACGATATAGCATAGCATAGCATAACTATGAGAACAGGCATTCAGCCCAACAATGCTCGCCATTTTCCTAACAGAACTGTACCTAGTGCTCCGATTAACTACAGACTAGATAGTATCTGTCTAACACTGTATCAAGCCTGGTCTTGAAAACCCCCCAAGTTTCTGCCTCTACTGCATGACCTGGCAGGCTGTTCTGCTCAGTGACTGCTCTACAGTACGTGTGTATTGGGGGATGTCAACGCTGCTCTTACACTCCAAAGTCTCCGAAGAGCCAACTCTTCACAAGTCTCACAAATGGCGAATTAATAGGACGGATCTGAGGAGATCCATGTTTTCCACCCCCTGTGCTCATTACCCAACATATTGTAAACCCGAGGCATTAAATATTCACTGTAAAAAACATGCACGTGAAACTTGCTGAAGTTCCCTCCATAACACATTTGTTTGATGAATAATTTAGTCGTACAGCAACCATGTGACACAGAACCTTTTTTTTCCCCTCTGCACAGCAAGCACCATGTCACATTTGCAGGTTTGGGATCATATATGCACTGTTACAGATCTGCAGCCAGCTGAGTGTTGTCTGAATGTGTAGGATAGTGTAGCTATGCAGAATTGAGTTATGGGACACCCTGGTACTGAGTTATACATATATTACAGCTTAGTATTGTATACTGTAGTGTTGTATAGTTTAAAGTGATGATTCTGCATCAGTGTCAACAGGAAACTATAGACCTTCATATTATATCATATACAGTAATAATCACTTTTCAAATCAGTCGGATATTGCCAGTGCGTTGAAAAAAGAGGCAGAAAATTCAGGAATTTCTCCCCCGTGTTGCCACCACCTCCTGCCATTGTTTGTGTTTCATTACATAATTATCGCTTATTTGAGGAACCGAAATAAGCACACGTGCATGTGTGGTGTCATTTAGTGCAGAGTATTAATCGCGCGGCTGTCCGAATGACAGTCAGAGAAGGCGTTGACTGCAGCATCTTGATCGGCCACCATCTTTGGCGGAGCTTAAGGCAAACATCAGAGATAGACGGAAAGTGTCAGCGCCCGACCCTTGGAGGGATCGTTTCTCGTCTGGAGCCGCATAGTTAAGCCGTTTGTCCGGGTCCCAAATAACGTACTGGAATTGGGGGCGGGGGGGGGGGGCGGGGGCGGGGAAGCATTGTCCTGTGGTTCACCCCCACTTTAACCCTTTGAAGATTAGGTTTTTTTTAATGCCGGTGTTCTAGAACCTCATTGCTTTCAACTGCCAGCAGTGACTGTTATATCAGCATCGGAATGTCCCCGTTAAGAACAATCTAATCACGTACTTCAGATATACGTGACCCTTTAAGGTGATACTGACTTTTCCTAATGAATTCAAGCTTATCCCTTGACCTTGACTTCTGAATCCCCAACATTTATCTTCTTTGTGTAGCAGATCAGCAGTTTAACTGGCATACCCGTTTAAAAATAGAATCTGGAATCCTGTTTTGACCAATCAGAAGTTCCAGTGAAGGAGACGAAATGTTGATTTTTTGTTTATGCAGTTGGCAGTAAGTTTTGCCATATTAACGCAGTATGAAAGTTGATTCAGAAGTGAGAAATGAAAAGGAAAAAACGATTTATTGTGAGGCCTATGTAATATCTTTGCTGTCATCAGCCAATCAGAATGAAGTGTCATTACACAATACGGAATTTATATCACATCTGGGCAAAAATACATATTTATGAAAACTGGACAATGATGATAAGATAATTACGCTATTGAGTAGGTAGTATGCATGCCAGAGTGTTTGGAACCAGTTTCCACGTTCATTAGCCATCCTCAGCTAAGCGGACTCAAGCACATGCGATGACTCAATTAAACTGTCTGTTGAGAGCTGCCGTCGCGTTTGAGTGTGTATAATTTCGTTGTTAAAAATAGTACTGGTATTGCTTGCGTGAAAACTGTGACCTTAGCGTGTGTTTGTGTCCTGAAGTCCGTAGAGCTGGTGTTATGTTTGTGGCCCAGAGGCCTTAACATAAGCATATAATAATTATTGTTAGCATATTGTTGTTTCCTGAAGGCTAACATGCTGGCAGTGTTTGTATTCTGAAGCGTATAACTAGGATCAATACAAATGTAGCCTAAGGCTATGTAAACTCGCCTGTTGACGTCACAGATTATCACCTAACTTTGAGGACCCCTCTCTAAAATTTTTGTGTTACTGTGACCACAATGAACACACCAGAACTAGTAGGAGTAAGAGTCTGAGGGACACAGGGTTGGAGGATGGGCCCACTAACACACACACACACCAACACCGGGAGCACCTGTGCACTCTGTTTCCATTATATTCTCTGCGTGACCTAAACCTGCTCATCATTAATCTCTCCGTTCATCTCTGTGGACTGAAATGTATTTTCTGCGTTGCGCTTTTCACACGATTTTGGTCATTCTTCTCTCTGTCCTCTCTCTCTCTCTTTTAATTACCCAAAATTGTGACCGATTCGGTCTTCAGACATGTCCGCGGTGGCCGATTGATGGGACAGTGGCGCGTTTCTTGCTTAAGCAGGGGGCCGTTCATCATTAGGTCTGATGAAAAGGGTAAACACGCGCGTAAAAAGCAAGGGCGCTCTATTGCTTTTCAGCTCGCGAACGTGCAGGGTGACCGGAGATCGGCACTCCGGATACGCCTGCTACGCCCGCGGAATACCAAAAAAAACCGTGCAATGCCGAGACGGAATGCCGAGAAAGTGTCAGCTCTCGTCATAGCTGGCTTCCCCCTGACCGAACCTCCAATGATAACGAGGTGCGACACTCCAATATCTAACCCCCCCCCCGACTGCGTAGCCGGGGAGGTCTTTGTGAATCTTTTTTTTTTTTTTTACACGTCTGCTGGAGCTTCCGGGAGTACGGTCTCCTTTCATTAAACGGTCAAGCGGGGTTCCGTTGTTGACGACCCGTTTCTATATTCCGATCGTCTACGATGCGGTGCCGGGCCCGGAGGACAGAGACGGGAGAGATATCGTGTCTGACATCAAAGTCCTTTCTTATGTCGTACGGACAGCCCGTTTCTTGCCTCGCTTGTCCTTGCTTCGGCTAGCAACAGGCTGGCCACGTTCTCCCACGGTGTTGTGCTGTGTGCACTGGTCTTTGTAGGCGTTGTTTAATCTGATGACAAAAACATACGCATTTTCTTGATGCAAGAAAAATGATATCCAGTTATAAACAATATAACTAAGTTTCATTTCCAGTGTTACATTTAGCAGTTTTTTTTGCTGTTTGCACCACTTGGCACCTGCTGATCAACACGCCGATGAAAATTTGTAAAAGAAAATAAAAAAATAAGAATAATAATTTAAAAATGCTTTGTGCATAGCGCATGGCAGTGACCATTGCCTGAGAGTACTGCAATCCTCTCCTGTGGTGAACGCGGCGGCACTACTTGGCAGCCAGACTCACTTCAAACATTAGTCACCGCTCTAAATCCTGCGGCTTTTCGTTTATTGATAGTAACGGTTTCAGTGGCGTTTTCATCCGCGCAGTCTGTTCAGGGGGGGAAAAGCAGTCAATTAGCGCTTTGAGAATCGCTGTGTGGGCTCGAACGAGACCCGAACGCTTTCCGTTTAACGCGCCGGGAGACCGACGCCGCCGCCGCCGCGACCCGGCCCGTAAATTAACTCGTGTCCCTCTTCAGCGGCCCGAACGGCTCCCCCCGGTGGCTGGTAACGGCAGGGTCAGAAGCGGCGCGGCCCCTTCTCGCTGATAGGTGGAGAGCTGGCGGTTTTAAGATCACCTGATATTCGCGGCAGGATTACCGCGCGCTCTGTCATGCACCCCCGGGGGATGTTTTCCACACAAAATCCTTTTCCCCAATGAAAGCTGCGGTTTACAGTGGATTATACGTTCTGAGGAGAGGAGGGGAGACCGCGCTCCGGATTATTACAGCTGTTCAATTCAAATCTGTGGTCTTGGTTTTTTAGGCAGACGGCAGAATGCTGGGGAATTATAATTATTCAATAAGTACAATGAATCTGTTGAGCGTTTCTTCAAAGGTTACAAAATCTATCAATATGTCACATTTTATTTCTGGCTGTCGGGGCTGAATAACCTGTTTCCTAAAAAGTATCAATGCAACGAACCCCCACTGAACAGAGTGTAGGACGGAGTGTAGCACAGTGGGTAAGGAACTGGGCTTGTAACCGAAAGGTCGCAGGTTCGATTCCCTGGTAGGACACTGCCGTTGTACCCTTGAGCAAGGTACTTAACTGAAATTTCTTCAGTATATATCCAGCTGTATAAATGGATGCAATGTAAAATGCTATGTAAAAGTTTTGTAAGTCGCTCTGGATAAGAGCGTCTGCTAAATGCCTGTAATGTAATGAACAGCAGTATTGGTTAAATCATAGGTGCCATCTTCATCTTAAGGTAAAATCATAATGTCAACATGTGCTTTTGTCATGGGATTAATCCCTTAAGTCACACCAGCCCAAATAGTGGGTTTATTTACATTCATTCAATTTTTTTTATGCTGAATTTTTCAATCAGTCTGGTCCTAAGAGCATTACCTCTATAAACTACTTTATGGCATCAGTGTCTTAGTGACAATGCGTCCCTATTTTGTGACGTGCGGT
Source organism: Anguilla japonica (assembly GCA_025169545.1). Classification (NCBI taxonomy): domain Eukaryota; kingdom Metazoa; phylum Chordata; class Actinopteri; order Anguilliformes; family Anguillidae; genus Anguilla; species Anguilla japonica. The sequence continues at coordinate 34,731,549 of CM045897.1, forward strand.
GACAAAATCCACTGTAATTTTAGTCCAAAAAGCATGCTAACTTGGAGAACCATTGGTAGAATGTCCATTATTTAAACTATTTTCCAGGGGAATTATCATGGTTGTTTGTTTTGTCATTATAAACACGCCAAAATTATTGTGTACATATGACTGTTAGCAGTCTTTCAGTATAGCCGATGGGACACATCGTGCACCAGCAATGACTCGATCTGGGCAGTATAAGTTCTGCCCGGTACACAGCCAGCCAATGGTGAGATATTATAGTGAGAACTGAAAAGCATTTTAGCCAATTAAATTATGTTTCTAACAGTGTATAGTTTGTTAGGCTTGCATTAAAGGGAACTTATTTTTTCTCTTGCATAAAAAAAAACCCATAAGTTTGTCACACAAGTATAATAACCGCTTTATTTTGGGTATGTCATTTTCAGGCTTGTGTTTAAAAAAGGGGGCGATACAGAAAGGGGTTGATTAATACATTTTTAATTGTTCTAATATTTAAATGTTTTTTGTAGTACAATAGTATTGATAAGGCACTTAATTAACCTGTGGCAAGAATAGTCACCTTTTGTTCCTCACAAAGGGAAGGAAATACATTTCTTACTTTTTTTCTAGCCCTTATGGTTCAGTACACACCGCATTAATTCTTAATTCTCAGTTTGTAACGGGCAGCTGAAAGCATCTCCAAAAGGCCACAGGTTTAATCGAGCCAATTTCTGCCTTTGTTCTTATTTTCGGGGGCGACATAGCTCAGGAGGTAAGACCGATTGTCTGGCAGTCGGAGGGTTGCCGGTTCAAACCCCGCCCTGGGTGTGTCAAAGTGTCCTTGAGCAAGACACCTAACCCCTAAACTGCTCTGGCGAATGAGAGGCATCAATTGTAAAGCGCTTTGGATAAAAGCGCTATATAAATGCAGTCCATTTACCATTTACCATTTTCTATGCACGGCATTTCCTTCTGTTAGAATAGCGCACCAATCGAGTTCTATTTCCATGGATCGCCGTCATGGAAACTCGATGCAGGGTTTACGTGTACAGGTGTGCTTACTGGTCGAGGGGTAAATCTGTGAGATGATGTGAAGAAGATTTTATTTGAACCTGATTGGAGTAAATGGATTCTGTGGGTAGAATCTCAGTTGCATTTTTGAAATGTCTCCCAGATCCTAACCGTTTCTGTGACATTTCATTTGCACGAACGTCCATTTTTCCAAGCGTTTCACAAAGAACGTATTACTTAGGGGGTTGAGGGACTGCAAGTCCCGTATATTACAATGTCAACGTGCTGCACAAACCCTGTTTCATCTTTGCATGATGGGATTTTACATTGAAGATTTTTCACTTATCTCTTTTGATTCCATTCAAGCCACAGATATAAATTGGGCGAACATATGTTGCTCTAGTAGCTAATCATAAAACCAATGGCAGTGAAATGATCTATTGGTCCGTCCGCACACATTTAGCACACACGCAAATTAAAATGCATTGGATGTACTGCACCGTCTTAACTGAGAATCCTCGTCTCCTTAAAAGGTTATGAAAATAAAACAAGATGAAATGGCGCCATTTACTTTCATCTCATTTTCTGCTCCGCATATTAGTCAGAGACACTGCTTTCCGAGCGTACGTGTGATTTGTCGCACGCAGGAAATAGTTCCTTCCCGCTTCGGGATTTGATGAATTCATTCTCGGCACAATCCAACAATCCTCCAGAATGTTGATGAGCTGTTTGCTCTGGCTCCAGTGTCCCCCCCCCGCCCGTCCGCTCCACCTATAGCCCTTCTCTCAGAAGAGTGGAAACCAGACTCCATTCGGGCTCTTCCGTCCAACCCAGAAGTCTCAGGACCTGTCTGGTGGTACTGTGCCACTGTGGTCACACGAGCGGCGTCTTTGCGCACGAGGTGCATTATCTTTAAATACATATAGGGTCTTTGCTCCAGGTTGCCGTCCCAGCTTCTGTTTCTAAACGCGGGTCATGCCCCATCGAGCAGAACTGGTTGACGCAAATTTGATTTATGGCCAGCCCTGCTGGTGTGTGTGTGTGTGTGTGTGTGTGTGTGTGTGTGTACTGTATGTGTGTGTGTTCCTGTGCTTGTGCGTGTGTGAGTGAGTGAGTGTGGTGTGTGTGTATGTGTATATGCATACGTGCACGTGTGAGTGTGTGTATATGTATGTGTATATGCGTGTGTGTGCATGTGTGAATATGTATATATGCGTGTGTGAGTGCGTGCATGTGTGCGTGCGTGCGTGTGTGTGTGAGTATGTGTTTGTGAGCGTGTGTGTGAGTATGTATGTGTATGCATGAGTGTGTGTGTGTGTTTGTGAGTATCTGTGTGTGTGTGAGTACGTATGTGTGTATGAGCGTGTGTATTTATGTGTGTGTGTGAGTATGTATGTGTGTATGAGTGTGTGTATTTATGTGTGTGTGTGTGAGTATGTATGTGTGTATGAGTGTGTGTATTTATGTGTGTGTGTGTGTGAGTATGTATGTGTGTATGAGTGTGTGTATTTATGTGTGTGTGCTCTGCCTGTGTTTGTAAAGTGTTCCGCTGGTTATTTAGCAGCACAAACAGAAGGAGTGACAGGCAGGAGCTGTGCACTGCAATCTGTCTCTCCCTCTCTGCCTCTCCCTCTCTCTGCCCCCTCTCTCCCTCTCTCTGCCCTCTCTCTGCCTCTCTGCCCCCCCCCCTCTGTCCGCCTGGTTCCCCTCGCTCCTGCAGAAGAGCTCAGTGTACAGGCTGGGAATTGATGATTCTGTCCTTTGCTTCAGAGCAGGAGGAAGCATGGGAGCTGAGAGAGTCCATCAGCAGTGATTGGCATCTCCCCTCCCTCCCTGCTTCCCTCCCACTCCTCCTTCTCCTCCTCCCGTGCTCATTCTCTCTCTCTCTCTCTCTTGCTCTCTCTCTCTTTTGCTCCCACTCGCTTGCTCTCTCTGTCTCTCTTCTGCTCTCTCTCTCTTTTTCTCTCGCTCCCACTCTCTTGCTCTCTCTCTCTCTCTCTCTTGCTCTCTTGCTCCCTCTCTCTCTCTCTCTCTTGCTCTCTCCCCTTTCTCGTTCTCTCTCTCTGGCTCTCCCCCCTCCCTCCCTCCCTCTCTCTCTCTCTCTCCCCTCTCTCTCTCTCTCTCTCTCTCTCTCTCCGCTCGCGCTCTCCTTCTCGCTCGTCCGCGGCTCGTCGCTGCATTGGCATGGATCGCTGAGGCTGGATGGCGGACGCAGGCTCGGCGGACGCACTGAGAGATGCCGCGCGCGGGAGGCTTCCGTTGCCGGGACGCGCCGAGGCGCGGGCGGGGTCCTGAGTGAGCCGCGACCTCTGACCTCTCCCGCCCCACTCTGCCCACTCAGCATCCCCCCCCCCACCCCTCCACCGCCCTTCTCTTTACCCGAGTGATTTACTGTGAGCGCGCTCGTAAAAAAAAAGCCGTCTGCATCATGGAGCTGGAATAACAGCGATTTTTCCAGAAAAACAAAAACATAAAGAACAAAAAAAACAACGGCTCGGGACCGCAGCCTCCAGCACACATGGACCTGTTCGGCTTGGTGAAGATGGCTAAGCTGTCGGGGTGAGTTTGAGTCGGGTTCCCCGAGGAGGAGGGAGGAACCACTGGCGCGGAACCCTAGAACCTGGGGAACCTGGGGAACCTGCAGCCTGCATGGATTAATCTGGAGGCGGGTGGTTAAGATTGCTTTCGGGGTTCAAAGCTGTTGTTTTTCTGTGATCCCGAAAGTTGTAATGTAGGCGGTGCATTTGGATGTACTTGTAGTTGAGATGAGAGAGAGAGAAAGAGACAGAAAGAGAGAGAGAGAGAGGGAGAATATGTGCAGTAATACAGAGTTATGAGTGACAGACTGGGCAGCAGTCAAGATGTAGACTTACTGTTGTATTCAGTGCATTAATCTTTATCTGAAAACCAGCGATTTCTCTGATTTCTGAAACATTAGGTGCTCACAGACGCTGAGCCAGAGTCAATCTCACTTTTGCTGAGTGATTGGATATGTGTCTGAACTAATTATCATGGTTGAAAGTAAACTCATATTGCTGCTCTTCTTTGTGTTCACATTTGAGCCAAATTACCTTGAAGAGGTATTATATAAATTGTCATGTGGCACACAACTGGCACTGTCAACTTCAGTTCAGTGCACTACTTCGGTCATGACTGGGAATTCAGTTGTAGTTTAATTTATGGAAGTGATGCAGCAGTATATGTTCCTTGAACTATATCATAAACAAGAGATGGGAGTTGGCGTGTTTCTCTAAGAAGGGATTATGTACAGTGTGCAGCATTCACATCACGTGTTGTTATTTAATAACAGCTTATTTAAAATGTACATAGGGCATTCAGACCAATAATTTTGTACTTATGTGTCAGTTGGAGGTTGGTGATATTTACATAGTTCCCTGGAGAAAAATAGTTAGTTGCATCAGATAGTGGACTTATAGATTTATCTTTGGCTTTTCACAATGCTTATTTATAAACGCTGCACATGTACATCGCGTCCATTCCCTGGGATTGATTTCGGTTCCCTTTGAGAGATGCTGTGTGTGTCTGTCCTGAGGGCAACTCCGGTCCTGCAGGTTTAATGAATGAGCTCGCTGTTATTTCTCAGATGCGCTATAGAATAGAATCCGCAGAAATGTGTGTGTGTGTGTGTGTGTGTGTGTGTGCGCGCGTGCGTGTGTGTGTGTGTGTGTGTGTGTGTGTGTGCGCGTGTGTGTGTACGTGTGCGAGCATGCGTGCGTGTGTATGCATGTGGGTACTCTGCGAACCTTTGCAAGCTTATGTGTGAGGGTTCACAATGAGCTCACACATGGACTGCTCTGTGTGTGTATGTGTGTGCGTGCGTGCGTGCGTGCGTGCGTGCGTGTACTTGTGTGTGCGTGTGTATGCATGCGGGTACTCTGTGAACCTGTGTAAGCTTATGTGTGAGGGTTCACAATGAGATCAGACATGGACTGCTCTGTGTGTGTGTGTGTGTGTGTGTGTGTGTGTGTGCGTGTGCATACATGTGCGTGTGTGCGTATGCAATGTGGGTACTCTGTGAACCACTCATAGTGTGTGTAAGCTTATGTGTGACGGTCCTCAATGAGCTCACACATGGACTGCTGTGTGTGTGTGTGTGTGTGTGTGTGTGTGCATGCGAGTGCGTGCGTGCGTGCCTGTGCGTGCTTGTGCGTGCATGTGTATGCATGTGGGTACTCTGTGAACCACTCATAGTGTGTGTAAGTTTATGTGTGAGGGTTCTCAATGAGCTCACACATGGACTACTCTGTGTGTGTGTGTGTGTGTGTGTGTGTGTTTACTGTGTTCTCCTGAAAATAGATATCTCCATGTACTTTGTGAGCTCAGTGGGCTCACTGTTCCCGTGCATGGAGCACATGGTTATTTCCTCCAGTGACAGATAGCGGTGGTTAAATTTGGCTGCTGGGTTCAGATGTTTATTGTCAGGTTGCTGTAATTGATGTAGGAAAGATGCTCTAATAATGCATTTGCAAAGATGCGTACTAAAATGAGAAAGCAGTGTGTGCTGGTAGTTGAGTAAATAATGACATCATCACTCCAGTGTCATGTTATCTGATGCTATGTTATGACCAGCTTATGCATTTTATTGGCCTTGAAAACAATTGACATTTTTAATCTCTGACAGGACTTACAGGTATCTCTATTTGCCATAAATACACACAAGTACACACCCGTATGCATACCCACCCTCTGTCACAAACAAGTAGACAAACGGGTACACACACACACTCACAAACATACACACACGTACAGTACACACTTGCACACGCACACAGCCCACACACACACACGCATGCACGCATGTAGGTACACACACACACACACACACATACAGGCTTACAAACATGCACACACACGCACACACACGTACACAGGCTCACAAACACGCGCACACGCAGGGTCACACGCACACACACACGTACATGTACACGTACACACACATGTACATGTACAGGCACACACACACGCACATGTACAGGCACACACACACACACATGTACATACACACACACACACACACACCAACAGCCCACAGAAAGGCAGTCCTCATTGAGCTCTGTAATGGTGAATGTTTCTGTCTCAGCCCCGTGCTGCACGCAGCCCTAACAGAGTCACGCTGGGTAATGGAGCTGTTACTCCACGGCGCCCAGGCTCTGTCACCGCCTCCTGTGTTTACCCTGCGGGGACCGCGCCGCCGTTTTTCTCTCCCGTTTAACCTCAGCCGCGCGCTGTCTGCCGTTAAAAAAAAAACCAGCTTCCGCTGTCGCGGTTTTACGCAGTGTGAAATTAATACGGGTGTTCTCCTGTTCGGGATGAAACTGACTCGTTAAGTGAGGAATATTGCTGTCTTTTACTGAGCGCAGTGACAGGATTTAATCTGCACATATTCGATCCCTTAAGAAGCGTTTTTTTTTTACGATTAATTGTTATGTTTTAAGGTTATAAACAAATAAAATAAATTTTAAAAAACATTTAATGGCGCCCAAGGAATTTAGCTAATTACTGAACATTCACTTTTTGGAGGCTACATTAATGAGATACGACTGCATTCAGAGTGAAATCTGACTCGGGGGGAAAAAAGTCTGTTAGTAACTGCAACAGTTAACTCCTCTTCAGTGTTTTTGCGATTTACAATGAAGCAGATGTGGGATAATTTTGCTAATAGTGGCGCATATGGTGCCGTTGTCAGCTTTTCTCGAAGCCGGCCGTCGTCACGGGAATAACAGACGCTTTTCCTAACTCTGAGACCGTGCGCAACATTAAACAGAAATGATGCCTTTTGATGTATTTGTAGCCTACCATATTTAGCCGAACCTCATTTGCATGTGCTAGCGAGGTTAGGTTTATATGTTGGCCTGGTTAGCTTGCATGCTAGCAAGGTTAGGTTTATATGTTGGCCTGGTTAGCTTGTGTGCTAGCAAGGTTAGGTTTATAAGTTGGCCTAGTTAGCCTGTTTGAGGTCAGGTTTGTGTACTGGAGCAAGTAGCTTGTTTGGTAGTGCAGGCAACCTGTGGACTGAATGTCCCCAAACCAACACCTCGCCCTTGGCGGGCTTCAGTACTTTCAGAAAGTTTCAGAAAGTTTACCCCTCCATTGACTATTTCTCATTTTGCTGTGTTGCAAAGTTTATATTTAGTTATAAAACTAAAGTTGTAAAACATATTTAGTTGGTATTTTTCCCTACTTCTATATAAAGAACTGCAGTGTAGTATAATGGGTAAGGAGCTGGTCTTGTAACCTAAAGGTCACAGGTTTGATATCCAGGTTGAACACTGCCATTGTATCCTTGAGCATGGTACTTAACCTGCATTGCTTTAGTATATCCAGCTCTATAAATGGATGCAATGTAAATGCTGTATGTAAAAAGTTGCGTAAGTCACTCTGGATAAGAGCGTCGCTAAATGCCTGTAATGTAATGTAATGTAATGTAATCTTGATTTTCTTCAGAGATCACAGTAAATATGTTAGTGAGTCCCACCGATGTTGCTTTTGAATGTGCCCATGTTAAATTGCGTGATCATTGTAAACATCGATAAAGTTTTAAGGTCTCACAACTGAATCAGCCAATCGGATTAGTCATGAAGGGCCAATGAGAGGCCTGTGGACCTTCGAGATGAAGCTGACAGGAAGCCAAATGGGAAAGTTATAGGTTGATGGGAAAAGTTTTTGAACCGTCCTTGGAGCACTATTAAGGCCACTGCAACGAAATGGAAAATACGTACATTACACAACCCACACATTACCCAGGCCAGGCCAAATTTATTGTGTTGTGGAGAAGGGGAAAATATTTCAACGTTTTGAAATTTTTAGGAGAAAATGTGAAGAGGGGTGAATACTTTCTGAAAGCACTGTGAATGCTCATCAAGACGAGACGTTTAGGTGTATGAAAAGGTGTATCAGGATGAAGAAGAAAAAACTTTGCACACAGTGTTATAGTCGCCTTAAAATTATATTTAGACACCGTGTAGGAGTGAATGACAGTACATTTTTAAAAAAAAATCTTTAAGCCCTTTTCTTTACTTAGTGAACCTGCTGCAGGAACCACAGCTCTTAATATCTGCTGTAAGTGTGTTCCAGCAGAGAGTACCCTTAAATGAGAAGTAAAATTCGGGGCTGCCCAAGGGTATCTTGCAATTTGATATGAGTTAAAGTTTTGGAGGATCTAATGCAGTCTGTTCACTTTTTAATGAAATTCACTCACGTAGAGTTGATATTGAATCAGAATCCGCTCGCGTTGCTGTGCTGTGCTCTGAGTCTAAATGTAACCTTTACCTTTAAACTATAGTTAACGACTTTAACCCTTTGAAGAGTAGATTTTTTTTGTGGAATGCTGTCAAAATTCTAAGTCAGTGTTCTAGAACTCCATCATTTTCGATCAACAGCAGCGATTGTTACATCAGCATCAGAATGTTCAGCTAAGAAAATTCTAATCGCATATTTGTGACCTCACACCTCAAAGGATTAATGCTTCAGTCCATCTACTCACATCTTTATGCATATTGACTATTGCAGTACTGTACAGAAATGGTGAGCCCACTCAATTTTTAAAAACACGTTGAATATGACAAGCGTTCGCTCTTGCCCTGAAAACAGTGTGAAAATCCGATGGAACACCTCTAACTGAATGCCTGTGTGACTTTTGCCTTGCTTATAGCTTGAATAGAAGCCTGCCCCCTAAATCTCTTAATCTTTTTTTAATATGAGGGTCTATTCAGCCAACCGTTTGTGGGTTTTTTTTCCCTCCGCCTCCCTCTTCTTTATTTACGGACATGCAGAACAGATATTACAGCGACTCGGTGAACTGCAGTGATGCTGATGACAGAGAGTTCCCAGTGATCAGTGAGACTAAATCCCTTAGGAAGATTATCTGCCCTCAAATCAAGAAATACTGTGCAACTTAAAGGTTGCATGGAGTGGAGTGGGTCTGTCAGGGAAATTCTTTAGCATAACATGTTCATCTGTTGTGTTGACATGAAAACCTAAAATGTATGACGATTTAAAGGGAAACGATACAAAATATAACAATTTGAAAGGAAATATGAAAACTAGCAGTTATGCACAAAAGATTGTACTGTAGCTGAACAGATCACGGGCCTAGCTGGAACCACACCCTAGACTTATAAATCTTCCAAACAGACATGACAAAAAGGCATTCACAGGCCATGCTCATGAAGATATCCACGTCATCACGTGGTCTTAACTAACACTGTCTGTTCCATTCTCCGTAGGGTGAAAGGACTACTCATATGCTTTATCTCTCTGTCTGATTCCAGAAATTTGCAATATTTTTCACCCGATTCCTGATCAAATGGAAAGTGGCAGAGGGTCAGTGCTTAAGTGGAAATATGGAGATTCGGCTGCTAGGGAACCCTGGACAAGGTTTTGGTAAATGGACTGCATTTATATAGCGCTTTTATCCAAAGCGGTTTACAATTGATGCCTCGCATTCACTAGAGCAATTAGGGGTTGGGTGTCTTGCTCAGGGACACTTCGACATGCCCAGGGCGGGGGATCGAACCGGCAACCCTCCGACTGCCGGATAACCGCTCTTACCTCCTGAGCTATGGGTCACCCCTTTTGAATTAGCATCCTCTGGCTAGCCAACAATGTGAATTAAAAAAGCATGTTTTAACCCAGCCAAGCAAAAGGAGAAAATGTCTTGCCTCCAAAGAGCAGGGACGGTTGATATATAATAGATTGCATATGATGTGGAGAAAGTGGCTTTAAAAAAAAAAAAAAAAAAAACGATAGAAATGATGGCTATAAATAAGTAATAAAAATGTAAATAATGAATTGCGTATCTGAGCTTGCCGTAGACTACGAGGCCAAGTGTTTCAGGGGAGTGGAGCCCAAGATAGCGAGCGACTCCAGGCCAGATCTGCACAGAGTCCGGCCCGGCAGTGCTGACTTCGAGTCAGAATCGGTCCGGATTCGGCCCGGAGTCTCTTGCAATCAGGGGCCTGTTAGATGTTTCCTTTAATATAGAAAGCGAGACCTCTGCACTCTAAAATTCTGTTCTCATGAAAAATGCTGTTGTAATGTGTCCATTAATTCAAGACAACTAAATAGAAACTAATTTTGCAACCACAAGGCAGTTTTTTTTTTTTTTTTTTTTTCGTGCTGCTCTGGTGGATTTTTTGTTCTGCCGAAAGTCCCTACTTGTTTTGAATGAAGCAACATTGTGCTACCGTAGTTCGAGCCAAGACGCAGGCTAATTTGAAAATTGTATCACGCTTCCACTTGGTTTGATGAGTTCCGACCAAAAGCAGCCAAGAAAGTGAAATTATTATTAGTAACTGGAAGTACTGCTGCAGCAGAATGGGCATTGCTGTTTTTAGCTAGCCTGCCGTGGTCGATTTTCGAAAGCTAGCAAATTAAATATTCAGGGATTTCATCTCGCTAATGGAGCTCATATGCCTCTAAAACTAGCGTGTATTCCCACCAGACCAGTGTGAAACTATAAAAGTTAGGCATAGAAGCATGGAAACAGGGGAATGTGCGCGTGGAATTATTTTTGTGCGGTTTTCAGTGCTGCTAAATGTGTAGCACGGTCGCTGCATTTGTAAAGCACTGTCAGTGTGTTCCAGAGTGTTTTTCACTCAATCTAAAATCGTAGCTGATGTGCTGCTGTTAGAGGAAAAATTAGGTTTGAATATAAATTCCACTGAGCTGCCTGTTCCACTGTGGACAGAGTATCGAATGCACCCACCGTGGATCTGTTTTCTTCATGTTGTGTATTTACTGAAACCACAACACTTGTATAAGGTTATTAAAACCAAAACATGAAAATTAATAATTCTGAAACTAAATCACCTAAAATATATTTCTTGTCGTCATTTGATGTCCTTTCGGTTTTTACAAGTCCCTGGTGACACATCCACATACCCAGCTCACCTAGATCTAGAATGCACTTCTCTACTATGGAGAGCAGGTCAAGTTTGCTTGCTGTTAACCTATGTAATCACACAGTAAAATATCCAGTGTTACTTCAACTCTAACAGTGTACATATGAGCCCAAGAAGGTCCACATGTGCTCTGTAAGCGTAGTCTTAGCATTGAATTTTTTTTTTTTTTACTTTGCATGGTCAATGAAATAGTCACATCCATAACAGATGCTCTCTTGTTTTGAGTCCTGCACACACGGCTGTTAAAAACGTGTGAATAAATCATTTACTTTTTTTTGGTCAGAGTCGTGCATGCAATGCATTGTTACAGCAATCCGCACAATAATAGTGAATCTCTCAGACAGCTTAATCTCAGAGCTGGACATATTGCCAGATTTAATGTGGGTTGGGGCTTCTCAGAAACAGCTGTGGATTTAAAAAAAAAAAAAAAACACACAGTTTTAAAGCATTGTGTGCTTCCTTTGAATTTATATGAATTCTTTAACAAATACCTACACAGTAAAATGCCCAGCGTTCATTCAACTGTATCAGAGTATATTTGGTCCAATAGGGTACATGAGCCACTTTTTTATGTTGGGATACAACAATTGCTATCTTTTGGGACACTATTTTTTTTATCTGACTAGGACCCATAGACATTGCTGACTTCCTTTGTAACTTTAAATCCCTCCGTCCCAGCACCGTGTGGTTGCTATAGTTTCTAAACCTCTTGTTAAAAAATGATTCCATTGTTGAACATCCATTGTCTGAAATGATCATCTAATTACCACCGAATGAGACTTCTAAGTGTGCGGATTGACTGCAGAGTAAATATGTGCTGACAGTTTATCGCTTACTGCTCTGCTCCACTGTGAGTTCACCGAATCAGAGTGGAGGGGACGATATTGCGCCTGCTCGGGGTCAGAGATCCTTACCGCTTTGAAAAATTCATGAGCTGGCTGAAAAAAAAAAAACATAATAAAAAAAAAAAAAAATGGCGTTGATTTCATCTGCGTTACCCTGTTGAGGGAAAAATTAGTTGCCAGTGAAGAGCATTCAGTATTGCTTTTTGTTAGCTGGGTGAAGGGTTTAAATATATAATTATGAAAAAATATATATTATTTATTTTTTATAATACATTTTATTGCGGCACACAGTTATAAATGAATGTGTATAGATTTCTTAGTTTTGAGTTATAGTGGTTTATGTACTGAACTCCATGGCAACAGAATTGAAAATTCTGGCCAGTAGAGACAATGGCCTTCATTTGTCCTATTTTTTTATTTTAATTTTATTTATTTATTTTTACGATATTTGCAAGATATATATCTAAGAGATAATGATAGGGCATTGTTGCACGATTGTGTTTTGCATATATACACAACAAGGTTCTGCAAATAAATCAGACTGCAAGTTATTCATTTAAATAAATACAGACCAAATATTTGTTGACATGTTTTCTTTCCCACACATACGGAATGTGTGGCATAGCAACCGTTATGGCCACCAGCCCTGGTAGTGAGTGGATAAAGGACAACTAAAACACTGATGAAACTAAACTGTCAAATATCCACTTTATTTATTATTGTGTGATGCATGGTCAATACAAAGAAATGAAACTAATTTCTGGACTTACAAAGTACCGAGTCAAACTACAGAGGCTGTGAAGACAAGATTCCAGCAGTCATGTGACTCCTCAGCACTTGCAGGTGCTGCCTCTTTGTTGTTGGCCTGAGAAATTTACCTGGGCAACACCTGGGTGAATTGACAGCACACCTGAGGTGTGTGTGTGTGTGCGGGTACGCGTGTGCATGAGAGTGTGTGTGTGTGTGTGTGTGTGTGTGTGTGCGTGTGTGCGGGTACGCGTGTGCGTGAGAGTGTGTGTGTGTGTGTGTGCGTGCGGGTATGTGTGTGCGTGTGTGTGTGTGTGCGTGTGTTCATGTGTGTGAGTGTGTGCGTGTGCGTGTGAGCATGTGCGTGTGTGTGCATGTGTGAGTGTGTGCGTGTGTGCGGGTACGCGTGTGCATGAGAGTGTGTAAGTATGTGCGTGTGTGTGTGTGCGTGTGCGTGTGAGCGTGTGCGTGTGCGTGTATGTGCGAGTGTGTGTGTGCGGGTACGCGTGTGCATGAGAGTGTGTGTGCGTGTGCGTGTATGTGCGAGTGTGTGCGTGTGTGTGTGAGCGTGTGCGTGTATGTGCGAGTGTGTGTGTGTGTGTGAGTGTGTGTGTGCGTGTGCGTGTATGTGCGAGTGTGTGCGTGTGAGTGTGTGCATGTGTGTGTGGGTGTGTGTGTATGTGCGAGTGTGTGCGTGTGCGTGTATGTGCGAGTGTGTGTGTGTGCATGTGTGCGCGTGCGTGTGCGTGTGCGTGTATGTGCGAGTGCGTGTGCGTGTGTGTGTGTGTGTGTGTGTGTGCGTGTGAGCGTGTGCGTGTATGTGAGAGTGTGTGTGTGCGTGTGTGCGGGTGAGTGTGTGTGCGTGTGAGCGTGTGCGTGTGCGTGTATGTGCGAGTGTGTGTGTGTGTGTGTGTGTGTGTGTGTGTGTGTGTGTGCGTGTGAGCGTGTGTGTGTGTGCGTGTGAGCGTGTGCGTGTATGTGCGAGTGTGTGTGTGTGTGTGTGTGCATGTGTGTGTGAGTGTGTGTGTGTGTGTGTGCAGGTGAGTGTGTGTGTGTGTGTGCGTGTATGTGTGAGTGTGTGTGTGTGTGTGTGTGTGTGGTGTGTGTGTGTGTGTGTGTGCGTGTGCGTGTATGTGTGAGTGTGTGTGTGTGTGTGTGTGCAGTGTGTGTGTGTGTGTGTGTGTGTGTGTGTGTGTGTCACTACACCTGTACACGAGGCTGCTGCTGCTGTCCGAGGTCCTTCAAGGCCCCCCAGGAGCTCAGAAACAACAGACAGTAAAAATGTCAGAAACCCCACTGCCTTGTGGGATTGCTGTGCCACGGTGGATTCAAGTCCAGACCTTGGGATGTATAAACTGCCTCCAAGATTTGACACCCCGTCCTGATTTGACTGTTTCTTTTAACGAACGGAAATTCAGTGGTGACCGGAGAGTCACGTGTATGACAACCCTCAAAATATCAGAGCTTATGTGCTGTTGGAAAAAAAACACAAGCCTATTTGCATATAAGGTTTTTAATTGGATTTTGTTACTTGCATGTCTATCTACACTGCAAAAATAGGCAACAGTAAGCTGCTAGCACTACGGAAAGTATTCAAACACTGCCTTTATGCACTGAAGAAAACTGCCATTGCAAGGTTTCTGTGAGATGGGCAGGTATAACCGGAGTCTTTGATGAAAAACACAGACGGTGGCTTTTTGTCTGCATTTTTTGAGCAGGAGAACCATTTCTGAGATTACAGGCATGAGTTATTTGTCTAGAAATGATTCATTACAAGTCTGCTTTAGCACTGTCAATTATGCAAGTCTTGCTGTGGGCCAGATTTCAGCATGCCATGTCATTACTAATATGGTCTCTGCAGTCTCTTAATTATTCATTGTCGCTGTTGATGTGGTGACAGAAAACATATGTTTGTTCTCCGTAGCTTGTTCTCTGCTTGTCAGTCCATTTCTAAAATAAGAATGCATTTCTCCTGTAAGGAATTGCAGTCGTGTTCTGGTTAAGTCACTTAAATTTCCAGGCAACTTCAAGATTTTAAAAGTTTACATTGCTGTTTCAGTTAAATAGTACAACTCCCTAAATTAAAATATCAGCAGACAGTGCCTCTATTTGGGTATCATTTGTTGTAGAAAGAAAATGTTTATGGCAAGTTATTGCCTGCGTCAAAAACATTCCAGCCATTAACCAAACTAAATATCCTGAACTAAATAATGCAAAGCCGGAGCTAATGTAGTGTCGTTTAATGATACCCATAATGCACTGCTCTTTGATTAAGACCGTGGGAAGGCCGCGGAGCGCCCGGGCGGTAGCTATTATTAGCCTAAGTTTAGCGTCGCGCTTGGGGATATTTGAGGGGACGAGAAGGAGAAGGAGAAAGAGGCCGACGTGCAATCGAGACTCACGCCGGAGATCCAGTTGTGGTGTTTAGCCAGAGGTGGAAAAATCCTCCAGCTTCAGAAAATAAAAGATCCTCCCCACCATTTTGTTCCAGTCGCCTGGATTTGCTCGTTAGCGCAGTTCTTCTGGCCAGGAGGTGGAGCCAATTAGCGAAACCCGGGCTGGCTGAGTTTGTGGGTGGGTGGAAGAAACACATGGCAGTAGTTTGACTTTCTGACCCCTGGACTTTCCACCTGTGGTATTGGGTGTTTATCCTGGGCATGGCGTGACATAAAGGTTTTCTGTTTTGAGGGAAATAAACGTAGCTCAAACGCAGCTTCAGGCTGCATTCAGACCAGATCAGGCAATGCGGCACCTTCCCGCAGGGTTGTGCGGAGGTGTGGGCGTGTCACTACATGGCCCATTTGTGTGACGTCATGTTGTGAACTTTAACCCCCCCCCCTCCATTTCCTGTCTGCTAACTCTAACAAATGGACACAAACCGAAGGAAGCTTCTTGCTATCGTTATTTTTCAGCGTAGAGGGCAGACGTCGAAGCTGGGTACACGAAGTAAACCAAGCGAGGACACAGCTGGGAGAGTATCATCGCTTGGCCCATGAACTCCGCCTGGATAGCGCCCGGGTTTCAGCTGTATTTCAGTCTCTCTTCCATATCTTCCCAGTTGCTCGGTGAACAGCGGAATGCTACGTGCTAATTTAAACAAGGCTCTTCTTCCCGTGGGCATCTTCCGCTTACGTGATTGGCCACCGCAGCGTGACGTCGGGTTGCGTTACGGTAAAAGTTGATTCTGGTTCTACTTCTTCTCCGCACGGCCGCTGCGGTTTTTTTCTGCACCCCATGCGGTCCCCACTCCCGCAGCCTAAACGCACCCCCCCTTTCAAGTGAATGGGAGGACTGCCGCTTTTCCCACATTGCCTGATCTGTTCTGAATGCAGCCTTATTCTGTATCCCTATGTAATGGCCTCAGTTATCACTAACTTGCTATCTACTTGCCACCTACGGCTCACTGCTTTGAAATGCTCATGTTTATTTATTCTTAATGGGTTTTCTTGTAACCATTTTTGAATTTGCTGAAAAAGCTTATTTTTTTTTTATTCCACAGTTATTTGAAGAATTATAGTGCTATATTAATTTCTGGCTACATTTAAAAAAAAATTGATTGGTGTTTTTATTAGTTTTCGTTGCGATTGAGCAAGTGCTGACATTTCCTCTTTCATTCCATTTTCCATTTTTTTTTTTCAAACCGCATTTTTTTTTTTTTTTTTAATATCTTAAATAAATGGTCTCTCTGTCTTGAGAAAGGCGTGCCAGGAATGGCAAACGTTGCATCCCTACAATAAACGGTACCTCAGAAAGAATGTTCAATTCTGGCCATATTCTGTCCGGCCTAACACATGAATTTGTCTCATTTGACAGTTCAGCTTTCAAATATTGAGAGATAACGCATATATAGATAGCACACATAATTTCAAAACCGCATCAGTGTCCTCCTGTGAATTTGTTATCGTCCCACCTAGAGCTGTCCGCTGGCATTGCGACTCTATACGGTCGTTTAGGGCCACAACCATCCCTGGGCCCCATAACTCAAGCTTAAGTGGTGGTGGGTGTGATTTATGTTGGAGCACTTTGGGGCCACAACAACATTCTTGTTTCAGGGCCATCAAAACTCTGGGGCTGGTTCGGGTCCCTCCCCGATCACCAATCACACCTGTCAGGCCCTCGCTTGGCTGTCCTCACCTGAGCGCAGAGTGCTGCGGCACAGGCATGCACACCTGTGCATTTACCCGCACGCTGCAGCTGCAGCTGCGCAGTACTGCGGGAGAGTCGGTGCCTACAGGAGATGAATGAATGAATGAGTAAGCAAATGAGTGAATGAATGAATGAATGGATGAGCGAGCGAGTGAGTGAGTGAGCGAATGACTGAGTGATTGAATGAATGAATGAATGACTAAGCAAGTGAGTGCGTGAATGAATGAATGCGTTCATTAATTAACTGTAGCCTGTGGTCACCCGGTGTGTTGTTGGGAAGAACTGATGCAGCGGAACCCTGGCCAGTTTCATCTGCACTCTGTCTGGCAGAAGGAAGCTCTGCTGTTCGAGTCCTGCCTCTCTGCCCACCCAGGCCTGGTTAAGGGTGGCAGTGTGGTACGCTAGGATACCTTTGCTGAATTGGGAGCTGCAGAATTATCATTCAGCACCACTGTGCCGTAGCCTTTCTTTAAAAGGGTACGTGCCACCGGGGCTGTGCACTGCCCGGGAAGGCCGGGAAAATGTCAGCCGTTCATTCAGCCTCACTTCCATTGTTTATTTTAGAAAAGGAACAGTGCATTTGTCTCTATGTATGATTTATAATTCCGATTTTTTGGTGGGTTGTGGGGGGGGGGGGGGGGGGGGGGGGGGGGGGGGGGGTGCACTGTCTAGGGCCCTGTTACTCAAATACCAGCTCTCAAGGTCCAAGAACTTCTGGAATTCCACCCTCCCTTTACCTGGGAAGTCAGGTGTGAATACAGTCTGACCAATCAGTAGCACTAATTGTTTAGTTCATTAGCCGGGGGGGAAAGAAAACCACGGGCATATTTTTATTCAAGGTCCAGATTTGAGTACCCATGGTCTTGGGCTCAGTTATGCACTGTTTGTGTCAAAACCACTCGAGCTGGAGATCCACTTGCAGTATTAGCCAGAGGTGGAATATCCAGGTTCAGAAAGTAAAAGTCCTCCCCAGTATTTTGCTCCAGTCCCTGGATTTCCCAATTGGCACAATTCTTCAGCCAGGAAGTAGAACTAATTAATTTAATGAAATCGGCTGGCTGAGTTCATGGGTGGGAGAAACACGTTCGCTGGACTTTTACTTTCTGACCTCTTTCTGACTTTCCCCCTCTGGTCAAAGTGTTTGTAGCTGTTTTTTCCCATGGAGCGCAGGCAGGACTGCCGCCATTGGCTATGTGTGGCAAATTGTGGTCACTCACTCACTCATGGACGTTTAGTCGGACTCATGCGCAGGTGGTGCCAGCTAAAATGTGTCTGCGGAAGTGAGTTGCGCCATGGGTCTGGATGGTTCTGTGCTTGTTCATAACTGTGGGGAGAAAACCTGAGTTTACCTGTAGGAAGCCGTTGTGTTGCTCCTAACTAAAATTTAATATTTTCCCCTCAGTGGCATGTCCCATCATAACACTGAATAATGCCCTGACTGAAATGGCCTTTGAGCCCAATGCCGGTGGATCACATTGACCCCCTTGAAACCCTCTCCTCCACTACGAGCCCCTGAGCAATGTTAGCCATTCCCTGCTAATCCACTTCTGACGTTTCGGAGAAACAGTTCTCTTCAGCGTCATACAATATCTGCTATGCTTGAAATCTAATGATATTATTACAGTATAATAGGACAGGTAATACCTGGACCGAAATGGTTGCAAGACTGAGATGACTGGTGGTAGGCTATTTTATACAATGCTGTATGCACAAGACAACTACTTGCCAAAGTTTGGTACTGCACTACATGTGGAAATATTCAACCTTCATTTTCCCAATAGAATTCAACACAGTACAGACACTTTACTATACTATACCGTACTGTACTACACTATACTGCTACCCTTGGTCTTAGTTGGTCCTTTTGTCTAGCTGAGGCCCAGTTTGAAGCTGATTTTTCTGGCTGTAGGGTCCAATTTCTACCCTTGACAAGCACCTTCACTGGTTTATTGCATCGTCTGGCACGTTGTGATGTCACCAAGACTTGGTTAAGCGGTTATTTCACCCAACGGAAGTTACTCTTTTTTACTCTAGCAGTGATTTTCATAATTACATCCCCGTTAATGCTACCCTCTCCCCTGCCAGTGAGATCACATTAATTTTTCATTCATACATTTTATTCAAGGGCATCAGTGCAGTGGGCAAAATGAGCAGTAAGCTTGCGTTTGGTCTTTTCATTGTTTTGTGCCAGTCTGAAAATAGGGCCCTCAGGTGTGTGCATGCTGCTATCTGTAATGAAAACGGTTGTTTAGTAATCAAAAAATAATTAAAAATGCAAAAAATAGATAAATATAAATTTTTGCAAAGAAGGTGCATAATACATCAATTATTTATGAAATCACGAAATAAGACCAATCAAACAATGGGTCATTTGAAAACGCAGGAGATGCTGTGCCTTAAGTTGCATTATCAAGAGATGTTCCTATTTCATTCCTAATGTTCCTAATGATCTGTTATTTCATTTTGTCCTATCTGTCTCTGAAGTCAGCTTTATGAAATCACCCAGAGAAAACACGTATGTCGAGGACGAGAGTATTGCTGATATTCATGATATGAATATCATGAGGCAAAGCACTCGCTTTGAAACAGAACAAACTTAATGGCCTGCTTTTAATGTGTTTGGGGTAATGACACATTCAAATAAATGTGTGGAAATGCCAGGGGTAGACCTCTCCTCTAAACGCTGGTGCTGTAAGACACTACAGATAAACACAGACACTGTAAATGAACACAGACACTACAGATAAACACAGACACTGTAAATCAACATAGACACTGTAAATGAACTCAGACCCTGCAGTAAAACACAGACACTGTAAATGAGCACAGACACTGCAGATAAACACAGACACTGCAAATGAACACAGACACTGCAGATGAACACAGACACTGCAAATGAACACAGACACTGCAGATAAACACAGACACTGCAAATGAACACAGACACTGCAGATGAACACAGACAATACAGATAAACACAGACACTGCAGATGAACACAGACACTGTAAATAAACACAGACACTGTAAATGATCACAGACACTGTAAATGAACACAGACACTACAGATAAACACAGACACTGTAAATCAACATAGACACTGTAAATGATCACAGACACTACAGATAAACACAGACACTGCAGATGAACACAGACACTGAAGAAAAACACAGACACTGTACATGAACTCAGACATTGCAGATGAACAGACACTGTAAATGATCACAGACACTGTAAATAAACACAGACACTGCAGATAAACACAGACACTAAATGAACACACACTTCAGATAAACACAGACACTGCAGATAAACACAGACACTGTAAATGAACACAGACACTTCAGATAAACACAGACACTGTAAATGAACACAGACACTTCAGATAAACACAGACACTGTAAATGAACACAGACACTTCAGATAAACACAGACACTGTAAATGAACACAGACACTGTAAATGAACTCAGACCCTGCAGTAAAACACAGACAACTGCAAAGCCACCGATGATTATGGCTGATGTCTTGTCATCTGATGTCACCAGACAGAAATTTTTATTTAATATTAACTGAAGCAGTGTCTCTGCTCAAAATATGAGTGACTGACTGAACCAGACCAAATGTCTGTCCGAACTGCCAAACTAACAAAAATGTGTCAGTTTTGATTAAATACACTGCCATTGAGCAAGTATTATTTTCCCAGGATGCTTCACAGAGAACAAATTTAGAAATAATAATAAAATAATAAAAACAGATATGACAAATTTACACCTTGGCAGACTATAAATCGGGGAGTTGTCGTTTTATATACAGTAAAGTCTATCTGTGATGATTTAGGATCCTTACTAAATCTGTTTACTGCGAGAACCTGAGTGAAGTAACAATGGCAGTGTCTGGTGGGGGGGGGGGGGGGGGCAGTGTCTGGGGGGGGGGGGGGGGGGGGGTTGTTGGGGGTGTATTTTATGAGACTGTAGGCTGTTTCATTTTTTTGACAGTATAGGGGAGTATGTTTATTACAGTCTAAATTACAGTGAGTGCAGTGTATGTATGACGATGTGGACTGTGTGTGTAATTTACTGAGAGTGTGTTTGGATGTTTGTTTGGGAGAGGGCTTGGGGGTGTCTTTTTATCTTGAGGGGGTAAGCTATGTTCCTGTGTGATTAACTGGGGATGTGTTGGAAGGGTAATTTTTTTATACATAGGCTGTGTAATATGAGAGTCTGTGGGGAAAGG
This sequence comes from Anguilla japonica, assembly GCA_025169545.1. NCBI lineage: Eukaryota > Metazoa > Chordata > Actinopteri > Anguilliformes > Anguillidae > Anguilla > Anguilla japonica. The sequence continues at coordinate 34,752,435 of CM045897.1, forward strand.
GACAAGTATATGACCGTGTAAGGTGTATAATTTACAGTGAGAGAGAGAAAGTGTGTGTGTGTGTGTGTGTGACAACACAGGCTTTTTAAGTTACTGGGAGTATGTCAGTGGATTGTGCAATTTTATGATATAGTGTCATACAATTTATTGGCTATATGCAGGCTTTATAATTTATTGAGTATGAGTGTGTGATGGGGAATTTATAACAATGCAGGCTGTTTAATTTAATGAACGTGCCAGGGAGAAACTTTATGACAGCATAGACTGTATAAGTTACTGAGAGTCTGCAGAGGCTATGTTCATGAGATTGTAGGCTGTGCAGTTTAAGAAAGCGTGTAAGTGTAAATATATGACCATATGAGGAGGTAGTGTAAATTTAGGGAAATGACAGGGGAATATCCATGAAAGTGTTGACTCTGTAATTGGGGGGGGGGGGGTTCTGCTTGGGTAAAATCTTGAGTTTGGTTCCATTGTATATATTTGCTAGTGGATTGTTAAAATGCATGGTGAGCATGGTCGCCATGTTGGTTGTTTTGTGGGGCCTTCTGAGTATGCAAGTATTCAAACAGGAAGTACAAACTGCAGTTACCAGAAATTTTTCTCCACACTTGACAGGAAGCAGACTTTTGAGGGTGCACCAATAAATACTTGTATGCCTCTCTCCTCTCCAGAGGTCATTAGGCTAAACATAGCGACCATCATTTACTGTAGTAACTACGCTCATAAAAGCAACCTTCAGCAAGTCTATTAATCTTATTTATATTCATTTTCATGATAGACTTTGTTGCACCTGACAGCGGTAATACTGCAATAGAATATGCACAATGTCTGGCCATCATAGCAAGCTAACTGTAATAATATAGATCCCTGTTGATAATAGCTTATTTATATTGATGCCAGCAACCAATGCAGTCAGTTGTACAAATACAGTGCTACTGTTTTTCCTGGTGGTCGTCAAAGGTATTCTGATGCAAGTGATGACATCATTGAGTGTGCTCCACATGTAATGAAACTGAACTGTACTTGCGTGACTGTATACTGTTAAGTGCGTTCCATCCAGTATGCTTGAAATAGTATGTTTTTAAGAATGGAAGAAGGCAGAATTAAGTTATGAATGCTGGGATACGGCCTCGGTTTTGAACTTTTTCAAAGAATCTGTCTTATTTCTTCCGATATCCTCACGTCCATTCGAGAGTAATTTGTGTGAATTTTTCGAACTCTGAAATAAAACTGTCACTGCGAAGAACTGTGATGGAACTGAGACCATTTAGCAGTGCTGCTCTTGCTGTGTTCCTTTAAGCGAGGCTTTAACTGGGAAAGGATGTTCATGGTATCCACAGAATCATATTAATGCAGGATATTTATGCAGTCTCTGAGGGGGTATATGTTGAACTTGAGTGAGCAGGAAGCAGTTCCGTTCAGTCAGAGTGTAGCGTTAAAAAAAATCCCTTTGGATGATCAGGGGAATCAAAGCTGATTCTAAAATGGACGTCTAAGACGTCGTCTCTGAAGGTGGATCTAGGCCCTGTTTGTATTCTAGATCAGGCATTGTGAGACCAGTGTACTTCAATCATGAGATCCTGTTAATTTAGCATTAATAAAAGCGCTGTTGACAATGTCGGCTGTTTTAAACCAGAATTGGTGCCAAACCCGCTACACTGGTGAGGGAATGAATCACCTCCTTGAATTACTTTGCTCATTCTGAGAAAGGAACAATGGATTAAATTCGTATTATTATAAGTTATCATAAATTTATTACATAAAAACGATATATCGATCTTGTGTTGAGTACATGTTTGGCAATTGGAAAATCAAATTGTACCGACTCCAATGAGAAAGTTTTCAGTTAGGCTAATATAATGCTATAGCTATAGTAGCTAAGCTAATATGTTTTAAGTGGTTGGTTTGCTGCAGTAACGAACCACTGGTGTTTTAAATGATGCTGCGCTGACTTCACATGAATAGCTATGTGTTCAGTGTGGAGATGACTGACCTGGTGTGCAGTAATCGTCTTAGTAAGCTGTAGTATACAGTGCATTGAGCAGCGGATAAAAGTTTTAAAAAAAACAAAAAAAAGAAAGAATGAGCACTGATTAATGGCTTTGTGTCCTCCAAAAACCCAGGAGTGTCAGCCGTGCCTGTCCCAACAGCCTCTGCTTGTGTTGTGCTGAGCCTGTGAAGGTGACAGTTTTATTGTGAACAGGGCCACACATAAGGGGGGGGGGGGGGGGCGATGGGAAAGCTTTCAGGGGCTCTGTCACTGGATAGGGCCCAAGAGGAGACAGCAGTATTGGCAAAGAGTGTGTGTGTGTGTGTATGTGAGTGTGTGTGTGTGTGTGTGTACGTGTGTGTGTGTGTGTGTGTGTGTGTATGTGTATGTGAGTGTGTGTGCTTGCGCATGTGTGTGTTTCTTGCTGTGTGTGTGTGTGAGTGGTCCATGATCACATTTCCAACCCCCCATCCCCCACCCCCACCCCACCCCCCCCCCCCCCACCCCGGTCTGCAGTGACAGTTACTGCATTCAGCTATGTGCGAATAAGCGCACGTATTTCAACAGCTTATGACTTATGAGTGCCCATATGAGTGCCACTGCATTTTACAGGGTTCCACTGTTGCCAGCACACAGGGGGTTATGTAACGCTGAGTACACCCTCCGGCATGTGAGGACTTCTAATCTACAACCCACAGTCGCGGGTTAAAAGCTCAGTTGGCTCGCCCGAGAGCAGTATAAAAAGGAGCACTTTGAAGAAGGGGTTTAAAAGTGGAGAGTGACATATTTAATTAATAATGTCCCTTTTGCCCGTGCTGGGGGACCGGCCCCAGCGTCAGACCGGGGGCCGACGTCAAAGCTAGCCGAGCTGGCTAGTTTGGCACTGTGGAATCTGGAGTCTTGTCCACCTGAGCTACGGTACGGTGGCCGTACGGCCAAAAATCGCGGGGGTTCATCTGGATTCCAAACGTGGGTTCTGTTGGTGTTTGGCAGTGCTGACACGTTCATAACTGGATCACCTATAGAGCTTCTCTGTCTCCTACTCGGGCAAAGTTGCATTATGAGCCGTGTATTACATTACATTACGTTGCAGGCATTTAGCGACGCTCTTATCCAGAGCGACTTACACAACTTTTACAAATATGCTGAAGCTCAAGAAGTACAATGGCAGTGTCCTCCGCGTGAATTGAACCTGTGACTTTTAGGGGCAGGTCTTTTCAGTCAGTCTGCACAAATGGCATATGTGTCTGCTCTTTGGTTAGAGTCAGGTCTTTTCAGTCAATATGCACAAATGGCATTTGTGGTCTGCTCTTTGGTTGGGGTCAGGTCTTTTCAGTCACTCTGCGTTTTCCAGTGCACCAGGCAGGGCAAATGCACAGTACGCAGCACCCTAATTGTGCATCAGAGTGTGAGGAGGGAGATGTGCTCGGGCATTGTGCTCACGTACAGAGAGAGGTCAGGCGGGGCCTCCGCCTCGTGAAGATTTTTATTTAAATAAAGCATCCGCTGGAGGAGCCAGGGGGCCATTGGGGGGGGGGGGGGGGGGGGGGGGGGGGGGGGGGGGGTGGGTGAGGAAGAAAGCGGAGCGGTTTCCCGGGGCGAACGCGCCCGTTGTCTTCCTCTTCGGTCTTCGGCGTTCTGAGATGCAGGGCCCTCCGCCCGCTGGCCGCCGTGGCCGCGGGGCTCCATCGCGGCGGAGTGCGCGGCGGGTTTTAACGCTCGTCATGTGCGCCCGGGCGAAAGATTATTAACGCAGTTCACCGGGCGGACGCAGTCGCGAAGTCCTGGCGCTACGCAGCGTGTAACTGCCACTTATATACCCCCAGCCCCCCCCGCCCCTCCACAACGCTCAAGGGGTCATTAGCGGGGCGGGGGGGGCAGTCGGGGGGGGGGGCAGGGGGGTTCGGGGGGGGGCACGGGAATGTGGGGGGGGCGGGGGGGGGGGGGGGGGGGGGGGGGGTTAGGTTTTAGGGATGGTAGAATTTCCAGCAGTTTTATGATCCCGATTTTATGTTCTCTGATATTTTTTTCAGCGTGTGACTCGTGAAACTTTAATTACACGGCACGTTTCTGTACGTGTGATCATCATATTATTATATACTCGCCCTTTCTCACAGCACCGTAGGCATTTTATCTCGGCAGGAGTTCGGATTTCACCCCGACTGTGTGCGTGGACTTTTCGCTATGCGCACGAGCGGCCCGGCTCATGTTTCTAATGCAGCGCGGCGCCTGCCGTCCTAATTGAGAAATCCAATGAATGCTAATGTTGCGTTCTGCAGGACAGGCAGCACTGAGAGAATGCTCAATACTGGAACAGGGTGCTGATGCCCTTCCTGTTCCCCCCAGCATGCATCTCTTTCTCTCTCGCTCTCTGTCTCTCTCTCTCTCTGTATCTCTTTCTGTCCCTCTCTCTCTCTATCTTGCTCTCTCTCGCTCTCTCTCTCTCTACCTCTGTCTCACTCTTTTTTCTCTCTTTCTCTCTCTCTGTATCTCTCTCTCTCTCTATCTATCTTTCTATCTCTATCTTTATGTTGTTTTTTAATCAAACAAAATTAAAAGCAAATTGAAGAGATATTATATTCACCAGTTCATCCACTGAACTGACAACACTGTAATGGCTGTGCATCAGGGCTGTGCAGAGACTGCTTGAGGGGCAGGTGCTGAAAGTCAGAAAAGGGCACACCAACTGGGAAAAACAGTTTTTTGCACACCCAGTTATTAGAACAATAGAACACTCATAATCCCTCATAGAACACTCAGAGAGCACACGTAAACCCTGATAGAACACTCATAATCCCTCATAGAACACTCATAGAGTGCTCATAAACCCTGATAGAACAATGATAGAACACTCATAAATCCTAATAGAACACTCATAGAGTGCTCATAAACCCTGATAGAACAATGATAGAACACTCATAATCCTAATAGAACACTCATAGAGTGCTCATAAACCCTGATAGAACAATGATAGAACACTCATAAATCCTAATAGAACACTCATAGAGTGCTCATAAAACCCTGATAGAACAATGATAGAACACTCATAAATCCTAATAGAACACTCATAGAGTGCTCATAAACCCTGATAGAACAATGATAGAACACTCATAAATCCTAATAGAACACTCATAGAGTGCTCATAAACCCTGATAGAACAATGATAGAACCTCATAAATCCTAATAGAACACTCATAGAGTGCTCATAAACCCTGATAGAACAATGATAGAACACTCATAAACCCTAATAGCACACTCATAGAGCAATTATAAGTCCCAATAGAACACTCATGGAGCACTCTGGAAAGGCTGGACGGTTCTGGCACTGAGAGTGGCCAAACAGGATTTGTGCATTACTCTGGGAAGGCTGGACGGTTCTGGCACTGAGAGTGGCCAAACAGGATTTGTGCATTACAGTCGACGTACCCCCCCCCCCCCCCCCCCCTTGACAGTAACAGGGCTGAAAAGAGGCGCGTTCGGGGGGGAAAGGCGGCGCTATCGAATTTCTCCCATCCCGGCGGCTAAAAGCACTGGGGCAGAAACTTCAGATGCGGTTTGCATCAGCCGGACTGTGTTCCTTGGGCCCGCGTTCTCTCCCCCCCCCCCCCCCCAGGACGGTCATTAGCTGGGCCGGGCCAGAGGGGGGCGCTCCTCTCTCTAAGTCGTTCTTCCTGAAAGGCTTTCACGGAGAGCCAGCTCTGGAGACACGGCCCGGGACGAAGCGGTCTGTAGCTCCAGGCATCGCTGACGCTCCGGGTGGGGATGAGCGCATTCTGCCTGTCCTGGGTCTGCACACTTAGTCTGCTGATGCTCTGTAGTACAGACAGAGCAGAGATAGAGAGCAGAGCATTCTGCCTGTCCTGGGTCTGCACACTGGGAGTCTGTGGATGCTCGGGTACAGAGAGAGCACAGAGAGAGAGCAGAGCATTCTGCCTGTCCTTAGTTTGCACACTTAGTCTGCTGATGCTGTAGTACAGACAGAGCAGAGAGAGAGAGCAGAGCATTCTGCCTGTCCTGGGTCTGCACACTTAATCTGCTGATGCTCTGCTACAGACAGAGCAGAGGGAGAGAGAGCAGAGCATTCTGCCTGTCCTGGGTCTGCACACTTAGTCTGCTGATGCTCTGCTACAGACAGAGCAGAGAGAGAGAGAGAGCAGAGCATTCTGCCTGTCCTGGGTCTGCACACTTAGTCTGCTGATGCTCTGCTACAGACAGAGCAGAGAGAGAGAGAGCTGAGCATTCTGCCTGTCCTGGGTCTGCACACTTAGTCTGCTGATGCTCTGCTACAGACAGAGCAGAGAGAGAGAGAGCAGAGCATTCTGCCTGTCCTGGGTCTGCACACTTAGTCTGCTGATGCTCTGCTACAGACAGAGCAGAGAGAGAGAGAGCTGAGCATTCTGCCTGTCCTGGGTCTGCACACTTAGTCTGCTGATGCTGTAGTACAGACAGAGCAGAGAGAGAGAGAGCTGAGCATTCTGCCTGTCCTGGGTCTGCACACTTAGTCTGCTGATGCTGTAGTACAGACAGAGCAGAGAGAGAGAGCATTCTGCCTGTCCTGGGTTTGCACACAGACTCTGCTGGTGCTCTGGTACACACAGAGCAGGGAGAGAGAGCAGCTCATTCTGCCTGTCCTGGGTCTGCACACTTAGTCTGCTGATGCTGTAGTACAGACAGAGCAGAGAGGGAGACCTGAGCATTCTGCCTGTCCTGGGTTTGCACACTGATAGTCTGTGGGTGCTCGGGTACAGAGAGAGCACAGAGAGAGAGAGCAGCACACAGTAGGGATTCTCTGAAGCATACAGTACCTCGCTTTTTTTTTTTTAAGCAGTCTGCCAGAGAAGGTCAGTGCGTGGCTCCTTCACATGGTAGAAAGGGATGATGTCTGTGTTTTGTCTGTCTCTACATGCTGTGCGTCTGTATGTGTGTCAGTATCTGTCTGTCCACCTCTTCAGCCTGCATTTGGATTTCATCTTGAGTCTTCCTGTTCCCACCCCTAGTGTACTTATGTAATTACTTTTGGACCACTACAGCATGGTCTGTAGTGTTCTGTGAATGTTAGCTGTGTGTCCCCAGAATGTGTTTATATGTATTATTATGTATTTGTGTACTTATATTGCATTTTGTGGTGTATTTATATTTATATGGGCATAAGGTTACTTGCATTTATAACTTAAAATATTTTGCACATACACTCACCAGGGAATGTTTTAATAACTTAGTCTGTACTTATCTTCCGTTACAATCTAAGACATCCAGGATAGGAGTATTTGCAAATTGAATATAATGACTATTTGTGGACTAGTGCGTCTATGTCCATGCATATACATGAATGACTGTGTATGTGTGTGTGTGTGTGTGTGTGTATGCACGTGTGCATGTGCATGTTTGTTTGTTTGTATCTATGTGTGGGTGTAAATCTGTTTGTATTTGAGAGAATGGGTCTGTATCTTTCCTGGTGGATGTTAGTGTACTGCATTATGTGTGAATGTGTAGTTCTGCATTAGTGTGAACTTGTGTCTAGGTGGCCGTGCAGCATTGTGTATAGTGTATTGTGGTAAGGTTGTTATGTTTGTGTGGTAAGGTTTATACACAATTGTGCAGCAAAATGTATTATGGTTTACTATGTGAAAGTCAAGGTTCTTGCCAGTGGATTTTATTTTTCTCAGATCTGGTACATATGGATCTGATGACAGCTAGAATTTGTAGATGTTTCATGGGTGAACACTACTGTTAAAGGGAAAGCTTTATAGTATCATGTGGGTCATTCGGTGTACTTACATTGGTCTCCAAGATCATTTTTGTGAATGAACTTTTTAACGTCTGCATCCTGCTTCGATATTGTAAACATTTTAAAATGTGATCTGAAATGTGAGGAGCCACAGTGAAAACTGGATGCCAGGCTAAGCTGCAGTAAGGACCCAGGGGGTTGTGTGTGCTGTATCAGATGGAAAGATGGAAAAATCTGTGATGGGATGTGTGTGTAGAATAGAGCAGCTTCACTACTGAACCTGTCTAATGATCTGCTTTATCTTCCTGAGTTTACAGCCCGTATTTGTGTTCAGTGTTTTGAATCAGGCAGGCCATTTTGTGCTGATACCAAAAGATCTCTGGAATGTTTCTGCTCGTGAATGCTCACGATCTACAGGCAGCTCATATTCAAATCTTTAAATCTTTATTTAAATCTTTAAATCAAATGTCGGGATTTAGCCGTGGCTTCATTTTGTTGTTCTGTTTTCCTCGTTCGCGGGGTCGTAGTGCCGTGCCAGCACTCGCTATTAACAGGACAAAGAAAGGGAGACAGAAAAAGAGGCTCGAAAAAGAGGGAAAAGAAATAAGGAAGCACCGAAGAGATAGAGCAGGGATGGAGAAGGCAGGACTGGGAGGCAGAACACTGCGGAGAGAGAGAGCGAGATGGAGGGAGAGAGCAGGAGAGAGAGTGATGGAGAGAGAGAGAGATGGAGGGAGAGAGCTGGAGAGAGAGTGATGGAGAGAGAGAGCGAGATGGAGGGAGAGAGCAGGAGAGAGAGTGATGAGAGAGAGAGAGATGGAGGGAGAGAGCAGGAGAGAGAGTGATGGAGAGAGAGAGGGAGAGATGGAGGGAGAGAGCTGGAGAAAGAGTGAAGGAGAGAGAGAGAGATGGAGGGAGAGAGCTGGAGAAAGAGTGAAGAGAGAGAGAGATGGAGGGAGAGCTGGAGAAAGAGTGAAGAAGAGAGAGATGGAGGGAGAGAGCTGGAGAAAGAATGAAGGAGAGAGAGAGATATGGAGGGAGAGAGCTGGAGAAAGAGTGAAGAAGAAAGAGAGATGGAGGGAGAGAGCTGGAGAAAGAGTGAAGGAGAGAGAAATGTGATTGTCTTGTCTACGCCCTTTTGTCCAGGCACCAGATCCTCTCCCCTCTTTCCGTCATTAAGCCTGTCTGTAATTAGCTCATTGCTTGGTCCAGTGCACTGTGTCTATGCACTGAGTTCTGAGTCATTGCCCCCCCCCCCCCCCCCTTGCTGTCTGAAGCAGGCTGTGACCTCGTGGGCTTTGAGAAAGATTCCCTTGCACCAGACCTGGGCTCAAATACGTATTTTTGTTTTGGATTCAAATACTTTTCTGTGCTCCATTGGTCTTGCCTGGTGTAATTGAGCCTGCCAATATGACCAGAAGGTGGGGTTTGCACTTTTTGAGAGTATTTTGTTGGTTCCAAATACACCAGACAAGATCAGTAAAGCGTAAAAAAGTATTTTACATTACATCACATTACATTACATTTATTTGGCAGACGCTTTTATCCAAAGCGACGTACAAAAAGTGCATTTCATGCATCGTATTTGAATCGTATTTGACCCAGGCCTGCCTTGCAGTGCAGTGAGCAGTGGGTTTGGCAGTGGGGGGGTCCAGGGGCTTGTTGTTTACCTTCCTGTGTGCAGCAGAGGAGCACTACTGCACCTTGTAGCGTAAAAGCATTATTATGCATGCAGAACCACTTTAATTAACTGGCTAACTGAAAACAGCCTGATATGATCATCTGCCTCGCACATAATTTAAAACCAGGGGCGGAGTTAGCCTGTCATACGTATGGGTGTGAGGCATGATGGGACATTTCAGTGCATGCACTGCAACTCGGAAACAACAGCCTGAGTAAGTGTTTCTGGTAAATAGTCTCAGAGGCTTAAATAGAGCTCACACAATGCAAAGGGGAAGCAAGTACCTTTTTAAAGTACATGTCAATGTAAAGTCTGATTTTAAAAAATGTATGTACATTTTTTTTAACGCAACCGATAAACAATGTTAGCTGTCAACATTCGTTGAACAATGTTTTTCATTAATTAGGCCTAAGTTAGTGTCTATGTTTGGGTACTCAGCCCCCCCCCCCCCTTTTTGCGGCACTGGGAAATTGCGGGGGGGGGGGGGCACATATATTCATTTAGTTCTACCCTTCTTGAAGTTCACTTGAGACAACTTCTCAAGCTGTCTCCGTGACTCAAACCTTGGTGGGTCCTGAACATGTTTGATCCACGTGGCGAAGACCAGGTTTAAAAAGAGTGCCCACCTCCCTTGCCCCCCCCCCCCCCCCCCCTCCATTCCCCTGTACTCTGTGACCTGCTTAGGGGTGCAGGGGGGCTTTGTGTTTTAAGATAACGGGCACGACATGCTAACTGCGTGAGCATGGAGCGGAGGCTCCCAGCTTTTGACCGGTACCATAGCAACAGATCGCCCTGGGACCTGACGCCGCATGAATTGCGCAAATATTGTTGTTTGCTGTTGAAGAATAATATTTTGATCATTATTATAAATGTCACCGGCTCAAATATAATATGCGCATCTAGTAGGATATCAGAGGGAGATGCAGTAAATTCTATTTTTTCTGTTTTGACTCTGGAGTTCATCTGTTCCTCCTGTTGTGCCTTTAACAGCGAACCCCAAATTTGGGAAGATGAATCACCCTTGTTTATGAATGAAATAGGAGGCATCGTTTAACATCTTGCTAATTAACCGAAAGCCACTTGCCTCCCTTCCAGGTCTGTAACTGAAATAGCTCATCGCTACATCCTACTGGGCACAGTGCCCAGGAAAACATATTTATGTTGCCACCGGAACATATTTAGTGCTTAACGTCCCACACGATGAAGGCTAGCAGTGATAGAGTCAGTAAGAAAAAAAAAGCTTTATAAATGTGATGTGATGTCATTTGCGATGTCATTTGTGAGAATGTCATTTAGGTTTGGATCAGTTAGGATAAGAGGAGGATGGAAAAAATAGTGGATGTCCGTGAAGGAGAGGAGAAAAGAACATGTCCTCCCCAAACAATCAGGGAGAAGATTTCCCACTAAACTCAGTCCACAATGGACCATCTAGAGTTATACCCCAGTGCACAAAAACCCGAATCTAGACCCCTGGAGGGGTGGAAATCCAGGTTGAGAGGAATTTTGACATAAACAGACTAGATTGACCCAAATATAGCTCAGGCTTTACCCGGATATTGCCTGGCTACATGCTAGTGGGTAGAAAACCTTTAGCCGGGTTTTCACCAGGACACCTAGACAGCGTTTCACTGACTTTTCACCACAAAATAAAACGTCCACTGGGATGTGTTTACACCCACCGGCTAAGTAAGACATTCCTCATTTATAGCACTCCAACGAGATAAAAAAATCTTTAAAAATAACAAAAACAGGATCTGTCACTCTCACCAAACAAAAATAATTGGGTCCAAGAGACCAGCAACTATCAGGACATAACTAGTGAAGTTAGAAGGGGCCCTGAGCCAATCAGAACCTGGCCAATCAATCCATCTGTCAATCAGTCAATTGTTTCTTATTATACAGTAGCATCATGACCCAGGTAAATGTCTCAGAGAGTTTTGTGAAAGGCATCGGTTCTACAGCAAAGATCTGTGTTCCTTATTATTATTTTTATTTTTCCCCCAATAGTACAAACGAATCCGGTCACAAAGAACTGCCAATCAAAATTCTTGTCTGCCAAATGCAATGCTTAGCCTTGGCCACTCAGAATGCTTGTCAGCACAGTAAACCACAATAACCCAAATGCAAGAGAGAATAGATAAATCATTTTTTGTTTATTATTTATTGGAGATCATTGGAAGACCTTGGAAAAGGCTAATGCGCAACTTGCTACGTGAGATATATTTTAAAATTTCATAGAGCTAATAGCAATCACTGAATATTTAAAAGTTATGTTATACCGGCTGAAAGTAACCTCACGATTTAGCTAAGTAAATACTGCACACAGTTTGTGTACATTTTGTCAGTGAGTGATTTCAGTGGCATTGCACATCGTAAATAAATATAAATCATACTGTCATACTGCACATTTCAGTGAACAAGCCAGTCCAGTGTTGTTGAAGTCATTGTGCATGTCTGTTCACTGGTGTTTATTAGAGATTATTTATAATAATAGGACTGTTTAGTGTTGTACATTTCACTACATTAATAAGTTTAATGTTATTTCACGTGTTGTCATTTCCCTTGTCACCTGCCCTTGATCTCATACTATGATTTTTTTTTGGGAAAGTGTCAGGATAGATTCACATCCGAGGACGGGCAAATTCGGTGAAAGGAGAAAAAATAAACACTTGTCCATCCTCGCGAACCTCCTCGCACCGGAGTGACCCGCTCATGAATTGTTCAGTCTGGCCTGGCACTCCATTATTTAGATCTGTGGGTCCGACTGTGCGCTCATCATTTATTAATGCCTGCCGCCAAGGTTGGGTTACGCTGTCCAGGAGTGAACTTACTTACTCTCTTAGCACATCTCCTCCCTAGCCCTTACGCGCGTGTTTTTGGGATGTAATTCAGCGAAGAAATAATTTGAAATTCTCTGGGGATTCCTCGGAAAAAAGCAACCAAACAAACTTCAATAAGAAGTGTGGCTGATTTTGGTTTTGTTTTTTTTTTTTTTTTTTAAAAAGAGAGAGAAAGAAAATGGATTTTGCGCCACGGTTTGTCGATTCGGGCTTGAGTTGTGAGGGACAATCATCCGAGCTTGTGAGTATTAGCCTACTTCAGTCTCCCCGGCTGTGGGAAATGGGGTAGAGAATCAATGGCTGTTCTCTGGCCTGTTTAACTGCTGCATGAACGGGCTCAATGAGCTGCTGTTGCTTTAATGACAGCCAGATATCGGTGTCCTGGCTTGCAGGAAACAATAAAAAAAGATTGAGATATTGCTTAATTCAATGCCTAGCACTAATTAACTCATCAAGGTCCATGTACTTTAATAACATCACTTGATATATTTTATTGATCACTAACCTATACAGTACATGAACTGCATGATCTGGGAAACTGAATGGAATGTGAGTACAAGACATTGAATAAAAAAATTAAAAAATCTCTGCTTCACTGGAGAACAGGAGAAACCGATATTTCAGCAATTTTACATCGGTGAGAAGCTGTTGACCGAGCAATGTAATCCGTTTTTGCCGAATTAATGATCAGGTTACTGATTTTTTTTTTTTTTTTTTTTTTTTTGGACAAAGTGACATTTCTTAATGGCTGTAGCAGTTTATCACGTAGATGGTTTTCTGTAAGAGCACTCTATAGATTATACTTTTATATTTGTGGATGATTGATGGCACACACACCTCTTTCTAAATCATTATGTCAATAGAAATTCATATTATTTCAGCATAACTAGGCATATGAAATATGCCACTAATCTCATTCAGAGAGGTTGTGTGTTCGAATCCTCTTACTCTGCAACTTGTCCATTTGTTTTTCTCCTTAATGATCAGGGTTAAAAGATGAAGTTTAAAGCTTGGGTTTGAGTCCGTGCTGTGGTTTTCTTCAGGTTAAATGGGGAGATTCCCTCCGTTAGTTAATAATTTTTTTTGTATTTTCAAATGCACAGTATTTAAATTCTAATCGTAATTCTGCAAGACAAAAGGTATCATTTAGTGCAGTTCTCGAATCATAGAGTATCATAAATATTAATTTATGTGAACTGCCAACCGATATAATTACCGTGCCATGCCGACAGTATTATCTTTGGAGTAAAATATGTGCGTGGAATCATTAAAAAAGCTGAAATAGATTGTGAAGCGGTTCGTCTGGTTTCAGTTTCTCAAAGCCAGTTCCATATTGTTGACTGGACGACACAAGTCAGGCTTATTGCCTGGCCTTTAGCCTGTGGTGTTTCCGTGACCATTTTCGGTGCTGGATCATGCATGTCTTCAATAAAATGATCTCAGCATGTGCACTGAATTATGTGTAGTTGTAAAATTAGCTGTCTTCTACTGCCTGTCCTTGTTTCAGAATTATAAGCTCTGGTCCCTGTCTCCCTTAATGAAATATTCTCTGTGCCTGGCGACTCAGAATGCTTGCTCGCTCAGAACATTCTCTAAAAAGCTCTAAGAAGGTTGACATCAAACGCCAGTGTTTCTTTAAAAATTAACTGATTAAAAGATTCTAATTCCATTGCACGGTCATTAGGGCAGCTTGTGCGATATGCACTGCTATGAAATTAGTTTTTCAGTGTTTTACTTTTAGAGAGCTTCACATATGCATATGTAGATATGTAACATCTTACTACCATGTTGTGCTGATTTGATTTTAACTATTAGACTATTTTTTATTTGGGTCATAAACACGGTGTGCCATAATTGGGAGGTTTCCACTGTTTTCCTGACGAGCTTCTTCCTAAGTGCTTCCTAAATGACATGCCTCCAAGTGTTTCTTCCTGTAATGTATTGGCAAAAAAAAGAAACTCGGAAGTTATAGTGTATCCATGTCTGCATGTACACCCCAGTAATTGTGTGGATTGGAATCGAATGAAACCTGTCGCAGCAGCTCTTGATCTCCAGGAAAGACCGAATGGCTTCTTTGCTAAAAAAAAAAAAAAAAAAAAAAAAGTAGGCGAGTGTAGAGATTGAGTGAAAAGTCGCCCAGCACTACTCTGGTTTTATGATGAGTGACAGAAATAAGCTGAAGGCCTGGGGGGGGAACATATTTCTTTGGAAGAATTTAGTTTTATTAACTACTAATAGAGAGAGGCTTGGTGTGATTCAATGGAGAATCAGCCTCCCCATTGGCCACTAAGTTGTGATGATTTGTCAGGTGGTTTGACACTGAGTCTGAGTCGAGGTCCCGGAGAGTAGCTGTGGCACGCTTTGTGCTTTGCGTCCGAGACACAGCCCCAAAACAAAATTCATAATCACTGTACACCGCAAAACTTTTTATTTTTATTTTTTTTTAAAACCAGAGGTGCCCTTTGCGATCACGATCTCCATGCACCCGCAATGGCAATCCGCCCACCCCCCTGCGCGCCCCCCCCCCCCCCCCCCCCCACCCCCCTCACCCGTCAGTGCACAGTCGCTTGTACTTTACCGCAAACAGAGGCCAACCTGCAAATCCCTCCGGTACACCTGTGATTGGAACTCTGGCGCCGTTACTGGGGCCAGAGGGCCAAATACCCGCAGAGGAAGTTGTCACAGTGCCATCTGTGCTGCTGTACAAAAGTGGACACTCTGTGCTTTTCTCTGCTAATGGGATAACTGTGCTTTGTTCAATGACAAACTGATGACAGTCCACAAACACTTAGGCAGGGACACACATTCACATATTTTTTCTCTTGCGGACACACACACACGCACACACACACATGCATACACACACGCATGCACACATGCACGCACACACACACATGCACGCACACACGGCATCAGAGGTCGATGATTTACACATCGCAAAGGCAGAGCATTTCTTTCGCGAGTATCTAAAAACCTGCTGTTAATCGTTTTGTATAATTAAAAAGCATTTCCAGTTTCAGAATCAATTCTTGTCTAAATGTGTTAGATCAGCCCAATTACTGTTAGCATTTTAGGCCGTAACGAGAGAAAGCAACAATTGGTTTTAAATTTAAACATTTTTATTGGGTAGTAGAAAATTATGGAATGCCATCTAATCTCTTTGTCATAGTGAATTATATGTAAAATTATTTATGCTGAGATACTGCTACCAAACTAGGTGCTATTAAGCAAGAAAAATAGGATTGGTTGCTGGCTGATGAACCTTTCAAAAATCGGCAACGTGATTAATCACATAGGCAGGTTTAGGAACATGAAGACACACACACACACACACACACACAAATACACACACACACACACTAACACGCACAGACACACACGCCCACATGCACACACAAAAACACACACACACACACACACACAAATACACACACACCCACACACTGACACACACACACACACGCCCACACACACACACAAATACACACACACACACACACACACACACAAATACAATGCACATTATTAAGAGCTCTTGAATGTTGCAGAAAGACAGAAAGCTATTAATGATGAATTGGGGTGGGGGGTAGGGGGTGCTCCATACATAGATTGACAAGCATTTGACGTGTGATGTCCCAGCTCAAGCTCATTGTTTTAAGATTAATATGGTCTTCCCTTGAGCTGACGAGCCTGTTATTATAATAGCCCATGCTGAGAGAGAGACGTTGTGTGACATGTATTTACAGACTGACAGCGTTACATTAACAACACCGGGGAAGCGAAGGGCTTTGTTAAGAGGCTCGTGCTTTAATTGTGTTGCTGAGCAGCACCTGAAACCTGAGCAGGGCTCTTCCTCGGGCCACTCAGGTGAGGCAGGTACTGTACCTGTGAGGAGGATCGCGTGTCTGCGCGGAGCCACGCCCCCTTTTCAAACCGGCCGGGTCGCTGTGTTTTGTTTCTCTCGCGTGTTTCACGATGAGAGCAGTTTATTACGCAGTGATTACACTCTGACGTATGTATGTATGTCTGCCTGTCTGTCTG